>PVLA01001226.1:0-386420 GCA_004027455.1 Hydrochoerus hydrochaeris
CTTCTTCTTCTTCTTCTTCTTCTTCTTCTTCTTTCTTCTTCTTTCTTCTTCTTCTTCTTCTTCTTCTTCTTCTTCTTCTTCTTCTTCTTCTTCTTCTTCCTCTTCCTCTTCCTCTTCCTCTTTCTCCTCTCTCCTCTCTTTTCTCTTCTCTCATCTCCTCCTTCTTCCTCTTCCTCCCCTCCTCCTCCTCTTCTTTTTCTTCCCCACTCTCTCACTCCCCCTTCTTCCTTTCTCACCCTTCTCCTCCCCTCCCCACCTTATTCGTCTCCTTCTTTTTCTTTGTAGTGCTGAGTATAGAACCCAGAGCTTCACACCTACTAGGCAAGTGCTGTAACCCTAAGCAACATTCCCAACCCTATTACCCTTCTCATATGAATAAATATCTTTGCAACTGTGATTGTTTACTCCAGAAGTGAAAAACTTCCCTCCACTCCTCACAAGCACACTTTTGTTCATTTCTCTTTGCCATCCTTTCTCCACTTTTCTCCCAGTCAGTGTCCAAATCTCACAGTTCTTTTTCCTAATATCTCTACTTTTGTCAATTCCACTTCTGCCTCTTCTGACTTAGTTTAAGTTGCCAACACTTTATTGAAATTAGTCCTAACTGATCCTCCTGTTTCCACTGGCTCTACTCTTTGTTGTTAAAAACAACATTAATCAAATTACTCCAGTTTTTCAAGTCCTTAAATGACTTTCCATAACTTTATTTGCTTCATACATGAGTTAAATTTGTTCATTGCTTAGTGTTTTATTTGTATATTTTTATCTTTTCTCATTATACAACCACGTATAGATTTTTCTCTACAACTATACAACATTGTTCATATTTCTCTGACTATGTCATATAGTTGCGCATTGAAAATTGAGATAGCTTTTTTGTTTTATGGTATTCTGTCTTCATCTAACTAACCCTCATTTGCTAATAACATATCTGAAGATATGTCAATAAAATATCTTGAAACATTTTAGAGAAGCATTTCATGAATGTGTATATTTCTGTTGAGATTACTGCCAATTATAACTTAATACACAAAAGAATGGGCAACAGGAAGTTTAGAAGCTAAATAACTTTATAGAAAAAAATTCTCCCATGTGGTTTACTCCATCATGAGGGAAATGTAATATTTAATTCTAGAAATATCTGAAATTTACTGAGATACATGGTAATACTTTGGAGCCTTCTATAGATCTTATCAAAAGTACACTGATTTTTTTTGAATATAAGAAATACTCAAATTTTAATTTAAAAATTTAGGTTTTTCAAGATTTGGAGTGAAATTGAAACCTTTATGGAGTGTAATGTCACTAGTTGCTAGTTTGATACTGAGGAGATACCATTTTTCAGTTGCCATTGAATGTCAACCCCACATCTGAATTAGTTCTGTGATTGAATCTAATTTTCCTCTGATTTGCTTGATATATGATTATGATACAAGAACTTTAATCAATAAGTAGGTCACATTTTTAAATTAGAGGGAAATGAATATCAGGGTTAAAAGAGCTTAGATTTTCATTGCTTACTGTAGAGAGCCAAGTGCTGTGCTGTAAAATTTAGAGAATGTTCAGAGTAGGGCTTGATGCCAGCCAAACACTGGGTGGCCTAATGTAGAATGAGAAGTTTAACCTAAAAATTCAGACCCTATATATGGATACATATGAGACCAAATTTATGTATCACATATTTTCAATAAATGTGATTCTTTGGAACACAGGGTCTCAATTTGTTACTTGTGCATTTTATAAAACATATGTAATTATCTTTATAACACAAACAATAGAAATAGCTAGACCTATGTGTAAAAACTGTTAACACATGTGCATTGTCCTTTGGTTCTGAAAGATGTGGATGTTGCAATTTATGTAATCAGCACTGGCAGAAAACTTGATAAAGGTCTTTTGCAATGTATGTGGACTGAATAAACTCCATCTCTTTAGTTAGTTTCTATTCAGTTTTCTAACATTCACTTTATTTTTCCTCTGTAGACCCATATAGTTTATAGCGAAGTATTAGAGACCTAGTTGACACCACTGTAGATCACAAGGCAATTTCATCAACTCAATCTTAGTGTTGCCACTACAGATTTTAGAGAATAACAATGTCTTTTTCATGCCTTGTAAGCCATGGATGCCAAGTTTATTTGGTAATGTCAGTGATCCAGCTGTGGATATTTTTATAATACTATAAAATCTAAATATTTACAACTCTTTCAACCTGCCATGATACCCTTACTGATTTACACCATCTCATAACATGTTATATGTTTAACATAAAACACTATAAAATTATTTCTGGGAAAAATAGAACTTTTTTACTGAATTTATAACTTATTTCCAGTACTGTATTTTACAACTCTTAAACATCTGAAATAAGAATTTATAGTGGAAAAGTAGGTAGCATTCCATTTAGTGAAGCCAAAGACCATTAAATGAAAAAGTAGTTAGAAAATAATAT
This sequence comes from Hydrochoerus hydrochaeris, assembly GCA_004027455.1. Lineage (NCBI taxonomy): Eukaryota > Metazoa > Chordata > Mammalia > Rodentia > Hydrochaeridae > Hydrochoerus > Hydrochoerus hydrochaeris. The sequence goes on from PVLA01001226.1 coordinate 2,453, forward strand.
CCTCCTAAAATACATTACTGAAAAAATACAATCTATATGTAAGATAGGCAATTATTTTGTTTCAGCAAGTTTTTCTTGACCATTGTAATTCCAATATAATTAAGTATATAATTTTAGAATTTTTAATCTTGAAGAAGACCTTATATATTATTAATATATATCTTGTGTCATAATAATATCCCAAGACAAGCAGAGGAAAATTAAATATAATCACAGAGCTAATTCAGATGTGGGATTGATATTCATTGCATTGATTTTAGTTAGGTCAAGAAGCCACAGTTGTAAGTAGATAATGGCAAGTCTGAGAGAAAATTTAGGAAATAAGAGTTATTTTTTCCTCTTTATTTCTTTTTTCTTTTTTTTTCTGGTATTGGGGACTGAACCAGGGATGACTTTGCATTGAGCTACATCCCCAGCACCTGCTACTTTTTTTCCCTTGTTTTCTGGTACTGGCACTCACAATCATGATCTCGCACATGCCAGGCAGGTGCTTGTACCACTGAACTACATCCCTGGTCCCGAAAATAGAGTTTCTGGAGAAAGCCAGTGATGCACTCAGTACTTACTCAGTTTACTAAATGATGCTTCATTATTACTTCTTTCAACAGCTGAATGAACAACTGTGTAAGAAAATTTCTTTTTGTTATTTTTGATTATAGCAACTCAACTGTGACTGCTCAGGTTCTAAATTGATCAATTGGTATTTAATAAATGTTACTAGTGCATCTTAAGAAGTTGTGTTGATATATTTCGAGCCTGGCATTGGTAGTATTACTTGGCTATGTGTTAAAATGTTGAAAAAAAATCTAAGAAACAAACTTACTTGATCAATTGTTTGTATACCTGTAGGACATGTGACTATAAATAGTTTTCATTCAAAAATACTAATAATGGTATTCTGTTATAGTTTTCTGTATGGATATTTTCTGGGTTTCCTTTATTCTATTTGTTAATGGGAATTGAAGTAAGTATTGCTGCATTTAAGCATTTCCTAAACACATTTCCATGTCATATGTACAGTTAAAGAACTTTTTGAGTGAACAAATAAGTTAATAATTAGATAAAGTTAGGTGAACAACAAACTGTGCAATCAATGGGAAAATTGCTAAATTTAACAAAATTCATCGAAAGTATGACCAGGATAGTATTTTATGTTTGATTGGAAGAGGAGAGTGAATGTGTACATTTTTACTTTAGAATTTTACTTTATGGTTAAAATGAGACATTCTAGATGAAAATACTAACAGGTAGTTGCCCATGTTAATTTAAGTATTAAAATTTGGAGTAAAAGACACTAAAAAGAAAAAAAAATGGAAATAAGATGTTTGCAGGTGAATTTAAAAAGTTCCTCATTCTCCTAGACAATGAAAGGCTCTGTGCCCAAGTGTAGGAAAAACCTATAAGACCCTAAGGGAAGGATCTAGGACCTCACACAATGATTACCTTGAAGGTACATAGCAAGTAGGGGGACCTAAGGCAGAATGTGGAACTTGTGCTCCCATGCACAGAAAAAAGCCTCTTAGGTTATGTACAGGTTACATACACATATACATACATGCATATATACAGGATTGAAGAAAAACTCTGGCTAGTCATGTTCTGACACTAACAGCCAAGCAGACTCCTGTGACTATGTGCAACAGACAAGACTGATTTATAAACAAGCAGTGCTTAAAAATGTAAACTACAGTAACCTCAGTGACAGAAGAGCGTACAGTATGATTTCCAGAAGTGTCATTTAAAATCTAAAGTGTCTGAGAACCATAACAAAAATTTTCAAAATTATGAGATACGCAAAACCCAGAAAATATGTACTGTGCAAAGAAAAACAAACAGCAGGCAGTATCCTTTAAGAACCAACATTGAACTTAATAAAGACATCAAAATAATATTATTAATATATTAAAAATTAAATGAAGCCATGACTAACAACTAAAGGGATGTAAAATAATAATTTATCAAAAAATAGCAATAAAGACAAAATTATTTTTTTTTGAAATAACCAAACAGAAGTTCTGGAGTAGAAAAGCAAAATAGCTGAAATAGAAAACTGAATAGAAATGCTCAACAGAATATTTGAACTGCAGAAGAATTGGTAGCTTTCAGAACAGATCAATGTAAAATAGCAGTATGAGAAAATTAGATAAAAATGACAAAAAGTTGACAGAGCCAAGCATTACAAAATATATTCAAACTAGGAGCAGATAAATTTGATGAAACATGTCAATCTTCATATCCCAGAATATTGACAAATTCCAAATAGATTAAACTTTTAGAAATATAATGTAGAAATATCAAGATCAGACAAAAACAAAAAGAGTACAAGTGACATTATTGATACCATGAAAAAGTTTCTTAAGACTAATAGCTGATTCTCATTAGGTACTATTAAGGGCAAAAACAGTTGAGTAGAATACTAAATTTAGTTTCATCAGAAATAACAGTATGTAACACTATATAATTTTAAAATATACTATAAAACAATAGTAACCAAAATAGTATGGTACAGATTTAAAACAATACAGGTACTAATGGCATAAAGCCTAACATTTATAGCCACCTGATACTCAACAGTGTATCAAGAACATATACTGAGGAAAAGATAGTCTTTTCAGTAATTTATGCTAAGAAAACTGGATTTTCACAGTCAGAAGGATATAACTAGACCTCCATCTCTAAATAGTAACAGAAATAAACTCAAAGTGCAATTAAATACTTTATTATAACTCAAAACTTTAAAAGTACTAAAAGAAAATGCCTTATAACTTTAGTTGAAGCTAGAATCTTTTGGATAAGAACTTAAAAGAGCTAGCAGAAGAGGCAAAAATTGTATTAAACTTAACAATCAATAGTTAAAAGTGAATAGAAAAACCAGAGAATGGAAGAAAATATTGTGAAACTGAGAAGCAATATCCAGAATATAGAATATTAGGTTACAAAATAAGCAAAAAATGTGTATACAATTTCATTAAAAGAGATACACAGGAGTAAAAGATATTTTTAAACAATGTCACTTTGCTAATTATCAGAGTAATGCAAATCAAAAACATGAAATATCATTGCCTCCAGTTAGAATGACTGTTTTAAAAAAGGCAGAAAATAGCAAATGTTGGCAGAAGCATAGAAAAAGAGGAACAATTAAGTACTACTGGTGGGATGGTAAATTAGTAAAGCCATTATGGAAAACATCATGAAGCTTCCTCACAAGAATAAAAATAAAATTACCATATGATCCAACAACCCTCTTATAGGGGAAATTAGTATTTTGCACAAAGATTGCATTAAATTTATGTTTCTACATCCATAATGCTGTGTTCATTATTTTGTGTACAACACTTTTTCAAAGAACATTTGTTGAATAAATTAAGATAGTGGTATAAATGTGGTATAATTTCCTTCCTAGAGGCTTTTGATTTAGAGTTTGTATTTTGATAGGGTCCTAAATAATATCAGTTGAGAAGATATGGGGCCAGTTGGAATGATTGTAAAATTATTTGAAATGAAAGCAAGAGTTCTATGAATTAGACCTATGTACTAAACCTTACAGGGATTTGAATGTCCAAGTTAAGTGATTATCAGCCTGCATGCTTTCTGAATTGGGGTGTAATTCTGAAATCAGTATGGTTATGATCCACATTTATTTCAAGCTAGGTTCCTACTGAATTATGCCTATGTGCAAGTAGCCAGATACATTGTTTCAAGTCTAAAATATTTGGACTTTTTTTCTGTGGTACCCATAATATCCGGAAAGTGGAATTCTGCAAACAGTTCTGCTGTTAAATAGTTCTAAGGTCATTTTGTGAAAATTATACAGATGTCTAATGATTTTTAATGTATGTTTAGACATTATGTTTAGCTGAAATGTGACAAATATACGTATTTCTATTTATAATTTAGATTTTTCTTTTGTCTGTGTTTCTTATTCATTTAAGAATTGCTTTTGATATTGATTACACTAACCAAAATGGATGGTTGAATACATATTTTCACTTAAATTTATCATAAATTTACCCAACAATAACAATTCATTGTAAGTTAATTGAACATTTTAGTGTTTTAATAATTACATTTACTTTTACTTACATCATTTATCCTTTAATGTGCATTGTTAACTGAAGGTAATAAAATTGAATTTGCATACTATAAATATTTAACACCAGAAAAATAATAAAGACATCCTAATCTTCATAGCCAATTTGTAAAATAAGTGTATATTTCTCTCAATCTGATGAGATATTTCCTTACATTGAAACGTGTGTGTGTGTGAGTTTAGATATTTAAAAATAACCTACAGTTCATCTTGAACAAATCTAGTAAATTTGCATAATTAAAAATGCTGACTACATCCCTGTCCATGTTTTTGCAGGGGGACATCCAGCAGTTTTTGATCTCCGGGGACCCTAAGGCGGCATATGACTACTGTGAGCATTATAGTCCAGACTGTGACTCTTCAGCACCCACGGCTGCTCAGGCTCAGGAACCTCAGATAGATGAGGTGAGGGAAGTAAGATCAGGGCAGGTGCTTTCCCTTCACTGATGTGCACACAGCCTGCGGTTTGAGGTCTCATATTTGCTTATTTACTTTTAGTTAAACTATACTTTTCATTTCATAGCCTTTAAGTGTTTCCAAGAAGAAATGATCCAAAGATAGTTGGTACCTTTTTTCTTTTTAAGTACTTTGTTGATTAGTTTTCTTATAAATAGAGCTATCACTCTTGTGTTTTGTGTACCGGAGTGTTTTGGAAGAGAGGATATTTCCAGCAGCTTATATTTCTGCCCTTCCTGTGGAAATAATTAACACAACCTCAATATAAAGTTTCTGAAGTACTTGCTATCCTCCAGGCTTTGGCAGATGAGAAAAAAATTTACATTGGAATTATTCTAAGATTTAGGTTATGTTGAGTAATTACAGTGCTTATTTTTCCTATTTCTGATACAGAAGCTAAAAAAAGGCAAACATAAATGGCTTTATGCTTTAATTGGAAGTATGACTATATTTGCAGTGTTCCTCAAGTCTGAGTTTTGCATTTCAGGTGTGGTACAAGATTGGGAAAAAGAAAACCGCTCTAACTCAAATACTGTTTTCTTCCCTTTTCATTACAGTAGTAGGTGCTTCCTGCTACTTTTAACTCTTTAGAATGTGTTCAAATTTTACTTTTGATATATCCTTGTTTCTTATGTGAATTCAGGTCTGATATTCCATGTTAAATGCTTGAAATAACATTTTTGACAGTACATATCAAGGTATGATAGTGAATTCTGTTGAACTAATCTTTTCCATGACTTAATATTAGTGTTTTTTCTTAAAACAGGGATAAAGCCTTCTTAAAACAGGATAAAGCCTTAAGAAGCCAACAGGAAGGCAAATATGAAAGACCAAAGAAAAATTACTTGGATATTTTGTTTACCTGTTTCATAATTCTTAAGCACCTCACTCATTTTATTTTCTCACAATTCACTAAATATGCTTTCTGTGAATTCCATAGTGATAGACGAAATATCTTTTTGAGTTGAGACTTTTATTTCTGACAGGTTACTTGAGTGCTTAATATTAACATTTATAGTGTCTTGATATTTGCTTTAATATTTGATTAAATAATGAATAATATTTTATAATCTATACAATATATATAATATATAATGTTTTACTTAGCATATGAATAATTTGTATTTTAAATAAATGGCATCTTAATATTAGAACATTCTTTTTTATTGGCAGATATATTTTGACTTTTGGAAGAAGAAAGATTTCCATTTTTAATATATTGCTTTTAAGTGTTTTGTTTTCGCATTTTGTTATTGTATTGGGTAAGCTGAATATAATTAGGGAAATTTTTATTCATTTTATATTCATTTACCAGTGAGCTTACTTTTTACAAAATTTTACTTGTTGACATGTATATTTAATATACTATTGAAGTGTCAAACTTGCTTTAACAAGAAGCATTTTATGTGAAAATGACACATTACCATAATAGAAAATATAAGAAAAATTGATTGAGTAATGCAGTAATAAATAAGATTTGTAAAACTAATTTTTACATTTATTGTGTCACTCTTAGGAATTTTTATTAATTATTTGAAAAATCAACTTTTACTATTTTCACTAACCATATTAAACTGATATGTCAATAACAAGATGAACATTTCATACTTGTATTAAAAGAATAGTCAAATTAGTAAACAATCCTAATTTTGAACTATATGCATTAATATTTCATTACATTCTAAATATGCATTTTCATAATTGATTTTCCGATAGTGTAAACAAAATAATACAATGTTACTTGACTGAATTAAGAACATGCAGCATAATATGGAGGATTAATCATGCACAAAGTATTTTTAATGTTGCTTACTTTTCTCTTAATAAATCTTGCCGCCTATTTATTATTCTGATTTGAATTAGCATGACCATGGATTTTGTAAAAACTGTAGGATGTTTTTTTTTAACTGTTAATTTTGTTCAGTTAGTATCCCTAAAGCACAAATTCTAATCCATTCTTAAATTTCAGCTGGCTGTGTGCTTAGCACAGCATTGTATCATCATCACAGAGTGAGAGACATGTAATATGAGCAGATCTGAATGTGGTTAACAACTTATTAGATTTTGAGTATATTTAAATGATCATATTGCCCTTTAAATAGCAGTATAAATAATATTAAAATTATCATGGTTTTGAAATATTCTTACCAGGCTAAGTCATCTTTCTAGTTTATAAAACATAACACATTTGCATATAATTCCTTTGTAATATATTACGCATATTATGTAAAGGGCAACTGATATTCTTTCTAATAAAGGATGAAAAAACAAAATGATACCAAAGCAAGACTATCTTTTGTAAAATAGTTTAAAAATAACTTAGTTGACCTAGCATGGTGGCACATGCCTGTAATACCATCTCTTGGGGGGCTGAGACAGAAGGGTTACTGTGAGTTTGAGGCCAGCCTAGGCTGCTGCATTCAGGGACAGCCCGAACTATTTAGCCAAGCAAAACCTTGTCTAAAAAAATCAAAATAATAAATAAATAAATAAATAAATAAATAAATAAATTGACTTCCAAAGTTGTATTAATTTGTCTTTTGACTTAATATTTACCATATATGCTAGTTCTCATGTATGTACAGCTTTTTAGTATGGCCAATGCTCTCTAATAAATTAAGAATTTAAGATATTTCCTGAAGAATATCCTTTCTTATCAAGTAGCATAACTTCTGTTTAATTCTTTACAGATAAATTCAGATTATCCCCCAGTAAATGCTCCCTTACACATATTCATCTGCTCAGTTACAACTAGTTCGTTCTTTTCTAATTACCGTTAAGCCTAGCTCAAAATTCTATAGTGAAGAGAGAGAATCAACAAAAGTTGGTTAGAAAGCTTCATGTAGACCAGGTTTACACATATATCTCTTTGTATACCAAACTTGTTAAAATCTGTTTATATTGTCCATGTTTAAAACTGGCTCTTCATGTTTTTCCTGTGTTCTTTTGTACACATCATTCTGAAAAATGTGCTTAATTTTAAAACCCTAAACCATAAAATACATTGAAAAATATTTTACTTCAGCTGGCAATTAACAGTTATAGACATTCAATATTTCTTATTAAAAATACATGACTTAAAAAATTACTCATTAGCTTGTATTTAGTCTCTGATAATGGCTACTTGATATGTACATTTTATGCTTACTGGTTATTATTTCATTTGTTATCATGTTATTAATAATGCTTACATTAAATTTGTAGAAATAGGCATTTTATCTTGCTTCTGTGTGAAAAAAGCAAAAATATTTGAAGTATAATCTACAAGCATTTTTATTTTGCAAAATTCTACATAAATTCTTATAAGAAAAACATTTTTGACTGTCTCCAAGTCATATTCATTGAATCTGAAGCTATTACTGGAAGGCTAAACCTATGAATCTGTTTATTAATTTTGTCACATTGGAGTTTTGACTAAAGAACACTAATGAAATGCCTGCTTATATGTAATATAACTTCTAGCATAGCTGTCTATAAGTGTTCTCTTTGATAAGGATATTTCTCTAAAGGTCAGATGTACAAAGTAGCATTCAGTCAGTTTGGACATGTCTAATTGTATGTCTGTGATGATGGCATATATTTGCATTGCAGTTTCTAATAGAATCAAACTGTGATAGCAAGAATATAAAAGATTTGTAGTCATTCAAATTTTTGTGTACAGATTGGAAAGGTTTAGTTGAAGTGCCAAAAGAAGTCTAAATACAGTAGTTTGGAAATCTATATAGTTTGCTTTAACCATTATATATAGTGTATATGTATATATATATATATATATATATATATATATATATCATATATCCATACTTTGTATATATACCCATATATATACATATATATACATACCATGTATACATACACACACACACACACACACACACATATATATATATATATATATATATATATATATATGTTTTTACTGTATGTTTTACCATATGTATCTATACAATGTGTATGTATATGTATTCAATAAGCTAAAACCATGTATAACTTTAGCTTATTGAATATACTGGTTAATTTTATGCTGTATATACATTTTGTTTATTCACAATATTATTTTGATTGAAAAGATGACTATGTTTTAGACTATCTGTATCCTTGATTAAAATTTTCATTAAGTTATTTTTGGAGGAAAATTAATTGCTTTCTTTATATTTTATGTATATACCTGTCTCTTGTCTCTCTTTGTAAAGAAACATTCTATTCCCAATTGAATTCTTTAATACAAAAATACTAAGATAAAATACTGTTTTCCATTGTGAATTCAGTTTAAATAGTTTAATATAACTAAGTGATATACTTTATTTTTAAGAGAAGAGTAATATGAAATATTGAAATAAAATATTCTCTATAAAGATGTTTAAATTCAAAAAATTTAACACTTCACAAGTTTTTTATTTCCATTCTTATGTAAGTCCACAGGAAAAAAAAGATTTCCAGATAGTTTAGGTCTTGTTTTTACTTTGGTTAGTCTTAGAATGTAATATAGACTTATTTCATGTTTCTTGTATAGACTTATTTCATGTTAGTCTTAGAATGTAATATAGATTATTTCATGTTTCTTTTCCCTTTCCCATTTCACAATAGATTGTGAAAAATCTTTTTGTATTTGTGAAAACCATTCTTCATATTTTTATTTGAAGCATGTTGCTTAACAAAAAGTTACCTACTGAAATTACTGTAAAATTATTTTAGTAGAAATTTGCGTAGTAATTTTCATGAGTCAAAATTAGCATGAACATATAACAGCTTTGTCTAAGAACATAAATGCTCTGTTTGAATTAATATTCAATCATTAAAAGTTTGAATCATTATTCAAAACTCTGTTTTCTCACAAACCTAACCATTGTTCTGCTTTTAGAATTCCTACTTAGTCATTCCCGTGTTATTATACTCTGAATAAGACAGCATAATTTTCTTTGCAATACAAAATAACTTAAATAACACTGGTTATTTTCATTCTTAACATTTACTCTAAGTAAAAGTTAAGATGATTCCCACTCTGTTAACTATTACTTGCTACTAACAAAATTGCCTGACAATTTTTCCTTTGCAATGTAGTATGCACCTGAGGATATAATCGAATATGACTATGAGTATGGGGAAACAGAATATAAAGAGACTGAAAGTGTAACAGAGAGACCCACTGTAACAGAGGAAACAATAGCACAAACAGAGGTAAAGTGGCGTCTTTTTATGTGGTGTTTTGCTCTTGGTCATCCTGTGGTTTCTTATACTCACTGTTCCTCAAACTGATCATGAACTTTTCATTCATCTGTTTGTCCATGAAATAATAACTCTCTTGTATTTGACAGCAACTGTCCTGTAGGAATGCTGCCCATTTTGCTTTTGTGTCTCTTTCCTGTCATTTGTGCTTTTATTTCCTCTCTCACTTTATGTTTTCCATTCCATCTTTTAAAACGTTTTACAGAAAAAGAAATCCAGTTTCAAAAAGATCAAGATAGTGACCACTGACTCAAAGGAAAAGTCCAAAAAGTTTACATTCCCCATTACTGAAAAATTTGCATCCAAGAAGAAAAGTAATCAAGCAGCAGCAAAAGCCAAGCTAGGGGTACAGGTAGCAAAGAAAAAGCAATAAAGATCTATCCTAGATAATCTGGAAGATCTCTGATGATGAGTCATATTCTTAACCCAATTTAGCCAAAAATAGCATTTGGCTAATACTAGAACCCAATTCGATCATCATTTTTTCACATATTTGGGATTATTTTACTTATTTACTAATTATTTTTCTTTTGAATTTTTTATTAGGCAAATATTGTTGATGATTTTCAAGAATATAATTATGGAACAATGGAAAGTTATCAGACAGAAGCTCCTCAGCATGTATCTGGATCGAATGAGGTAACACACAGAGGCAGCATTAAATCACAGTCCAATTCTTAAGATATGTAAATCTTGATGTAATTTATTCTGGAAGTATTCATAACCTTTGAATTATTTGAAGTTTTTATTTTTCTATTAAGGTTATAGGATAGTATTGGTTCACTATTACTAAAAACATTAAAACATTGAAGTCACAGTCAATTCAGGTTTTGCATGAGTCTTTGCTTCATGTAAATGCGCAGTTAGTCACACTGAATTGGCTGCTATCATTTTCTTGATTATTTCTGAAAATTAGCAAGCTTTTCAACATGTTGTGACAAAGGGCATTCACAACATGATTCTTCTCTGAGAAGAATCCTCTGAAGTCACAATTGTATCACCAACTGATACAATTACAATTTTATTTTATCTGATCAATAATTATGCATTTGCTCCCAAAATAAGTAAGTAGATTTTATTAGATATTTATTTTTAAATTTGTTAAGAATATAACATTAATTATGATTTAAACCTATTTTAGCCATTCTACTATGTTCTATGGAAATATTTAAGAATAGGTAGGTTAAAGTCAGTTTTGTAGAATTTCATGTTGTACAAGCATTTTGATTATAAAAAAATAGCATACAATTTAACTTTTAGTTTTTTTATGTATCTGGCATAGCATCTTTAGTATTTTTCAGAATATAAAGAATATTTAGGTAAATTAGTGATTTCAAATTCATAATAAGTGTATCCCAATCTGACAAAACCACTAGAACTTTACCCACAGGACATGTATTTAAAAATAATGAACATTTATGGTATAAATGAATATTGTTTCACATAGTCTCAATGATTTTCAAAGAATATCTTGACTCAAGATGTTTATTTTTCTACACAAATTCATACAAGTTTTTTAGTTTAAAGATTTAATAATCCATCTGGAAATAGTATTCAACCTCCATAATGAACATAGATTCCTTATCTAAGAGTAAAAGGCCTCATAGTGATTAGCTATTTTATTTTAGTAACAATTGATAATTTAATAATTTACATGTTTTCATCCTGTGTCTCTAAAGTAACATTTATGTAAATTTTACTTTTAATATTCTCTAATTTTTATTAGCCACTAATATCCATTTAATTGTCTTCAATTTTGAGGACTATAATTGATGTTTTATTTACTGTAAAGAAAGCTTATATAATGAGTTCTCTACATATGCAGTGTACTATATAATCCTTGCAATGATGTGTTAATTTTTGACATTAATAGTTTACTTATGAATTGGATATGAAATATATATGACTATTCTTGTGGTAATTGCATTTAATGATACTCTATGAAATCAAATCTTTATGTGTATTTTATTGTTCAAATTTTAAATATCAAACTGACTAACAAAGTGTTTTAATGGAAGCAAATATGCATGTTGACACCATGTGAATATTTGCGGTTTATTGGGAAAAGTAGTTTGAAAGAAATACATCTTTGTACATATAAATGTACAATTGTATTTCTTTTCGTGATACTAAATGTAATCTTTCCAGGCCTTCAGTCTTGCTTCAGTAATAATAAAATCTCTTTTCATTCATGCCCCCAAGCTGTAAGTACAAATGCTTACCTTGCTCTGCTAACAAATAAACTTTATTCTCTGCAACTCACATTAATAGCCAAATCCAGTTGAAGACGTTTTTACTGAAGAATATCTAACTGGAGAGGATTATGATCCCCAGAGGAAAAAGTCCAAGGATACTCTGTATGAAAATAAAGAAATAGACGGCAGGGACTCTGATCTTCTGGTAGATGGAGATTTAGGCGAATATGATTTTTATGACTATAAAGAATATGAAGATAAACCAACAAGCCCCCCTAATGAAGAGTTTGGTCCAGGTGTACCAGCAGAAACTGATTTCACAGAAACAAGCGTAAGTCAGCATTACGCTCTGTGTCATTGTGTGTGCTGTTTTTGGAGTGCATTCATAACTATGTCGATATCTTTTCAGGATTAAAATGCAGGTTGAGTTATAAAATACTTTCCATTGCTAGGCCACTCTGATAGACATTTCTTAATGGGAACCTTCAGGTATTCAATCTCAAGCCAGTCTCTTGAAGTCTTCATTTGAAAGTATACTATTGAACAGAATTGCGCCATTTATTACCATTGATTTATTACCATTTATTACCATTGATAAGATTAAAAGAGGCAAAATTATTCTGACTTGTAAGTCTAACTTTTGATTTTACACTATGTTATTAAATTTAACTTGATATAGTCTAATGTCTTGCAATAATAATTGGGGCCACAGTTGTCTCTCTTTTTGTAGCATATTTTAAAGCAGAAACTGTCTAAACTATTTTTCAGATTCAGTATGAATGTTCATTTGCACTACTGAAATCTTTAGCAAGGTTTTATTTTAAAAAGCATATATTTTAATACTTTGTTTTAAATTCATATAAATGATTAAATTCCTTTTACAACAAAAAGTCACATGTTTTTACTTTTTCTGAAGACATTTTGAGTGTTATTGCTCTTTCACTCAACAGATAAATAGCCATGGTGCATATGGAGAAAAAGGACAGAAAGGAGAACCAGCTGTGGTTGAACCTGTAAGTACTGATATAAACACATTTTGGCATTTGGTACATCTAATTTGTACTATGAATCATCATCATCTTAAATTTGTTTGTATGTTTATGTATTAGTTTAAAGAATCCTGATGTCCTAATGTGTGCAATTTGCTGCAAATGAATAAATCAGTAATGGCCTTCCTGGAAAATGCAATGTCAACCAAAATAGTTGTAGAGAAAGAATTTTGGAATTTGAACATGGCTGAAATTTATCTAGTCTAATTCTCTTACAATGGAATCGGAGATCTAATGGATTTAAATAATTCTTTTGTTTTCCAGTGTTTGGTGTTAGACACAAAATGTTAGATCTTCTAATTTTTAGTTTTAGAATTTCTTTTCTTATTTCTATGATGTCATTATTAGAAATATATTAAATTACTTAGATAATTATTTCTTTTCCAAAATGTACCACTCAATAATATGGATATTTTTCTGAAATACTTTAATTTTTTCTATGTTCACATAAAGCTATGAAGTTAATTTTAAAATTTTTTATTATTATTATTATATGTGATATTGTAAGAAACACTTTTGACTAGAAAACAAGTTTACAACTGTTCTCCTTAAGCAGCAATTTGGAAAAACTAATGTAGTAAAGTCAGATATAGTATGTTTAATTCTTTGCTTGAGGGCCATGAAAATCCTTTTAGAAACTGTTAAGGATGTGAAAATTGAAAAGAATAAAAAAGGGGGAGATAAAGATTTAAAGGACACAGCTCTAAGGACTTTATTTCCTTTTTGCTCCATTACTATAAAATCTGAGAAAGCAAGTCACATAGTCATGAAAAGTTTTAAAAAATCTTTTTTTAGAATGAATTTCTTCTTTCTATGAAAACATAGCACCAAATTTATAAGTGATGTTGCATTGTTCAAGCTGTCAAAACCTGTAGTTGAGTCAAAAACAATTTTGGAACTGAATTTTCATCCTAAACTATTCTCATTTATTATCTGGCTTATATCAGATTTTCTCCTTATTGCCTCTGTCTGGACTTCTCTCCCTTTTCCCTGAAATTAAAGTGCTTTCATTCATTCAGTCATATGGATTATATCTATAAGTCCCTGAGTCATGCCAGGCCTTATTGTGAGTGCTAGGAAAAATTTGGGCAAGTATCTTTTGTGTATCTTTCTTTAGAGCACTTAGCTGTGTAATGTTATTGTCTGAATATTTATCTTATTCTCAGTTAATTCCTGTCAGGAACTGCTTATTTTTTATCAACTTTAATTTCTTCCTTTTCTGATCAAACGTGTTTGTAATTGGCTTTATATAATAAAAATTAAAAATGTACTTGTTAAATTGCAGTGATGTAGTGCATGCTCTCTTACAGTTTCTTATTGAGTATGTTGAGGATTATATTTCTCTGATAAAGATCTTTTTTGTTTTTTTGTAGGGTATGCTTGTTGAAGGGCCACCAGGACCAGCAGGACCTGCGGTATGTAAATGATTTAATATTATTTTGGTTTGGATTTTTAAAATTATTGAAACTAAGCTTTATATTTTATTGGATTTGTACATTTGAGATTCTTTTAATATTGAGTTTCAAATGCAAGTATTTGTTCAGAGGAGCTGGTGGACTTTGAATTACCTTCTGATATGGCTTTTCAAGTAGTATTTTGCTGAGCATTTGGGTTAAACTTTGAATACCGTTTTGGTTAAATATTTCTGCGTCTTCTGACCTATTTTTATCTTTCTACCTGAACAATTTCCAAGTAATGTCAAGAGGCACTTTTCTTCTTCTTAGGGAGGTATAATTATATCTCAGGTCATAGAATCCAGTATGCTAGGTAGACTTTTTCAGCCTTATCTCCACTGATAAGTAGAGTAATTATCAAATTATCACATTCAATTTTCTTTTCCTGATATAGTTGATATCATTCAGTATGCTGTTATTTTCAGTTTGTTGAAATGATTAGAACTTGTAAGGAACTCTGTTTTTTGTGTGGATTCATTCCATTCTTGTCATCTGAAAATAATTATATGATACTTATGCTTTTAAATATTTATAAAACAAAATATTAAAATGCTTTCAAGGTAAATGATTTCTGTTTTTAGGTTTTCTATCATCACATTGAGTCTCATTTTAGTGCACCATTTCTTCAGAAGACCTGGGACCCAGCTTCTATCCCAGAGACTTGACGTTGGCATGCTTTCCTTTTCTGTTTTTCCTCCACCCTGAGAGCAGCTTCTTAGAGGAACACTTGTACTACCATTAAGTTCTTCCTATATGTTTTCTTTTCACAGGAAGCTACATAGTGTGATTGTTGGGAGACAAGTATATATTTTTGAAACATAAATGAACTGTTCTTTCATCTTAGAAGGATGAACACTAAATTGTCTGAACACTAATGAGATTAAGAATTTGACTCAGATCATGTTGTTTTCTCTGTAGGGTCTCATGGGTCCTCCAGGTTTACAAGGCCCTTCTGGACCCCCTGGTGACCCTGGTGATAGGGTAAGTGAAGCACCATATAATTATAAAAGCATGCAGCACAGATTAAAATAATTCAAATTTATTATACAATTTTAACATGTTATCATTTAACTGGGTGAGATATGGAGTAGCAATTCTATGAATTGACTATGTGTGACATTTAACGTTTGAAGCTGCAATTTAAATGTGAGACTAAAGAATGCATAGCTATTTTAGAATAAGTAAGCCAGTTTTTTTTCAACTGCAATATCTAGATGAACCTATTATATTAGATTCAATTCTTCAAATTTGTATTCCAGATATGATCTCTAGACATTCCTATATGTATGTAGCTAGATACTGTTAGAATGAGTTAATGGACCTGTGTTCTACTGTGAAGATCAAATTCTGTGTTATATGATACAGTAGATCACTTGTGTTAAGCCTCTCTAAACTTTCTTTGTAAAGTATCTGTCCATTTATTCTCATCCTTCTGTAATCAATAAGAGTATTTCCCCCTTTAAAAATAGTAGATCAGAGATTACATTTAATTTTAAATTAAGTTGTACTTATTATATTTTGCAATTTAAATAAAGCAAAATATTTTATTTTAGATTTAAATTGCAAAAATTTAAAACTATTACAGAAATTCTAGTTTGGCAAGAGTTATTTAAGAGGGCCTAAGTGGCATATTAGAATTGTTCATTTTCTTATATAGTTTGCTCTTTTTTTTTTTTTTCCTTGAGATAGGATTTCACTGTGTAGTTCAAGCTGGCTTCAGTTCAGTATGTAGCTCAGGCTGGCCTCGAATTTGTGGTGATCCTCCTGCTTCAGCCTCCTGAGTGATGGAATTACAAGCATGTGCCACTTACCAAAAAAAGAGGTTAACCAATCTAGAAAGAGCAATAGTGAAGTAGTTAATATAGATTTATGTTACTCTAAATTATCTTAATTCAAATAAATTTTTTTATTTATTTTGATTATTTCATTTATCTTCCTAGGGACCTCCAGGACGTCCTGGTTTACCAGGGGCGGATGGTCTACCTGGTCCTCCTGGTACTATGTTAATGTTACCGGTAGGTAGTTTTCTTTTAAAGTAAAGATAATTTGATATTTTGTCATCATGTTTTTGAAAAATACTGTTTTCAGAGCACCATTCTATAAAGAGACACATGAAATCAGGCAACTTTTGGAAATTAAAAGAAATTTACTGAAAGAAATCTGGTAAAAATTTATCTCTACATAAAGTTTTTCATTATTTGATTACACTTTTGCCCATAAAGTTTTTATCAATATCACTAATTGTGTGTGTTTTCCTTGGTTATATCGTTAACATAAGTTTCATGTACTATTTAACATAATGTTAGTATACTATTTGCCAAAATATAGACTACAGCTGAAACTTTTTAAAGAAGATATAATATAGTGTCATTATTCATTTCTCAAAACTATTTGCTTTGCTAAAAGATTTTTTAAAAATTTCTGTTGCCATAGCATTAGGGCAATAAAAATTTTGATTTATGGTTTAAATGTAGTAAAATTTCAAAAAATATTTTTTTGGAGTGAAAAATGGCCTCAGATGACATTTTGTGTTAAACTTTAGAATTGTTTGGTAGAAAAATAAAGCAGATTGATTTTCTAGTATAATTGCTCAAGAATGGGCAAACAAAATAAATATAACTGAAAAATTTTCTCTGTGTTGAGAGAGATCTAAAAAATTTTGGTCAACAAAATAAAGATAGGTCTATAGCCACCGTTGAAATTAGTACATTTGGAATTTTTACAAATGAAAAAGCAAAGTAGATATCATTTATGCAGATAAAAAGAGACTTATGCAGAGATTTAGTCCATGATTATAGACTGAAGGAGCAAAAGTGTTTTCTAGTCGCTGTACCAAGAGTGACAAATAAATTTAAATTAGAAAAAGACATCGTGGTACTAAACTCATTTTGGAGTTACTTTGGAGTTTTGTAAAATGCCACTATGTTAGGCAAGGTTGCTCTTTTAATCTAGTAATTAAGGAACCTAATAAAACATATTTGACAGAGGGTAGTTTTGATCTTCTTTATGTGCTGTCTTCCCAGTTTCGTTATGGTGGGGATGGTTCTAAAGGACCAACTGTCTCTGCTCAGGAAGCACAGGCGCAGGCCATACTGCAGCAGGCTCGGGTAAGAGACAAACGTGCTTTCCTGTAACCTGATCCTTGTTGTGTGTGTGTGTGTGATATGAAATATAGATGGAGCAGTGTTAAAACTGTATTTAGTTTTCCAGTATTGATAATTAAGTCAATATTAAGCAACTGACCCTAGAGGTAATTCTATATGTAATTCAGACTGTTTCCTACTATAGCACCCAAAAATTGTATTTTTCTTTTTGATGAGTGTTAATGAACTTCAATTTCTACTTACCTTGTACATCTTTTATCTCTGAGCAGAGATAATTTATAAAAAATTAAATATTTCATACTAGGGAATGGTATAATATAAATTAAAAAACATTTAATAATTATTTTACCTTTCCTATGATTTAGTTTGTGAGTTTTTTTTATTTTGAAAAAATATAAATATTTGAATTTAAGTATTTTCGAGTCTATTGAATTCTTCATTTTATTAGTCCTCTTAACCTGCTCAAAAAATTGGTATCAAACATTATAATTCCAATTTATCAGATATTTAATCTCAGGGATTAAAAAGTATATTGTCAGAAATCCCATAGGGAGTTAGAAGTGTAATTTTGGAGATTCTATTTTTTTCATTCCATGCACTACTCTAATATAGTTTTTGTATTTATTTCCATTACAGTCTTATATGTTGAGATAAACCTAAACATTAATCCATTTTTTTTTTTTTTTTTTTTTTTTTTTTTTGCGGTACCGGGGATTGAACTCATGACCTCGCGCTTGCCAGACAGGTGCTTATGCCACTGAGCTAAATCCCCAGTCCCTAACATTAATCTTTTGGACTCACTAATAGTCAAAAATATCACACCATACTAATTCAACATCTATCAGGTTTTTAACTGTTGTGTTCTGTAAATTACAGTTTCTTGGATAAGCTAATTACATAGTCTGTTACTCAGTGTAACAAAACTGCATGCAGTCAGTTCACTAATTTTGATTTTGCAAAGTAAATAAGTAAATACACTATTAAAAGTATTAAATTTGAGATAAAGTGAGAAAAGTGAATTATCATAATGCTTTCTGTCCAGTTTTTGCTTTGTGCATCCAGACTTTCATTATTGTAATTTTTCCCAAGTACTATTTGAAAAATTTTATTTAAAGTATCTCAAATTGTTCACTTTTAAGAATACTTTCAGTGAGAATTATGTTTGAACATTTAAGTGGAAAAAGCTATACATTATTCAGAAGTATATATCAGAACAGAAAATTTTCAGATTTTAGGTCTGTTCTAAAGCTTTACTATTTTAACTTTCATTATTGATTAAATCCCAAAAATATATGGTATAGATTCTTTATGTTTTAAGGTATAAAAAATGTTTTGTAATTACTTAGGTCTTTTGTCAGTCTAGCAACTTTCCTTTCTTCAGCATCCTGTCACTATTTGTAACATGTAGCTATTGTAGCTGTGTTACATCATGTGTTATATAAGGGAGCTTGTGTCAGTGACCATTGCATTTCAAAATGCTCATTGAGAACACCTTTCTTAGGGAAAGAAATTGCTCTAAAGAGTATAATGATATGTATTGTGTAAGGTAGATTACCATATTACTGAATTTCTGTTGGAACATCAAACAGAAGGATTTGCACTGTCAATGTTTGAGTGTCTAGCCACTATTTATGTTTTGATTTTGTGACTATAGAAACTATTTTTTAAGATGACAATGAGTAATGTATCAACTAGAGATTCTATGATGTTAATTTTTTTTTAATTCGGTATTGTTCTACTGTTCTGTTTTTCTGTTTTCTTTAATTTTCTTTTATTTGAAAAAAGAGAGTACAATATGCCATATAACAACTGTTGTTAAATTTCTTTCATTCTGTTTTGAAAACCTATATTGTTATTCTTTTGAGTTTGTTGTTGTTTATGTCCTTTGCCTTTTGTTTTTCTTTTCTGACTTTTTTCTTTTTAAAATAATAAAAAAAGAGAACACCTTTCTTGAACTTGATTTTTTTTAAATTTTCTAGATTGCACTGAGAGGCCCACCTGGCCCAATGGGTCTGACTGGAAGACCAGGTCCTGTGGTAGGTTGTTTTATCCAAAAATATAATATATGGTAAATTCTTTATACAAGTAGTTCCATGCAGGTCTTTTGCCAGGTACTATTCATATCTGTCGTTGATGAAAATATTGTATATGTAACTATTCATGCTTGACATTGCTTCCATTAATAAAAATACTTTTAATTCAGATATCTATATCTGTGATATAGATATATTTTGTAATTGGTACTGGGAATCAAACTCAAGACTACGTGCTTGCAAGGCAGGTGCTTATGCCACTGAGATAAATCCCCAGCCCTTAAGTATATTTTGATAAAAATGTTTTAGTTGAATTTCTTCAGGTCAAGTATATAAAATAAAAATATAATTCAGTCACATATGTGACTATTAATTTCCCAAACTGTGCCATTTATTTGGGTCAGATTCAGGTAATAACATTAAATTTTCATTAAATTTTTGAGATTTAATTTTACACTAAATATAATTCTAATTTTAAAAGACATTTATGGAAGAGAGCTGTGAAAATTGTTACAAAATCTCAGTAGCAAACAAGATAATTGTTTTAAACTGAAGGTGGCCTTGAAATTCTGTGAGTTGCTTTAGATAATAGAGAAATTATTTTGATTTTTTAGAGACTCTTAGAAAATAATAATGTGCTTTCTTTTTCCTTACAAATATGCCAGCAAGCTATTTCAATCTTCTTCTAAAATATTTTCAAGTATTTTGAAATGTACTAAGGGTAAGCAGTGGAGCAATTGAGAAATAACAGAAAAATACCCTTCAAATTAATTTCTTTCAAGAAAGAACCAATGTTCTCACTGATTTTACAGTTTATGAGAAAAAATGCCTACCTTAAGAATCTGTTTTTATTATAAAAATATTTTTTCTATGCTCTAATATAATCTCATATGGTTCTAATATACTTTCTTGTAGTAAAGCTATTTATAGAATATATTAGTCTGAAAGTTAAAGATCTTATCTATGTTCTCAGATAAGACTTGTGTGGTCATCCAAAGACAGACCATAATAGATGATATGTAATCACAAATTTTTTATTAAAATTTGAATCACTTAACTTTCTAATTACTTAGTCTATTTTATTGATCCCATTAAGATGACACAAGTTTTCCTTATGTTTTACATGAGAGTCATGTGGCTTTCCATAAATGTATGTTTCCCTCAATTTAATCTTGAAATGTCATTAATATTGACATATTCAGTCATACGCAGTCAAGTGTTTTGTATGTCCTGATAATATGTTGAAAAGAATTCAAATTATACAGATTTATGAACAAATTATCAAATTTATTTTGTCTATACTTTACTGTTCTGCTTTTCAAAATACAATAAGAAATATGGAAGAGTTTATGCAATTCAACAAAGGAAGAAATGAGTTAATTTATCAATGATTCAAATTTATATACTTGAGGAAAATATGTTAGTATTTTCCAAATTTTGGCACAAAGATTACCTGGGTGTTTTATTAAAAATAAAAATTTTGGAGACTGTAACTTGGGACTTTTAGAATTGGGACCTGACAAGTTATATTTTTGTCAAGTGCCCAAGTTTATTTCTATGAGTACGCTTTTTTTTTGAAAATTCTGTTATATGCTCTGATTTATAGTCTGGGACCTATAACACAGCATTATCCAAATAAATTTCATTTCTTAACCATCTGGATAAATGCAAGCAGAGGGTAAGGGTGGTGATGAGAAGAACCAATGGAAATCTGTTATGTTAGCAGTTCTTGGGCAATCATTGAGGCTCAGCCATTTTTATCACTGTATGTTGGCAAAGTGAAAACATGGACAGCATGTGGATATTTGTAATATATAGAAACGATTTGTTCATTTTATCTACTTATGGAAAATTTAACTTAATTAAAAATTAAATAATAGATACAAAAATTTTAGAGAACATATTACTTCTTTTCACCATTTTCTTTTCTATTATGCTTTTTTCCAAAATATGAAGCTATTTCAAATATTTTGTAATTGAATCATCTACAAAAATAGTTCATATATTCAAGTTTTAAAAGCAAAATGTACATCAGATTTTAACATAAATATTGACACTTTAATGAAAAACTAATTTATAGAAATGTTATGCAATTTTTTATGCACTAATAAATAGCTTTACTGTGAAATATATAGGAAATATTGAAAATGTGTTTCCTTATTCTATGACTGTCTATTATTACTTGGAAATTTTTACAATAAGTGTTTTGGCAAGATAATTATAATCTATTGACTGCACACTGCTTATATACAAAAGATACAATGCAATCAATTAATGAAAAGCAAATTTACTTCTATAACTGTATCCACATAGTACTTAATAATTTTATTGAATATAGAACTATGAATTTTCTTTTTTGAAAACTAAATTACAAAAGTTCTTCATTTAAAGTTGGAAAATCATCATTATTTTCAAAATTTGAAAATGTATGTTACTTGATTTTACATTTTGAGTTGTGTCAGTAGTTATTTTACTTTAGAACCACCAGGAGGCTCTACTTTAGTATAATTTTAATCATTGTGCTTTTATATAACACTAAGTTTAACAGAATGTATATTGATTTAAATATATCAGGAACTTCTTAAACACACAGAGTATATTTGTTCAGTATGAATTAAACTATAAACACTATATTCATTTTGAATGTACAGATCATTGACAGATTACAACTGGCCCAGGATATATTTTTAAAGCTAATAACTCCTTTATTGTGCAATTTAATACATTTTCCTGTTTAGTCTTTTATTGAAGTTTTTGAATGGTATAAATATTTGTAAGAAATTTTTGTTATAATGAGTTATTCTAATGAGAAAAACAATCAGGGAAACATATGTTGACATTATCTTAGGAGAGTTATGATAAAAATAGATTTATTTTTGCTATTTTATAATTATAGAATTCACCATTTGAAAATACCTGTCTATAAAACAGTGGTATTGTTACCAAATCTGTTTTGTATAAATGATTCAATGCACACATGATTTTAAATTGCCTTGTCATGCTACTGTGTCAACTTGTGTTGCTCTAGTACTGCAGCAAGTGTAGTGATACTCCTTGTATATCGTCATAAGTGTTCCGATGCTGCTCACATTAAAGATTATTTTAATGTGACTCATGAGGTTGGCTTCTGTGTAGATTTAGTGAAATATAATCCTTTAAATACAGTTCACACACTGAAATACAATCAGTATGCTGAGATGAGGAGCACTTAAAGGAAAACACTTGAAATGCCTACTGTGTTAATTAATGGAATCAGCCTAATTTGATTAAACATATTTAGAATGTTTATTTCAAGTGGAAAACAATACATGGTAAAAGTGCTTTGGGACTTTCTGAACTAAGTGGATTTTGTCTTCAACTTTTCCATACAGGGAGGACCTGGGTCAGCTGGGGCCAAAGGTGAGAGTGGTGATCCTGGTCCTCAGGTAAAAAACAATGTTATCTTCACTTATTTTATGTTTGCTTTTATTTTATCTATTACAATAAACAAAATATCAAAGTGTCTCTATTATGTTACTTAAATCTTAGATCATCTCTTTTTTACTTTTTTGTTTATTAAAGTTATCAGTACATTTTAGATTTACATATTGATCATATTCATTATAGGGAATTTGTACCTGTTACATGATGTATCTTGATTCTTCTATTTTCCCATTCTCTTTCATGCTCTTCTACTCCCTCTTCTCATAATTTACAAAACCTTTGTTTCTGTTTTTTTTTCCCTCATTTTTCCCTTCCTTACTTTCCCTCTCTCCCCTGCCTAGTTCTGCTTCCCACTTGAACATTTTCTCCTTGTTTTACAATATGTATTATATATTTTGGTCCTCAAAGCAGGAAAACAATGTGATATTTATACATGTGTGTCTGATTTATTTCACTTAATAGTATGGGGTCAAAGTCCATCCATTTACCTATAAATTCCTGAAATTTATCCTTCTTTATGGTTGACTAGTACTCCATGCTATAAAAAAAGCCACATCGTTTTAATCCATTCATCCATAAATGAACATTTAGGCTATTTCCAAGATTTAGGTATTTCAAACTGTGACACTATAAACATGGGTGTGCATATATCGTGCCGGTGTGAGGCTTTTAATTCTTTGGGAAGATGCCAAAAAGAGGAGTAGCTGAATCAAATGGAACCTCTAGTTTTAGTTTTTGAGAAATCTCTACACTGGTTTTCACAATGGTTGCACCAGTCTGTACTCTTACCAACATTGGAGAAGGTTTTTTTCCCCCACAGCCCTTCCAGCATTTGTTATTGGCTGATTTCTTTTTCAGAGTCATGTTCTGGAATTTCAGTCTTGTTTTAATTTGCATCTCTCAAATGACTAGTAATATAAATTTTTTTCCCATATATTTATTTCCCATTTGTAGGGATAGAGATTTAGCTCAGTGGCTGAAGTGCTTGCCTGGTAAGCGCAAGGTCGTGAGTTCAATCTCTGGTACAAACAAAACAAAACAAAACCCTTATAAATTTACATTTGCACTTCTTCATCTTTGAAGTGTGTATGTATATCAAATGCCTATTTTTTTAATTTGGTCTTTAAACTTTGGGGTTATGATTTTTTCAGTTTATATAGTCTACATATTAGTCCTTTGAATTTTAGTATCAATATTTTATAGTGATCATAAAAACTATTTGTACTTTCAAATGTGGATTTCATTTTTACCACATTCATTACATACATGTTATTTAAATTAGTGTTAAAAAGAATAGTGGATATATAAGGGTGTTATTATATTTATATTAAACTGCATTTCATCAATTATTAAGTTTGTAGTAGTTTTACTTTAAAATATGTATATCAATCTTCACATAACATATATAGATATAGATGTATTGATAGAGATATTGTGTTGTACTGCTACTTAGTATAATGCAAAACGTTGAATGTTTTCAATGTTTAATTTGGCTGGGCACAGTACCAGTAAAAAGTGATCCTCCAGCATTTTGTTACGGGTGTATGGTTGTAGAAATACCAGTATGAACCAGACACTGTGCTAAGTTGCAGGAATAGTTGGAACAGATTTGATTGGAAACTTTGGCAGTTTAAGGTCTAATAGGAGATTCAACTATGAAAAAAGGCAGTGAAAATCCAGTATGGTAACTGCAATGAAAAACAAATTATCTAGGATGTGATATCTAAAAAGAGAAAAGAAAGATGAAGGGAAAGGACTTGGAAAGAGAAGAGAAATGTGACAGATGGGTAAGAATATGTTCAGGTCATGAAGATATAAAACCCATGGTTTTGAGAACAAAATAAGTAAACTAAGACCATTGTTAATGTTTAAAATATTCCATTATAATTCGTTTAAGTTACATTGCTTACCTACCTGTGAATTTAATGAATAATATACCCTTTTTAATGTAAAAAGACATATTACAAAATGATTCTCTTGTCTTTACCTAAATCATTAGATAGAAATAAATTCATTGTGTCTATGTTAGCAAGTAAAGCTAAGAGGATATCAGTTTCCAAAGCCGTTTTATTGAAGTTATAGAGTTTATGACCAAAAATTCTGCAGTATGATACAGTTGTGATGTTTTGCTCTAGGGCCCTCGAGGTGTCCAAGGTCCCCCTGGTCCAACAGGAAAACCTGGAAAAAGGGTATGGCAGATTCTCATTGAGGTTTCTCTGCATTGGTCAGTTAGTTAGTTTTCTTCTGCTTTCCTCTGGTGAGAGACTTTGACCAGTCTGTTCTTGGCCTTGTCAGGGTCGTCCAGGTGCAGATGGAGGAAGAGGAATGCCGGGAGAGCCTGGAGCAAAGGTCAGGAGCTTAAATATTTGTATATTAAGCTCTTAAATGTCATTTCACCCTGGAATATTTTCAATTGTAAAATAAAATTTCTGGGTATGAAATGATACTTAACATTCAAGTTACAGTACAGCTTTAATCAGAAATGAGATGATTGTGATTGTGATTTTTACAGGGAGATCGAGGGTTTGATGGACTTCCAGGTCTGCCAGGTGACAAAGGTCACAGGGTAAGTCACATATTACTTTTTATTAAAGGACAATAGAAATACTATGCAATAGTGTAGTATTGGCTCACTTTAAGTAATCTGAAAAATTAATTCAAATATTTGTAAATCCATTTACAAGTTGTTTGAAGAAAGATAGTTAAAATTTTGCGGCATCAGTTGTTTTTAGTCATACGAAACCTCCTGCATTCAAAGATAAAGCAAGGCAGGATCTTTATATTCACGTATATGGGAAATATTACATTAATAGAGGAGATTTCATTTTCTATCTAATTTTTGATAATTGCCTGAAAATTTCTTTCATTTTGTCTGTGAGAATATAATCAAAAGAGGATATCCATAGGCTATCTTTCATTAACATAGTAATTTACTGACAATGTTTTATTTCTTTGTGATATTAG
This sequence comes from Hydrochoerus hydrochaeris, assembly GCA_004027455.1. Classification (NCBI taxonomy): domain Eukaryota; kingdom Metazoa; phylum Chordata; class Mammalia; order Rodentia; family Hydrochaeridae; genus Hydrochoerus; species Hydrochoerus hydrochaeris. Next base: position 28,447 of record PVLA01001226.1, read on the forward strand.
TTTTCACTCCAAAGTAAGAGCTTATAATTTGCTAAGGCTGAACAAGTCACCATGCTAAATAAAAATCTAGTTGATGTTTTAGTGGGAAAATTATATCAACGGACAGTTTCTCAAAAAAAAATATAAGCTTTGGATATATACAACATTCTTCATCAGAAAGAAAGAAAGTGAGGGATAAAGATAATACAGCCTTTAGGCAAAATGAAGAAGGGGCAGTGGGAAAGAAACAGAAATGAGAGCCCTACTGATGTCTAGAAAAAACTGTATGTCTAACATATGTGAAGATAAACATATAATTGTGTTTTTTAAGTAAGAAAAGCAAAATTCCTTTGGCATTCTTGAACTATTCGGATTTAATATGATACAACTGTATCATATAAAAATAACTTATGTAGAGGTAGAAAATATTTAATTAACATCATCAAAGTATACCTATGCTTGGGATGACATTAACATAATTTTTAAATGCTTCATCTTGTAATGAATGTCTGTAAATTAGTTCTTTTCATTATTTTACTTAAAGTTTTTGTGTTAAATGTTGAGGGAACTTTTTTTTTCTAACACACTTATGTAGAATGCCAGAGAGATTTGAAAAATTATGATTTATCTGAAATTCTGAAAGACAAAGCTCAAGTTGTCCTGGTAAAGTGTCCATTTGCATTTGGTTAAGGTGTCTCTCTGAAAGACTTATAAACACTTTATTTATTTTATATGCTAACTGTGTTATTACTTATCTTTTAGGGTGAAAGAGGCTCCCAAGGTCCTCCTGGTTCTCCTGGTGATGATGGAATGAGGGTATATTAATAGTTCATTTCCTTATAACATATACAGAATTAAACCATAGGAAGACAAAATCATGTTGAGTTGACGAAATGTGTAATCATCCTGCCCTCTATTCATACATGACAGGGAGAAGATGGAGAAATAGGGCCAAGGGGTCTTCCAGGTGAAGCGGTAAGCAGTGTTTTCTTTTTCAAATCATAGCATTCTTACTTGACTGGCTATAACTGATGTCACACATGTAAGGCAATAATAAATCCAAGGACAGAGTGCAGTCTTTCCTAAACTTACATGTCCTGTTATAAGGGTATATGTAGAGTTCTTCTTTTGTTATAAAGAAAATCCAAGAAATTTGAGAGAAAAAAATGTGGAAAATGACATCTCACCAGCAAAAATTTAGGCATTTTTTTCCTGCGTGTTTTCTTTTTCTCTTTTTCTTTGAATACTATCAGTAGCTCCAGATTCTATTTGTGCATTTAGGATTAGTGACTTATCATCAGAGACTCAACAGAAGGAGGGACTTAGTTTATACAATATATAAATATGTTCCCACCAAATCCTAATAATGAGTAAATTGAATTAGGTAGGTTTAATCAAAGTATACTCACAAGATGATTGGAATAGAAAAGGTTCTCCCAATTCCAGTCTTAATTTGCTCCTTCTTGGAGACTGTCAAGGCAACTATGCTCAAGCAGATATTCAAGGAAGTGAAACAGGAGAGGGAAGAGAAAAACATAAAGTTTAAATAGTAATACATTCAGAATTCTTTGAGCGAGGCTTGGTGGCATATGTATTCCAAGCACTCTGGGAAACTGAGGCAGGATGATGAAAGTTCAGGCCTTGACAGGGCATCTTAGAACCATTGGGAAACCTTGTAATACAAAATAAATAAATAAATAAACTAACAAACAAATTAATAAAGGGTTGGGGATAAAACTCAGTGCAAAGCTCATTAGTTCCATCTCCAGTTCCTCTCTTCCCCAACAAAACTTTTATTAGAATAAAAAAATCCCTCCTTCTCCCTTTCTTCTCTCTTGCTTTTGTCTCTTGTTCCCATTCCCTTTTGCAAAAGAGTTATCTTCCTATTTCATATTATTGTGTATTTTGCTCTGTATGTTTGGTGTACCATACAAGAGAAAGCATAGGACAGAGTGTGAGTCTCATTTATTTCACTTAACATTATGGTCTCAAGGTACATCCATTTTTCTACAAATGACTCAAGTTAATCCTTCTTTATGGCAGAGTAATATTCCTTTTGCATAAATTTCACATTTTTTCTCCATTCTTCTGTTGATGGATATCAAGATTTAGCACTTATTATTTATGCTACTGTACATATAGGTATGTGTTTATCCCTGAAATATGATATTTTTATCTGTTCCAGGAAGTTAACTAGAAAGGAACTAGCTGCATGAAATGAAATTTCTAGTTCAGTTTTTCAGAAGAATCTCCATGTTGATTTCCATAATGCTTGTATTTGTTCACACTTCCACCAAAAATGTAGAAAGTTTCCTTTTTCCTTCTCAGCCTTGTCAACATTTGTTGTTATTTGATTTCTTGATGATGGTCATTCTTTCTGGAGTAACATGGAATTTCAGTGTTCTTTTAACTTGCATGTCTCTACTGTGCAGAGATATTGCACTTTTTGCACATGTTTATTGGCCATTTGTACTGCTTATGAGAAATCTCTATTCATTTCAATTATTCATACTTTGACTGAATCATATTTTGGGGGGATCTGATGTTTTTGAGTTCTTCATATGTTTTAGATATTAGTCTTCTCTCCTAGAAATAGCTGACCAACATGTGGCTCAGTAGAACAGAATAAGAGCTAAAACAACAACTTCAGGGACATTCAACTCTGATCTTAAACAAAGGGAACAAAAATGCATTCTGGAGGAAAGAAACTGGCCACTTTATCAAATGGTGCCTAGAAAACTGGCTACATGCAAAAGATTGAACCTATACCCATATCTCTCATCATGTGGTAAACAAAATGAAAATAAGTCAAAAATCTAAATGTTAAAGCTAAAACATTTATTTTTGGCAAGGTAAAATAGCTCTAAGCAAGGACTTTCTGTACAGAACCCAAATTGCACAAGAAATAGTACCAAGAGTTGCTGCACAAGAAGGGAAACATTCAACAGAAGGAAGAAACAAACTTTATAGAATGTGAGAGAAACTTACCAGCTATTCCTCAGAGGACTAATGGCTAGAAAATGGTTTCCATAATCTTCCTGTATCATTATTTATCTACTTGTTTCTCTCTCTTAATAAACAGTTGTCCAAATGTAAAATAAATAAAAATCAGAGTTCTTCTCTTGGTACAATAACTGCAGTTGTGCTGTGAGATTCACTGTTGCATTATTAAACTAAAATATGCCTTATTAAACTGTTTTTCTCTTAATAATCCCTCAAGTGATTCATATATAAATTTACAGAATTCAAGTTACATAGTTTCTGTATGAAGACTTTTATGCATTCAGGCTTTTGGCTTAGTGTAATCACTAGACGTTTATGTTTCATAAAAATGACACTTAAATGTCACTATTAGTATATGAAGAAAAGATGTGCAAATATTTTGCCCCAAATAATATATTCAGAGTTTTTCAAAGGAAGAAGCATGCTTTGAAGGCATTTCTTACAGGGATGTACATTTGCTTTGTTTCCTTGCTAGGGCCCACGAGGTTTGCTTGGACCAAGAGGAACACCAGGACCTCCAGGACAGCCTGTATGTATTGCTGGAAGCCTGCTGGATTTTCCAGGGGTGGCTTATTGGAAAACTTTTTTTTTGGGCAAATTTTTATTTAAAAAAACCTCTTAGTAGATAGCCACACACTAAATAGCTTGGTATTGTTAAGTTCTAAGGATGCTGCTTATCAGTTTAACTGATCATACCGTTGTTGGTTTTTTTCTTCTATTATATTTGTCTTGTCATTTTTATGGTGAAACCTATCCAGTAAAAAATAATACTAGATTATCTCCAATTTGGACAGGAATGCAATAGTATAGGCCTTGCCCCATTTTCTGTAAACCCTACAGCCCTATTGTAATTTAATCCCAAAAAAAGGTTTTTAGTGACATTGGGAAAATGTATGCCATTGTATTAGAATAGACTTTTTAAATTTTTGATTTATCTTTTAAATTTTGAAACAAGTATAACATATTTTTCTCCATGTAAGGGTATCGCAGGTGTAGATGGCCCTCCAGGACCAAAAGGGAACATGGTATGTAGCAAACATTCTAAATTTATCTCTAAGCTGAGCACTAACTACTGGTGTTGTTAAAATGAACATTTATATGACATTTTGCTAAATATATAGTAGCAACTTCCAGCATTTATATTTTATAATAATTTGTAGATTCTGTCTATGGGAAACTGATATGGGAACTTTTTTTCAGATGAGAAGAAAAAAAGAAACTATATTAGTTGCACAAATAGCTCTATTAAAGACTTTGTATTTTCTGATACAGGGTCCCCAAGGGGAGCCTGGACCTCCAGGTCAACAAGGAAATCCTGGACCTCAAGTAAGTCTAAGCCATTCCAGCTCCTTCAAGGTGATGGGTAACATAGTATTTTTTTTTTCACAAGAAAATTGACTGTCTCAAAATTTTGTGAGTTGGTTTAAATATATTAAAAATGTTAATATTGGAAAATTTTTCATTTTCCCCCTTATTTTTAATTTAAGCAAACTGGCAGAGGCCCCATTTCCAAAAGAAAAATGTAGGAGGGTACTGAATAGGATCAAATTACAGTCTGCTTGCAAATAGAGTAGCTTGTGTGAAACTCCTGAGTTCTAAAAGTCTCCAGCGAGTGCAGGGATTCTATATACATTTACACAGGTCTTCAAAGCTCATTTATGTGTAATAGAGGTTTAATATTTTACTGTTTGGAGAGTGTATTCTTATGATTCATGACATGAAATAAATTCTTTTAAAATAGGGTCTTCCAGGTCCACAAGGTCCAATTGGTCCTCCTGGTGAAAAAGTAAGTCACTCTGTTATTCTAATAATCTCTGATAAACAAGTGTGAGTTTAACAACTTATGGCAGGTATAAGAGCTGCCTTTTGATAATACCTGGGTAGCACAGAACATAGGAATTAGGTAGCACAGGAATTATTCTGAAGTCAAACCTTGACAATACAGTGTGAGTAGAATTAGTATATCTTTGAAGTAGAAACGATAAGATTTTACATAGTGACTGTTTAGACAGCTTCCATATGTGAAATTCACAGCTGTATTAATCTCAGAAACTTACTGGTATGAGTGAATGTTTTCTCTTTGTTTTGGATCTCCTTTGCTTTCTTATTACTTAAAAAAATGTGACCTGTAACAAAAGTTTTACAGCATGATCTGCTTAAAGGGATAATTGTGAACCATTTTCTGTATATAAATTTTCCATTTATTAATGTATATTTATTTTTCACATAATGACTCAGTATCTGGTTCAAAAGAAGAATAAATATCTAAATAAATGGTGCTTTTTTTTTTTTTAGTTATATCCTTTTCTGGATTCCCTGAAAGTAATATTTCCTGTCCACTGTAATTACTGTGCCATTGTTAGCCAGCTTTTTGCAATTTTTTTTCTTCTTTTATTTATTTTTATGAACATTTGAACTTAAAAAACACCATTATTGAGTATGATTGAAATACCATAAAATTTCCTTGTTTTAAATGTTCAAGGAAATTCAGATTTGTGCCACAACCTAACTTTTACATAATCTATATCACTCTGGAAAAAATCCTGTGTCAACTTACAGTCCCTTTTGACCCTAACAAAGAAAACAGTTCATTTAGTTTCTGTCTATAAGGTTTACTTTTTCTGAATATTTCATATAAATGAAAATAGGTAAATGAATTTAATACTTGGCTTGAATCACGTGACACTATTATATATATATATATATGACCTTTATGTCTAGTTTCTTTCATTTGTTATAATGCTTTTGAAATTAATCCATGTTATAGCACTTTGATCCTTTTTATTGGCGGGTAATATTACATTCTAAGTTCTATTTATACAGCAGTTGATAGTCATTTGGGTAGTTTACAGTTTTATCTTTTATCCATAAAATAGTGCTGCTGTGGATACTGTATTCACATGTCACTCTTTGCATAGAGATGTTTTCATTTGATTTTGGTAAATACCTAAAAGTGCTTATTCTTATGGAAAACATGTTGATATTTTAGGAAGCTTACAAAACGTTTTCCCAAGTAGTTCTATTATTATTTTTTCCACCAACAATTTATGAGTATACTAGATTCTCCACAGCCTAACAGATACTCGGTATTTTCTATGCAAAGATCATGCCAGTTGATGTGAAATGGTATGTCATTGTGTTTTTAATTTGCAGCTTGCTAGCCTTTAATGATATTGACTATCTCTTTATATGCTTATTGGCCACTTTTATAACTTTTTTTTGAAAATAATTCTTCAAAATCTTGGATAATATTCTAGATTATTTATCTAATTACTGAGTTGTGAGGGTTAACATGTCTGACTTAAATGATCATGAAATTACTTTATTTTCTGGAATGTTTTCTATACAGGTTTAGTATAGAATTGTCTTGGTTACTTTTCTCTCATTGCTAGGACAAAGTACCTGACCTCCAAAATTAAGAAAGGAAAGGTTTATTTAGCTCACAGTTTGTGTAGGTTTCAATCCATAATCAGCAGGGTGGCATGGCATAGAGGTAATACTTCACAGTCATGGAAGACAGCAAAAGCAGAAAGAGCAAAAGGGAGGATACATACTTTACTTGTGTGGTATTCTAGTATATATTTTGTATTACATGTATGTCTAAAAGTAGACTCCATTGCTTCTAATTTTTTAAATATACTATGATCTCTTTACTTTGGCTCAAGAGCCTTGTTTCCCACAACTTGGTGAACAGTAACTCTTAAGTGATACACAGTGTAATTAAACATTCAAATAAAATTTAATTAATGTCATACACCTTGAATTTTCAATAATTTATATATATTTATATTGTTTGTATAACCTATATTTTTATTACTTTTGTGATAAAATAGCTGATATATTGTATGTTAGAGAATTAAAATTGGTATGGCAAATGTAATGTATTTTTTTGCCATTTTTACAAATATATTGAATATTTCCTGTGATTTAACTTATGAGTTCAGCATTCATATCATTTATATGAAATAGTAGAGTACAGAATAGTATTCATTAGGAGGACTTGTTTGTGGATCTGATTCATTCAGATTGCAACTCTGTCACATATTAACATATGATGCTATTTCATGAAATTCATTGAGACAAAGTAAAAAATGTATGCAAATTGCTTAACAGTGTATAGAAGCACTCCATAAATTTTTACTATTTTATTAAAATCTGAGAAATATGATATACATTCAGTTTTATTCCCATGCCTTTAAAGAAATAGGAAGCGGTGTAAAAAGCAGGAGAAACATTATGCTGTCACCGAACTCCCATTCTAAAGAGATGAATTGATTTCAGTTTGACTAAAAAGTCATCTTATAGCACAAGAATTTTAATATTTCTTGTTTCCCTTCAAATATATAAGCACAAAATTCATATAGTATTCGTCACCAAGCCATTGTCATAGAAATATTGCATCTGTTGTTGATAATAATTAATGGGCTAGCTGTGTGCTTATGTTCTGAAGAAACAAATGTCTTCACAGTAAAAGATAATTTAAGTGATGGGCAAAATGCTGTTATTTAAATCAGCAAAAAATATCATCTTATGTTTAATTGTTGGATTGACTATGAGATTGCAAATTGGTGAAAGGGATAGAAAGTTTTAAATTCTCTCGTGAGATGCAATCTAATTCAGTTATAAAGTTTAATTTTTCAATTTAAAGATTACTTTTTTTGTGGCAATTGATACATTCCTATAAAGCTTTGCCATATAAGTCAATATGCACACAATTATTATCCTAAATACTAAGAATGGAAAAATTCTTAACTTTGCTCTGCATTTAGACTTGTTATATCTCTGCTCTTTCAGTTTTTCTAAGTCTTAGCTAATAAATTGACTAACAGAAAACTGTGACTGGGGCCTTGATACAGATAGTAGTCTCAGCAAAATGCCTGTTTTTCTTCCAAGAAAGGGTATAATATTGCAATGCTGATTGTTGCCGTCCAAACAAGTTAAATGAAATTTGAATTCCTCTGTGGTTATACACAGATTACAGTGATCTGTTAAATAAAGTTATCTTTTTTTGTTATTTTTTAGTTGCTTACTAGTTTATGTACTTTCACAAAATAGATTGATTTTTTTTCTTGTCCTGTGAATAACTATAAAAATAACATATATTTCTTCAACTATTTTAATACTGGTATTTTGTCATCATTACTATGGAATTATAATCACATGCCAAGTATGTGACTTGTTCTGTGAAATATATCCTTAGGCAATTTCAGCCTCATGCCAGCATCACACTATGTACTTGTGCAGACCCAGCAGAATTAGATCACTTGATGTTGCCTGTTGCAATCAAGAGACATGACAGATTGAAGGTGTGCGAGGCTGCCTCCAGCACAAAATAGCATAGCATATTCTTTTTCTTTTCTTCTCCTTCTCCTTCCCTGTCCCCTTTCCTTCTGTTTCCCCTCTCCTCTACTTCCTTCTGTTTCTCCTCCTCCTCCTTCTTCCTTCCCTCTTCTCTTTCTCCTCCCTCTCCTCCTCCCTCTCTTCCCTGCTGAGCTTACAGGCATGAACTACCATACTCAGCTCAGTGAATTGTCTTCTGCTAATTTTTTTGTATAAATAGATGGATTATGCTTTAATGATAAAAAGTTTAATATAGTAAAAATATAATCCAGCACTACAGCCACTTTTTATCTTTATCAAAAAGTATATACTGTATGTAATTATATTTGCAATACTTTTAGCCTCTGGCAGCATAAGATATTTGTTTAACAGCACCACAAACATGAGTAATGAATTATACTATGACATTGTGATGGTTGTGATGTCACTAAGCCATAGGAAGTTTTTAGCTCTTCTTTTCAAGACACTACTTGACTACTCATGACTATATTTGAATTGACACACATTAACATTATTGTTGGAAATATCCAATGTCTAGTTTTGCAGTACTGTAAGCCAGTGGTTTTTTTACTGTCCTTTTTGTCCTCTAAAATACTGTTCACTGTGGCATTTAAAAACTAATTTGTTAATTTATAAGGCATGTACTTAGGACTACCAAGCAGGATAAAACATAGTATATTTTTGATATCTGTAAAAATCTATTTTTCATTCTTCTTCCTATACCATTTCTTTCACAAGAAATATTACAAAGTTATGTAAATGTTTATCATGTTTGTATAGAAGCAATTATGTCAAGGTAAAAATGTCAATAATAGTATATTACTAAGTCATTATTTTCCTTTTTTAAAATAAAATGTTTTATATGCTGTTTCATCAGGGACCACAAGGAAAACCAGGTCTTGCTGGTCTTCCTGGTGCTGATGGGCCTCCTGTAAGTAATAGTTACATATTTATTTAAATCTTTATATTATTTTTAAAAATGGATTTTACATGTGTTATACAGATGTAGTCAGTCAGTAATAAATTAAACCAATAATTAAACATTCATTTCTCTAAGATCATTTCTCAACATGTCATTTCTGTATTTCTTTCTTGAGCTCACAATGGCCTCTAGATAAACTAATCCTAACTTTGCCTAGCAGAATATTCCAGAATCCACTATTTTCTTAGCTTCCTCATGAGTCATTCACTCCATTAAGAAATATCCATTCTCCTTTTCATTGGCAAACTTGAAATTTTTTGTGATTTTTTTTTTTTTTTTACCTTTCCCTGTACCCTGCTCTTTTCATAGAGAGCATTTGTCCATTTTATTTTCTTTTTCAACCTTTAAGAGTCCAGGGACAGTTACACAATAATCATAAATATCCTCAATTTTTCTGAAAATTCCTGAAGATTTAGAGATATCTTCTACTGTAGACATATAGCAGTATTTATTATTTTCCAACACATAATAACAAATGCTGTAAACCTAAATGTACATTTATTATTCTAAAATTATTATTTATGAAATTTTCACTTCAAGCTTCTCAGATTTATGGGATCCAAGTTATGAGGGTTTTTTTTTAATCTTTCCTCTACATAATCTGAACAACTTGATTGTTAGTACTGTTAGTATATATGATCTTGCTATGTTTTTGGATTTTCCTTTTACATGTTTTTGTTATCTTTTCAAGATGCTTATGTTCTACATTGCATGATAAAAAAAAACATAAGTTAACTTATATTTATTGGGAATGGGGCTGAATTAATAAATAGCATGCATTGTTTCATGCTTTTCCTGAAGGCTTTGAAGAACAATATATATCTAATGAAATAAATACAAGTTTATTATGGTTTTTTTCTAAATGGAAGTTTCTAGTGTAAAGGTGTAAATGTTGATGCAAACATTCAATATTTTTTGAAAAATATGTAATAAATCTCAATAGATTTGAACTGAAGGGAAGAATTTTGTAGTAGTAGTCTAAGTTACTGTTGACATTGGATCTTAACAGTATACATTTTTACTAAATCTAGGGTCACCCTGGAAAAGAAGGCCAGTCTGGAGAAAAGGGTTCTCTGGTAGGTTGCATAGTATCCACTTAAATATACTGTCAACTTATAAGTAAGATAAATTTCCCCTAATTGGCTATTTTTATAATGTAAATATACATTTTTATTTTTGTTCACAATTATATATGAATATTAGAAACTGCAAGAAAATATTTTATTTCTATTTGTATGTTTTTACATTCTGGAGAATTATTTTCTAATATTTTAATGTAAATCATGCTTCTAAAATTATTTTTTGTATAATAAGCCAGCATGCCTTGGATAGATAACTTTGAATTTAATATCATTAAATTTACAAAATAGACTGTATTCTGTTATAAAATAAATGTTGTAGTCAAGAGTAGATCTATGTTCTGCATATATAGTAGGAATTGAATAAATTCTCACAATTACAATAATGTAACTGTCAAAAATTATTGAATATAATTAAAGTGCTTATATAACCCCAAGTTCATCTTCCTAGTTCCTGGTAAATTTTTACTAAAAGAATATTTTATCTTTAATAAAAATGATTATAAAAAAATCTAAATAAAATGAAAAATAAACTTATCCAGTATTAGTAGTATATTATACAACAGTATCAATGGTAGGAACACGTTTGTTTTGAGTTGTTAAGATACCATTAAAATTCCCAGCATTATTGTAGAAATGTTATGCTTTATATATTCTTTCCTTGACATATACTAGAGAAGGGAAGCCAAATGTGGGAAATGCATTTTTTTTTTTTTTGTACCGGGGATCGAACTCATGACCTCATGCTTGCCAGGCAGACGCTTATGCTGCTGAGCTGAGCTAAACCCCTGGCCCGGAAATGCATAATTTTGAGCATGATCTTCATGATGGAAATGCTACAAATGGATATAATGCTTTAATTTGAACGCAATTCTGTTGACTAGTCTATAATTGTCTGCTGTAGACACTAGACACAAAACTTTTTCTAGTCAAAATTTTGATATTCATTTTCTGATTATCTACATTATTTTAATAACAATATTTATCTTCTTTCCAGCTTAAGATTGTATTTATTTTCTATTACTATCATAGATTACTTAGGCTGGGTAGTTCATAAAAATGTTTATTTGATTCATACTTTGAGGATTAAAAACCCAGTATTGAGAAAACTCTGATGTACTCTCCTTTGACTGTATGACACAGTTGGCATCATGTGTACAAGAGGGAGAGATCAAGTGATAAGACAGGAAGTCAGAGATTCTGGGACTTGGCTTTCTCTTTTATAATAACCTGTGTTCACAGCATTTAACCAGGGCTCCTTGAAAAATTCATGAAACCCTTCAGAGGGCAGAACTGGGTTAACTCCTCCCAGTGATCTAGCCCCTCTCACTAGGACTCTCCTCTTAAAGATTCCAAACTTCTCAATATCATCACACTAGAGACCAATCTTCTAACACATGAACATTTACAAAATTCCTGCACATCATGATAGTCAATTTATTTTTAGCATGAATATATCATATAATGAATTTATCATCATTAGTGCTGATCACATGGTTTGTTAATCATATCTTAAAGAATGATTCACTCCTCCCAAATCTTTACTGAATATTAATACTACATTTTTGGAGATTATTGAGCAAAAGTGTAGAATGCAAAAGAGTAATATTGTCAATATATTATTTTTTTTTCATTTTCAATATATTATGTATTTTTCTTTTGTAGGGTCCACCTGGTCCACAAGGTCCTGTTGGCTACCCTGGTCCCCGAGGAGTAAAGGTAAATGTTAAATTGTTTTCACATTATTTAATTTCACTGTGAAATGTAATCACTTAATACTGTAATTTATTCCATAGGGCGCAGATGGTGTCAGAGGTCTCAAAGGATCAAAAGGTGAAAAGGTAAAATATAATTAATAGGTGATTTTAGTTTCTATATATCTTGTATATAAATTTAAATTTCTTCAGCATGTATTTTATTGCTCAAAATTATTGTGTAATTACTTACACACAAAGTCTAACTTTGTGTTCAGGAAACATTTTAAAAAGTAGTTTTTTATATCGTAGGATGAAGGCAAATGTATGTCACAGAGATAGTACTGCATCACTTTATGCTTTTGTTGAGATAAGGAAATTTGATTTATGTCAAGCTACAGAAAGCAAAAATATTAATTAAGGAAATAAAACTCAGTAGAGGTAGAGAAAAGAATGTCTCTGAAACTATATGAATATCAAATTTTTATAAAACATTTATAGATTAACTAGTTTTGACTGAAAATAAATTTTTTCTGGTAAATTTTTAATATGAATGTAGTGTCTCACATCTTTCAAAGATTATTTTGAAAAGAAAAGGAAATTCTATTACACAGATTTTATAGTGGATTCAGTACAAAATTACATAAAAATTAAAACTAGCACATAAGTTTATAGTATGAAAGATTGATGGATTTGGTAGCATATCTATAGTAACTATTCTTACTATTGATACAATATTATTTCTGAATTCAAAAATAAGCATTTATTTTCATAATAATATCAAAAAGCCTTTGAGTTTATTTGGTTCCAATAGGGAATGAAGAACATGAAGAAATGCATTATCATAGCCATTAAAATTATTTTTCTAGAGGGAAATAATCCTAATGAGATGCAGTAAAGGTATGTAAACAGTTTTGTTGTATGAAAAACATCATTTATTTATTCATTCTGGTTTTTGTTTTGAGACAGAATCTCACTGTGTAGTTCAGAGTGGCCTTGAACTCACTGTGTAGCCCAGTCTGGCCTCAAAATCTCAGTGATCCTCCTGCCTTAGCCTCCTGAGTGCTGGGATTAAATGTGTGTGCCACTGTGCCTAGCTCTACATTATATATTTTAAATCAGCTCAACTACTGTGATGATAATGGCTTCACGCTGATCATCCCAGATGAACTTTCTGGGACTGTGTTTCGTTGAACTGACAGTAGAACACAGCAATGGTTCAGGCAATGTGCAGCCTGTGGTTATTGGAGATTGTGCTAAACAATGTTTTTTCCCTCTGGAATTTTTCTTCTCAAATATAATTATTCTGATTTTTCTCTGTAACTAGTGCCTACAAAGGATTTTTAAGAGACAGTTACAAAATGACAGAGATAAATAAAATTATAGATGATAAAAAACATTGGAGGAAAATCTCACAAAGGAAAAATATATTGTTTCTATATAGAAAATCTCTTTCAATTATTGGTTGTTTGTAGTGGTATCTGGTTTTAGAAGAAGCAAGTACATATAGAAGAAAATTCAAAAAGGAGTAAAAAATTCTGGATACTCATACTAAATAGATGTTTCAGTTGAAAGATTACTTTCTTTAAGCCTTATTTTAAGTCTTTAAATTTAGGAGATTGACTAATTGTAGGGAAATGGGTGCACCTTGAAATCATAAGGTTTAGTGAAATAAATCAAATACTCAACTTAAATATCACTATTTTTCCTATATGAGAAAAATAAATACAAGAAAATTAAAGTGCCCAATATAAGATAATGGCAAACAAAGGCAATGGGACCAAGAGACAGAGTTAGAGAGTGGATGGAGATGAAAACAAATTTTAGGTGCATTATGAACATGTACCAACACCACACCAGGCATGTCACCACTACATACTGCACACATGGCAATAAAAATATAAATTATGAAAAGGAAACATCAGAACATGAGGAAATTTTCCCAAAAAGTCTCTATGATATTTTTCAGCAATTCTTTTTGTTGTGAAACATGCTAATCAGTGGGTTATTACTTTTCTCAATTTAGGAAAAATTTATGTGTTAATGAAAGTTTTTTAGTAGTAAAAACTTTCCCTATTTTCAAACTCTGTAAAGAAACACTAAGTCCTGAGGGTTATTTAACTTACCTGATTTCTTTAATGTGCAGTATAACCACCCGTGTATCCCAGAAGATATAGAGAAGGAAATTGAAATTTTTTGATTAATATATAATGATGTGAATTGTTAATGTAAGTTGAAATAGCAATTAGCACCTTATTTAGGATGAAGCTTTTCTAACTCTTTTAGTCTCAAACTTAAACTTCTCACAACAAATAAACTACATGACAGAAATAAATTTATTTACACATCTTCCAAAACTCTGTCTTCTGTTATATTTTGTTTTTCCTAAGATTACTTCAGATCTAATCATTTTAAGACTGGACATCTGAATAACTCGATATGTTGTATGTTTAGAAATGCCATTTATTTAAAGATATGCTTAAAGAATTTGAGTCAGAAATACCATCTCATCCACTGACTTGACTTTGAGTAGATACATCGATACAGTACAGTATTCTTAAACTAAACTTGGCAACTGTATAATTATCTTTCTCTCTAGAGAGAAGGTAATGAACACAACCATTAATAAGAAATTAAGTGGTCATTTCCAGCTTTTAAGATTCAGCCATTACCTCAGTTGCAGCTGCTACAGAAGGAATTCTCCTTATAAGACACTTTACTAGTATGAGAATGTTAAAAATGTCACATATTTTCTCCAGAAAAAATTTTTTACTGCTCTCAGAATTCTTTGAATTAAATAACAATGCTGGGTTGGGTTATTTTTTCAGTTTAGGTCTTGCGTCCTTAATTGCCTAGTGTTTGGTGTTTTCTGCACTTCACATAATTGCCAAACTCCCACTGAGGTATGGGTAATTTCCAGATGTTCACTTAGTAAATGATTATTGAACATCATGGATTTAAAAGTCAAAAATAAATAGGTTCATGAGACTTACTGCTTAACTAGGCATGATTCTTGACTTCTGGCATTTTGTGGAAATAGTTACTTGTAGTCAGCTAAGTGCAGAAAGCCATATTGTAATACAAACTGTATAACTGGAACACACAGAATGGAAGAAGAGTTTGAGGTGAGGAAAAACTTTATGGAAGTATTAGGAACTGAGTTATGAAAGAACAGTAAAGTATCACCAGATGGGCAGAGAAGGGAAAGGGTTTGCAGGTGTACTATGAATGAAGCACAAATAAGTCATTTTTTTTTCTAGCTCTTAATCGCAAGTTTTGGGGATGGAGATAAGTCATGATAAAATCTGACAAAGTAAACAAGGGTTAAATCATAGGGTTAATAAGAAGAAGCTTATATTAAGTTACACTCATTACCAATTTAGAAACATTGAGGAATTTTAAAGTAAAACTTGACACAATCAGTTTTCAGTTTTAGAAAGGTCATCTGGGTATTAGGATTTGGAGGTATATGTATCTGTCTTTCCTAGCTTTGTTTTTATACCCAGACTAAAGTTTTCTTTCTTCAAATTTTGTACACTGTATCTATTTCTCACTAGCAACTAAAATACTAAATATTTCATTGAGTTCTTGCCTTACCATACCATCATCATCATCATCATCATCATCACTGTCATCATTTTGTCTCTTTTCTCTGAATACACATTCTACTGTACCTGTTTTACTTTTAGTTTTATTAGTGAGACATAAGCCAAACTACTCTGCAGAATTTAAAATACAGTAACATCTGTTTGTGTTTTTGGACATGTGAATGATTATCTACTTGAAATTTAATTTTTTTATTGGGATTGGTAAGTTTGTTCATGAAGCTTTCCAATTTTGGAAGGAACAGTTTCCACAGCCACAATGTCTGTTATCTTTTCTAAAAGATGCCTATTTTTCAGCATCACAGCTTTGTACATAAAATGCTACAAAGTATGCAACCTCCACATGCAAAGGATATTATTAGTTTGCCTATTTGAAAAGAGGTTATAGTACAGAGATCAAGTAGAGCTAGAAGGCTTGTCTAAGCCAATGATGCAAGAAAAACAATATAAAATTTTAAGTATAATTAATAATTTAATATTGAAAAACTTTTACTTCACAGGCCAAGTCTTTAATATAGGTTAAAATGATAATTAGTTAAACATTTACTTTTTGCTTTATTCAAATAATATAAAGTACATATAGGTGTAAGAAGATGATTATTTACTCCATGAAATACAAAAGTGCTAATGGGAGCACATTGTGAAAAATTCTCTAATATTCAACCAATAGTTTTAGGAAGATGGAAGAATTCTGGGAACAGTGGAGAGTGCCAGCATTGGGATACTGAGAGAGATTTTATAAGTAGGATTTATATGCCACAAAATAATTTCCCATAATTATTAGCACTTATTTTATATAGCCATATATTTGTTTCTTCCAAATGACTGATTAAATTCTTGTTTATTCCATATATTTTTAGGGTGAAGATGGCTTTCCAGGATTCAAAGGTGACATGGGTCTTAAGGGTGACAGAGTAAGTAAAAAAAAAATTATGCTAATCCTAAAATTATATTTCTTATTTCTTATTTTATTTTAACATGTAAAGGTCAAGGATAAATAAAATGTTTATCATTTAAGACTTTGCTTAGTCATGTTTTTGTGTGAAGTTGAAACATCTTAACTTTTGTGGGGATAGTATATTATCAGTTATTTTCTAGATATTATTAACTTTTCCAATGTTTTATAAAATACACATATAAACACATGTAGAGGTGCTTGTCTGCCTCTCCAGATCCAAATGTGTTTCAAGTTACAAGAATTTTTTGTATTCTAGGGAGAAGTTGGTCAAATAGGCCCAAGAGGAGAAGATGGCCCCGAGGGACCCAAAGGTCGTGCAGGTCCAACTGGAGACCCAGGTCCTGCTGGCCAAGCAGGAGAGAAGGTTGGTAACTGCATTCACAGGTCCTCTTGCAGATCATGTTTTATTGTTATTTTTAAATGTTTTACATTATTATTAGAAAGCTAGAAGATTCTACTCAATTTCAAGCATATATATGATTGAGAATAGAATTATGAAGCAAGCATGTTTACTGTTTGTTTGTTTGCTTTGCTCTTACACATTTTTTAGCACTCTCAGCTCTTCTTTGTCATAGTGGATTGGCCAATTGTAAAGTTCCTCAACAGTAGATGTTGAAAATTGTAGTGACTGAAAGATGAAAGGATCAGTGAACAATGTGGCTATTTATTGTTTTGGACCAAGTAGATTTATGTTTGTCTCAAACCAAAGTATACATTTTCTTGCTTTTTACATATATTTTCACAGAATAGTATTTTAAAAACATGTGAGTTCATGCCCATCTTCAAGGGATTTTAATTTTAGTCTGAAGTTGATGTAATTATTACTATATTTTGAAATATTACCACATAATTCTAGTAGTCATTGGTTTGAAAAGTATTGGTCTGTATACATTATGTCTAACATAGTTGCAAACATTAATTTAAATTCTAGTGTACTACTAGGCTACTTAGATTTTTTTTAATTAGAACTTTGTTAAGTAAGTAATTTGCGAGGGCTAATGTTTTTGAATAACCTGTAAGCCTCTTATTATCATATTTAGAATATTTATTTTTGTCTTCAATTTTTTTTTTTTAATTTAGGGCAAACTTGGAGTTCCAGGATTACCAGGATATCCAGGAAGACAAGGTCCAAAGGTAAAATACAATTACCTTGATTTTTTATAATTTATCAACATCTTATAAGAACATTTAAAATTTTTCTAATGTTTTATGATAAGCTTACATTTTGGTGGCATAGAGAAAATGAAAACTCAGCATGTATTTTCACAATGGAAAACAATAGAGTACAGGAGTATCTGAAGTCAAAGATCTTACAGAGTGTAGAGGATTATGGATTGGAGCATTTTAGGAGAAAAATCATGAAAGAAAGGCAGAATTGACAACTGCCTTGTAAATCGAATCAGAACTTTCCAAGGCGGGTTATTAGAATTTAGTAATGTTATACAATGGATGGTGATGACTTGTGATCAGTAGTAGCTTTTGATTCTATTTGAATCTCCTTGAGGGTTTTAATGAGTTCTTCATGTTTTTGAAAGAAATAATACAATTTTCACCCTCTCCACTGACTCTGCCAGTATTTGTTTCCGAGGATGGACATAATAAATCACAACAAACTTGACTTAAAACCATGGAAATTTACTTTTTTCACAGTTCTGGAAGCCAGAAGTCTAATGTCAAGGTATCATCATGGTCTTATTCCCTCCAGTAACTAGGAAAGGAATTGTCCTTGCCCCTTCCAGTTTCCCATGGCTCCAGGTTGCTAGGCATGAGGCTGTGTAACTCCAGGCTTTGCCCCATCTTTATACAACTGACTTTTTATTTCTGTTTGTCTGTTTCTTTTCTTCTGTCTTTTATAAAGACACTTGTCATGGGATGTAGTAACAGCCTGAATAATTTAGGAAGATATTTTAAGATTTTTAATTTGATTATATATTTGTGGAAGATCTTTTTTATTTCTCCAAATAAGGTCATAATTTCACATTGTAGAGGTTTGGACCTGGATCTAGCTTTTAGCAAACCATGATTCAATCTAGCATATCAGTGAAAGCTAATTTCTGTTTTTTTCTGTCATTGTCTTTGACTTTGCCTTTGTTCTTATCTTTGTCCTTGACTTTTCTCTTTTCTTTTTCTTTCTTTTTTTTTCTTTTACTTTTTCTCTTTGAGACAGGGTATCATTATGTAGTTCATGCTGACCTTCAACTCACTGTGTAGCCCAGGATGGCCTCAAGCTGGCAGCAGTACTCCTGCCTCAGTCTCACAAGTGCTGGGATTACAGGTGTGCATCACCATGCCTGGCTGATTTTGGATATTTGAAATTTACCTAGCTTAATTATTAAAAACAAGATGGCTTTAAAATTGTATGTTCACCTTGGTGTACTATTTATCTCTAATCATAAAATTTTCTTAAGGCTGTATTGATACTTTTATTATTTATATTAAGGTGGCTACTTGAATTAATATGTAAAAGTTGAATACTTGGATTGCAGTGATATATGCATACCCATTTATAGCTTGTCAACTACAGCTATAATTTTAAGTATATATACATTAGGCTCTCTCTATATAAATGTGTCTCCCTATCCCAGTTTGACTCATTCAGTTACTGGGTAAGTCCTGGATATATAGTATCCTTTTATATGCATTATTAATAACTTGCACAGGTGATCAGTGAAAGATATAATTTCCACCACCTGAACAGATAAGATCTGCATGTGCTGTGTCAATCATTGTCATGTAACAACAATATTTAGATTTTTCTGGTGTTTTGTCTTTTAATTTTTATTGAGATTCCAGGAAATTGTTTTTTGTGGTAAGATGCACATTTTATTCCCAGATAAGATTCATGTCATCTGTGTTTTAAAAGTAATACAAACATCATTGTTTTCCTCTACGTAGGAAATAGTGATCAATAGATTTTACTTTTTAAGACTTATTTCTAATATATTGATTGCTGCCATCTTTCCTTTAAAATGTGAAGAATTTTCACAAATATTATGAGTAAAAGAAGCCATTCACTGAATAACCTATGACCTTAAGCTATCCTTAAACTAGTTGATAAATTCTTCTATTTACCCAGTTGATTTGCAATGGTAATATTCTTTTGTTTTGATTTAAATACGTAGAAAACTGTAATGATATTACTTGAAAAAGTACAATTTTATTTTATGCGCTTATTTGAAATTCTGATCTTTTTTCTGTTACTCTAAAGTCAGTTCTCTAATCAATATTATTTGAATTCCTTTTATTAGCAACGTGTAACAGAATAACTAAAGAGATGCATTTCTTCCCAGTGGAATCATACTTACATTTAATCTGAATGTGTGGAATTCTAGTCATTATCTTTTATATTGCCTTTTTATAACTAAGTTTTTTTTTTAACGATCAAAAAGCTTTTAGGTTTCTCATTTCTAAATCAAAAATATAGGACACATCAAAGATCAAAGATAGCTTCACATTTTTTTCCCTTCTTGGAAGACAATGAATTTTAAGCAATCTGTCTTAATTATACTAAAAGTGAAATCTGGCTGTTAATCTCTTTGAAGCAATGTAGGGGCGGTAATTAGACACTTTAATTTATTCAATGTTTTAGAAGCAATATAAACTTTATAGGTATTAAAAAATATACAACCAAATGTATTAAACAATAATAGCTGCTTCAGAATGTTAAGTTCATTTTAAAATAGCATACATTTATAATTCAAAGAGCATTTAAAGTAATTTTGAAAATTTAACATTTATTGACTGACATCACTATTATCTTTTGACTTTGTGGTCTTGTATTTTTTGTTTTCTCCATTCAAACATATATAGGTTCTGTCTTTTAATAGAAGATATGTATTTTCTCATGATAATTCTTAAATAGGAAAAGGAAAAAATTGATTTCCATGTATTACAAACTGCTTAATTTGTGCTTTCACATTTTTGTGTTGTTTTTACTCACAGTTTCCTAGAGCAAAAATAATATAAGATAATAAGATAAGATATTGTAAACTTATGCACGAGTGTTGTACTTAATTTACTACTCAATTTACTACTTAATTTATTTACTATTTAATTTATTACTCATGTATTACAATAGATACATAACTGTTTATTGCCAAATAAAATTGGTTCATGTAAATTATTTCCATATTGTATTATACTAATATGTTAACTTAGAATGATCACACAGTGAAACTATACCAGATGTAACTTTATCTGACTCTGTTAGAAGAAAGAAAAGATTTGAAAGCCCTTCAAAAAGTGTAATTTGTGGAGATTTTCTTCCCAGGATGTCATTATTAAATATCCAAATAACTGTCTACATACTGATCACAACTTACCTCTATCATTATGAAGTAGAATATATTGAAAAATGGATCATAAAAGGACACAGCAGTGCATACTTTGGGTTATTTTGACCATTAATAGTTATGAGTGTTATGTACATTTTTCTGACCTATTTTAATAGAACTTATAGTAGAAATCACTAGCATCCATTTTGTCTACTAAGTATATAATATAGTCACTAGTTTGAAATTATGATGGAGCTAGTTTTCTCTCACATGTTAGTAATACTTTTTTTCTGCCTATTCTTAGTGTGGATGTCTAAGAATCAACTTCTAAGCATTCCCAAACATTTAAATATTATCACCTAAATAGAAGATTCCTAGATTCACCCTGCATTAGTTTCCATTTAGTGAGTTTGGAGTGTGACATGATATCTCATATTTTTAGCAACACTTCAGATTTTTCTGATACAGAGGAGCCTCTCGCCGTCTTACTTTTAGGGGTAGTTCAGTGCAAATGAGTTGATTCTAAAAAAGCAAAGAATATATTGAAGTCAAAAGAGACTGTTATTCTTTCCCTTAATATATAGAGTAGTGAATAAAAATTTGAATGTCTGCTACTCTTTGCTAGAGACCTAGTATATTATTGCGTTTAATTCATGCAATGTTATTAATAGGAAAATTGAATATTTGGAAATCCTCCAGTGTCTTCAGGGACATACAGTTAGCAAGTAAGGAATGGGATTTCAACCCTTACCTATTCAATTTAATTAAGAGGCAAACCAGTGTCAGTCACAATAAAAGGACAATCTGAGAAGTTAAAAACTTGGGAATATGCACAAAGTGAAGTTGTGGAATTTAGTTGTTGGAAATTATTGCATTATGTCTGAAATTTGGCCATTTTTTCACTAAAGTAAATAATGATTCTATTTACCACTACCTTTGAAAATAATCATTATTAATTATCCATTATTACCATTTTGTACCCTACATTCTTTATTCCAGTCTCCCCAAAATTTCAAAATAACCATAAGATGTGATTATTGACTTCATTTTGTAGAAGAGAAAGCTATTCTCTAAGCAATAAAAAATGTACACAGTTGAATTTGCTGAAATATGAAAATCTTAAAAAGTTAGATTTTTGGAATTCCAAATACAAGATTTTGCTATGAAGTTGTGACTTGGACTGTCAGCAAAGTTGATCACATTCACAGGGTAAATCAAAATACAGTAGAAGATTTTTCAGTGTGTATGCTTTAATTCAGTACTAAAAGTTTAAAATATTTAACTAAAAAGTGGTATGTTTACGAAGTTAATTCAAGAAATAGTTTCTAATATCCCATTCTTCATGTTTGATAATTTATGTAAATGAAAAATTTTTTCTTTAGGTTTGAATCAGGGATAGAGAATGAGTTAAAAATGTATTTTAGATGAAATTTTCTGTAATGCTACTTTAAAATTGGAGATATGATATTATGCATTGTTTTAAAGATAAATACTAAAACATGTTTTATCAATTCATGTCTTACTGCTTCCGGGATTTCAGATGGCATTGTAAGTGTATTTTCAAATACATAAGTGAATATCATATGGTGTCTTAAAATTAAATACATGATTAATAATTATATTTCTGACTTAAGCATTACCAGCTATTTCAGAATCACTGTTTTCCAGAAAAAAAAAAAACACAACTTAAGCCCATAAATTTTAATTGCCACATTCATTGTTCCATCTTTTTATAATTTCAGGGTTCTACTGGATTTCCTGGGTTTCCAGGTGCCAATGGGGAGAAAGGTGCACGGGTATGACACATAAATGCCTTGTATCAAGTTAGCTAATGGAAATGCCTTTGCATGAGCACCAGACTCATAACTGACTGTGGTATGCTGCATACTGAAAGTGTTTGAACTGTCTTTGTCAGGGAGTAGCTGGCAAACCAGGCCCTCGGGGTCAACGTGGACCAACTGTGAGTGCCTTTGTGATTTTCATTTCACGTTTAGTTTTTCAGAGTAATGCTTTTGTGCCTTTGCATTTGCTTAGATTGAATTATCTTTTCTTCTGTTCTCATATGCAGGGACCCCGAGGTTCTAGAGGAGCAAGAGGTCCCACGGGGAAACCAGGGCCAAAGGTATTGTGGGGACTTGCTCCTTTTGATTTTTGCAGCAAATACTTCTGAAAAATAGGTGTGGTCAGAACTAATCAAAACTTATTTTTCTTTTTTTCTATCTTTCTTTTCTTTCGTTTTGTTTTGTTTGCCAGGGAACTTCAGGTGGTGATGGTCCTCCTGGCCCTCCAGGTGAAAGAGTAAGTATGATACAATTTCATAATATAAAATGAAACATATGTGTTGCAAGTATTTGAATTTCTGGGAAAAGATGCATGTACACATTCATCCACAGTTTAAAAAAATATTTTTCCTTAATTCTTCCTATCAATCAAAAACTTGAACCATTATATGCAACTAATTTGTTAAATAAATGAGAGAAATAATGTGTGTAATTTACCTAAGATATTACACTTAATCCAGCCCAGAGTATTTTTTTTTCTATGCCAAGCGTTGCTAAAATACCTATCCCCTATCATTTACTTGTCTTGTTTTTATGTAAATACTCAATTTGTTCATAGAGTTACCAGCAACATTATGCTGGTAAAAATGCAAGGTACTGGTGGCCATTAAGCCACAATCGATACACATTTCAACTCAAAATAAAATATGCATTCCAGTAAATAGAAAAACTATTTAGTAAATTGATTTTCAGTTGATAGAAAATAAAGCCAAATACTGATGAGCAAATATGCCCTTTGTTTGGCTTTTTTTGGAATAATGCAACATTTTTATAAAAGCCAGATTCTTGAATGTTATTCTCTTGCAAGAATTTTAAATATAGATGTATGTATTACACTGGAAGAAAACAAAATAATTTGTAATAATTCTATAATATTTTTCAATATTATGTAGTTATATTAATACATTTTCAATATCATTATTTGAAACAGTTGTTTTATGAAAAAGAAAACAGAAACATCCTATGATTTTTTTGAAACTGAAAATTAGTAATAGTTGAGTAACAAACAAAGAATAAAACTTATTCTATTTGTGACAAAATTATAAGTAGATAAGACCCAATAATAAACATTTTACTGGTTACTTTATGCTTTTTGCTCATGTTTAATTAAATTCAAATTTTTGCCCATTCTTGATGGACTATTCTCAAATTAAGTCTATTCATCCTGTTCATTTCAAAGTCATAAATAATATGTATAAATATAAATATATTTATATTTATTTGCAGTTAAAATTATTTTAATAAAAATATATAGTTTCGTTAAAATGGTTGAATCATGAAGTAAATTCCAACAACTTAACAAATTACAGCACAGCTGAGTTTTTTAAAGCAAAAATTATTCCTTATGTACTTGTTTTTGCATTATAAAATTTCATGCTCAGTAGTATCACTTTAAATAAGTGCACTTTTAGAGATGCTGCATTTTAACTTGGAAACAATAGTGTGACCAAACAGTGTGAATGATATAAATATAAAAACTATTTGAGAGGGAGAAAAGAATCAAAGTAAAGGTTTTGTTTTGTTTGTTAGTTTAGAAAAATTCATTTTCGATAAATATTTGTATATGCTACGTTTCTGTGTAGAAAGAATATCCTTTCCATAGTCTATATATTAAATGGGAACTTTCTCCTACTATGATCACTTACTGGAAAGAAGTTTTAAATCTATGGACTATTTCAGATTATGTCTTAAAGATACAGCTGAAGAATGTTGAAAGTAGCACCACATATTTTTTTCCCTAAATATATGAATTGGTAGGTTCAGAGTGAGAATTTTGTGATACCATTGACTTAGAAATTCCAGTTCTTGTTTTTGCCTATTTTAAAGAACTCCTTTAATAATAAATTAATATGCAATTATATATGAATATACGTACTTTCATTTAAAAGTCTGAAACTTAAATTTCTCTTTCATAAAGATGGTTTGGCGGGGTCCTGAGTTCGATCCTCACTACCAAAAAAAAAAAAAAAGATGATTTGAAGATCTTATATGCTTGTCGGATAGTTAATATAGCTTGCAATTGCTTTAAAAATTTCCAGATTTATCAAGACAAGTAGTAAAAAGCACTGAAGCACAATATCTAATTAAATTACAGTTTTACATAAACATTGAGTAATTTTGGCATAACAATGTCAGTTGTAGTTACTAAGGCATATTGAAAACCACTATCTACCTAAAATTCACCTAGACATGTATATATTATCTGATGACCCTAATTGGCTTCTGATACAGTCTTTAAAATGTATTTTTAAATATGAATGACAGAACATCCATAACTGAGATGGTTACTAATTGAATAAAGAGTAGGTATTGTGTACATTGTGGATACTCTGAACAAAGGGATGAACCACAGGGCAGGTAATTTTGTCCTGCTGCTTAAAACCATTCACACATTAACAATTATAAATTGATGATTTCTGGAATTTTCCATTTAATAATTTCAGACCAGAATGAATCATGAGTGACTACAGAAAGTGAAACTGCAGATAAGGGGCTCCTATATTTTGATTAATATGAAGAGGAATTCCTCTTTTCTTAGAATTTCAGAAAGCATGATCTCAGTTTTCCTTCATTTGCTCTGAAGTAGTGATTTTGAAATTGTTTTGTCAAAAGATTTTAAATTCAAAATTATATGTTATGAAAACTAGCAATATTTTATATAGCATAGATATTTTTAAAAATTAGTGAAGTAGAATTTGTTGCAAAATATTGTCTAAAAATTTTGTACATAGAATGATTTTAAAATTTTTCTTAAGATATAATAATGATAGTTAAGAATCTTAATTCCATAGTCTAATGTCAATTTAAAAAATTTGTAAATTTCTAAAATATGCATAATACTTTACTAATTTCGTGATACATTCTTAAAAACTGAAAAATGTGAGGATTCTATTTTTGAATGTTTGATTTGTGTGTATGTGTCAAAATTTTACATTTATTAAAGATGTGAAAAAACAGGAATGACGAGGAAAGATAGCTGTGCAGAGTGAATTTTGGCCACGTATAAAGGGAGGACAAAGGGAGGAAAAATAAACATAAAAAATATACCTTAAATTGTAGAGTGGTTTCTCCAGAAGTGGCACAATACCCTCTTTTTTTTTATTTCTAGACGCTAATAGTAGCAAAAACTTGTGGTGATTTCAGAAAATTGACATAAGAGTGACATATTTTCCTTGCAAAGGCTAAGTTGATAACTCAAAGAAATAATTTCTACTAAGACCATTATTAGCAAACTCATTTTTGGTAATGCATAAATCCTATTCAAATTCTATTACTTATGAAACTGTATTTCTATTGTGTTTTATTCTGAGTCTAGTTGATAAATACAATAACTATTCTGTGACAATACAGCAACACAATCACTGTACAATGGTCTATTTTGTACATTTAAATATATGAAAATATGAAATTTAAATAACATAATTCATGAAATATCAAGCCATGAATGATACAACACATACTTAGACTGAATGCGAATGAGAATAATTCTACAATAAGCTTCTTTCATTGTGTCTATCAAAGAAGTTTATATACAAAGAAAATAATATGTTGATACTCTCAAAAATATAGTTATAGAGGCCAGTTAAATGTATTTTCTATGAATTTTTTGAAGTACTCACTTATTTCTGTCTTAGTTGTGTTGATTTTTAAGTAAGTAGACGTAACTTGAGACCACAATTTTAAATGAAATAAATCAGAATTGCAAGTTGAAATATTGCAGGATTTCTCTTGTGTTAGAAACCCTAAGAGTAAATGAGGAGCAAAATGAAGGATAGGTATTGGAAGTATGGAAAACATGTTCAAATGGGAAGGGGAGCAACAGGAGTGGGGGATATTTTAAAAAAGAGAGAATGGAAGGGAAAATGGAAAAAAAAATTTGTAAATATGGAGGGGAAGAAGAGTTGAAGAGATGGGAGAATAATGGAAAAAAAAGAGGGATCAAGATATATTATGTACAGGTACAAATTAAATATACCAAATATGTACTGAGGAAAAAATAAACAACAAAAGAGATTAATTTTTTTTTTACTCTGGCTTCTCTTCAGATTGTATAAATCTTTTGCCTTTTACTAAAGATTTCCATGCAGAAGAATGAAAAACCATTTCTTGTGGAATGCTATAGAATTGAATTATCTTCTCTTTTGGCTTAGAATATTTCCATCCAATATTAAAAGTGAAAAACATAAAACAAAACCACTATGGTGTTTCTTGATTCATATATGTTCTATACTTTTTGTTCTATACTTTATAAATGTCTAAATATTTACTGTGCTCTAGAAGTAAAAACTTTGGTGTACAGGGCAATTTTAAATAGCAAAAAATCATCTACTTTGTTTTGATTTTAACAACATTTGTTATCGTGTTGCATTCCATAGCTCTGTCTCTACAGTTAACAAGTCGTATGCTACCTTCTATTTGAGCTATAGAAATAAAGTAGGAATATAATGATGTGTCTTTTAAGATATATTGTTTATTTTTCTCTTTTGCCTTTCATTTTCAGGGTCCTCAGGGACCTCAGGGTCCAGTTGGATTCCCTGGACCAAAAGGCCCTCCTGTAAGTGTTTTAGTCTCTCTCTTTCTCCTCTCCCTCTCTCTCTGTTGGTGTCTCTCCCCCATGATTGAACAATATTTCTATAGTTCTTGTTCTATATTTTAAAATAAATTTTGCAGGTAAATACTGGTAAAATCCCTATAAAATAGAATTGAATTGAGGGATTGAAGGTCATTAATAAATTTTCAATTTATGAAGTTCACAGACTGTTTAGCATATAATTCAAGCCTCTCTTATTAAATGTTCTTTTAAACTACATCAAAAACTTGAACAGTATAAATATTATTTTCTCAACTACTCTTCTATTACAAAATGCTTATTGTTGATGACATTAAAATTGTTACCACATAGTAAATATTTGGTGAATTGGAATTTCTTTTATTTTCCATCTGCAAATAGAATCTTCCATTCCTGTTCAATTATACTTTCCTTAACTGCCTCCAATATTCTGATCCTACTTATGTAACCTTAACATTTATTTATTCAGCATGTTTGTGTCTCTAATAGTGCATTTTACTTAGGAAATGCAAAGTTAATTCTTATGAAATTATATACTTGTTTTATAAAATTTGTTTAGATCAATTCTCTCTCTCTCTCTCTCTCTCTCTCTCTCTCTCTCTCTCTCTTTTTCTCCATTTTTTACCGCTTTTCAAATAAGATCTTGGTTTGCAGTTCAGGCTGGCCTTGAACTTACTATGTGGCCCAGGCTGGCCTTGATTCATGGTGATCCTCCTGTCTCAGCTTCCTGAGTGTTGGAATTACAAACATGTATGACCAGGTCCAGCAGATCAATACTTTCTTCAATATCACTATAAATAGTTTTATAAAGTTAATTGAAGAACTTTATATTCAAACTTACATATTCCTAGAAACAGTGTGACAGCTGTTTGCTGTTTCTTTCTTTTTTGGAATCTATTTAATTTCTTTAAATTAGAATCAACTTACCCATATATGTAGTACAGAGGTTCTGAAAATGTATTCTGCCAACCAGCAGTGTCAGTAACATTTATCAAATTTTTAGAAATGCAGTTTGACTTTCTACTCAAAACTCTACAGAGAGACCCAGTTCTTGTTTTAACAAATGTTCCAAGTAGTTCTGATTCATGCTGAAGTTTGTAAAACATTCCTTATGTTTGAACTAGAAAATATGGGCCAAAGTTTAATGAACAGATAGAACTCACTGGTGAATTATTTATTTAGAAATATAAAAGTATATTAAATATTGAATTATGAGGCAGTTTCCACTTTTTTGAATAATTTTTGACATTGCTTAACACTGAACAGTTCTGCTTTAGTAATTCAAACATATCAGGAAATGATTGCTATCTATTACAGAGGAGGACCAACCTAAATAACCTGTTATTAAATGTAATAGTGATACTAACAGGATTTTTTTTTCATTCACTATGTTTTTGGTCCAAATGTACTGTTCAATGTGTGCTACAATTCATAAAGAACCAAAACAAAGTTCTTACGCTGATTGTGCATGTATTTTCTGATGGGCAGTTCTGTGTTTTCAAACAACATGCATAGATTATGGATAACCTCTAGGAGTCCACTAAGATGTACAATTTCAATATTATTCTTTCATTTATGTTCATATATATTGTTCTCAATTATTTCCCCCTCTAATACATTTTGGTTGTCAAAGAAAGTCATTGACTATTTTTCCTTAGACTTTTTCAGTTATTCGCTCATGTATCTTTCAACATGATATGAGCTATTGGTCTTACACTCATTTTATTTCCAAGAAGTATCAATAATACAATAAATGCATATCCTTAAAAATATGCATTGATACACTGATATGAAACATAACTTTCACTGTTAAATAAAACACTGCATTTGTATGTGGTTTTATAAAATTTGGGAAACAAATTCCTTCCTCATTTTGAAATAGAAGAAATTCAGATGGTAAGATTGAAATGATGTTGTCCTACAGACTGATTTGTTTATCACTGTACCTGAAAAAAGTTGTGTGCACTGACAGACATATGTAGATTGCATACTTGGAAAGTACCGATTAGCTTCTGATCATCTCATGTTAATACTTCTATATTTGAAAAGTATGTAGTGATAACACTTAAGAAAAATTCTATTTGAAGTAATTAAAATTTATAGCATGATTTTTATGAAGAACATTTTATTTATTGAAGGAAAAATGTCAGAACTCAATGTCAACCCAGGTGAGAAAACATCCCTAAACAATTATTGAAAAGTGTCTTCATAGCATGTCTTGCTGTATCAGAGCACTTTCCTTTTGATGAATCTGTTTCCTTTGTACACCAACTACATCAGAGGAGCAACCTATTTTGATAAATAAAATTCTTATTTTTGAATAAATTCCATAACTATTTTCAATTAATGTACTGTATTTTGTTAAATAGTGGTGTGGAACCATTATAGCTTTTTAAAATTAATTGCCTAATTTTAGAAATATACACTTAGGCTGAGAAAAATGATGCCATTGTTCTTTCATGAGCCCATTAACACTGCTGCCTCAGACTATGTTGAAACACTATGAAAAATCATGCTGCATTCACTCTAAGAGGACCTCATTAGATTTAAGATCACTATTTAAAAGGATTATAATTTTGTAGTCAAATGCTGATATACTGTATATCAGCAAACACAATGAGGTACTTAATTTTTATATTTCAGATTTGTTAGTAGCATGTGTAGGTGTTGTGTAGATTGCAAAACACAGCATTGGAGACACTTATTTGCTGTTTTAAAAAACTGGACTTGGATGAAGTCTATTAGCAGTTAAAATATTTATTTCAGTTTTACCTCCAAATTAAGCACAGACTTCTTCCATTTTCATGTACCTAGTGACTTATGTGTGAATTTGTAGTATATCTTTTTGGCAGAAAAAATATTTAATTTACCTCCAAGAACGTTTTGGATCCTTTTTAAAAAAGTATTCGCATTTTGGTGTTTATCAGGAAAATTGGTCCAGAATTGCAGATGTGGTTCAGGAAAATGTGAACAAATCACCGGTCAAGCTGTCATCTTGTGAAACAGAGTAACAGCTTTTAATTAAGGGTGATACCAAACCAGTGTGTCAGTGCTGATGCGGTCAGGGAGCAGAGCTGGCTCAGGGTGGGCATGCCAAGACTTCTGTGGAAGTATGCCAACCTAGAGAAAGCCTTGTTCTGATGAAAGAAAGCTAACTATGAAAATGAGCTTATTTTGTAATAAAGCCTTTAGTTCAAACTCTTTCCATATTACTGAGTATAAAGATAGGTGTTTTCAAATAAATTTATGTATTTAACATTAGGTATTTCAAAATAAATTCACTTAAATAACATGTAGAGAGTGGTATACAGTTAAAAATGTTATGTTAGAATGATCATCTTTCTTCAATTTGTCCAGAAAGGTGAGAAATATTTGGATTTATATTTATTAGTTATATTTTAAAATTTTAAAGTTTTCTGAGGTTTATGTAACCTATAAGAAAGTCTAATGCAGCAGTGTATCTCTATAAATATTTAAAATGTAGGAACTTTTTAGAGTACCTTGCCATAAGTACTTAGTTAATAACTTCATGTATTTGCACATGACAGAAGATGGCACCCTTTGGCAGATTTGCTCTCTAATTCTTAATTTCTAATTTGCTTTGAAAAGGGTTTACTTAAGAAAATTCACAAGAAAAGTTTGCTGTAATGATTTCTAGAATTGTGTATAGTAAATTTTTTTATTTCACTTGAAGCAAATTGAGAAGTAGTGTTGCTTTCCTCTTCATTCTTGTAACATGTTTGGCTCACCACTAGAGGACAGTGTTTTCCTCTGCTATTTGCATTTCATTGCACACAGAAATGAGTTCTGAACAGGTGACTATAAAAAGGAGAAAGTATTAGTCAAGTACTGAAGAACCAATAGTTTTGCAAAAAAAGAAATATGAACACATGCAAATAAGATTTTGAAAGAGGTGCAATTAAAATAAATTCATTTAGTATATAATATTTAGAATAGAACTTTAAAATTTTTTAGTCTAGTTATATCCATAGTGCTATGTTAAATGATTATATGTGCACATAACCATATTAAACATCTGGAAATTAAAATTCAGTGTACGATGAAATGTTAAAAATCATCTAAAATATTCATGCTATTAAAAAATTCAGGCAGTATTTATGTCTTAGGCTGTTTTATGTTTGTGATTTCAGGGTCCACCTGGAAAGGATGGACTACCAGGACACCCTGGGCAACGTGGAGAGACAGTAAGTAATTCCATTTTTTGGTTGAAAATTTCTTTAGTACCTCATCAGTTCACAGAAAGCTACTTTATTATTAACTGTTAAGTTATCAGTTTGTGGACAGTAAGGGAAGAATCCTGTTGAACTTTTTATTAAAACCTATAAATACATCAGTAGATCCAAATTTGCACCTTAAAAAACCTGGAAATTTAGGGTGTTGATTGAAATGATTGTTCTCATTATCAGCATCAGCACTTTAAGAATAAGCCGATGGAAAAAGCCTTTTCCTTTTCAAATACCTACTCTAGATTGTCACTGAAGTCTTATGAATACATCCATATGGACTATCACTGCCCCTACCAAAAGGAAATGCTTTACTATAGGTTATTCACATAATACAACGTTCTTCTGATGTTGGATTAAAGGTTATCTTTACTATAGGTTATTCACATAATACGATGTTCTTCTAATGTTGGATTAAAGGGTATTTGCTTATTTAGAACCATAAAGGTACATTTATTCTGGAAGTATGTCAAATGCATCTTCCTTATAACAAGTGAAATATATAGATTAAAAAATACAGTTTAATTTTATTTAAAAACATTAAGGAATGTAACATTTTAAAATTTGACTTAATAACTCATAATGTGTATGATAATTTAGGCAGAAGAGAAGTTGACAGTTCCAGTATAGTTTAAGGATTCTTGTAGGTTTGTTTGTTTACTTAGCCATATTTTAAAAAGTGCTTCCCAGGGGGTCGTTTTAATTAGAAGTGCTCCTGGATTGCAGTATTCCCTTGGAATCAATCCTTGGTCCTTATGTTGGTTAACTTTATCCAGATTTCTTAAGGAAGCTGCAATAAAGTCTACCTTTGACTCCATGGTCTGCAATCACGTTAGGACATTTTGCCAGCTTGACAACATAATTTGGAATTGATAGCATAATGTGATAAAGAATCTTCAGTTTTTACTAATTTTCTGCCATGAGAGAAGCAGACTGTCAGCAACAACACAATTACTGTCTCACTCATCAAGTGACAGTTCTTAGGTTAACAACATCATATTAGCTGGGCTACAGACTTTGAAGTCTTGGCCTTCAAAAGCAGAATCAAAAATGAGCAAAAGGGATCAAAGAATAAAATTGTTGGGGTTTCCCCTTGAGAATGAAAGCTACATAAGGAGAAAAAAATTGAACTCTCTAAAAAATGAACCACACTCAAATTTGCAAATGTATTTTTCATTAAATTTTATAGCCCCTTTTTAAAATGAAGTCATAAGCCTTTTGGGAGTAACTCTAGAATATTTTCATAAGGTCTTTTGAAGAAGAAATATCTAACAAATTACCACATTAAAAATCCTTTTTGTCCTTCGATTTGATCAGTGGCTTCTGTTTCTACCCAAAGCAGCCATATCATATATAACATTTAAATTTAAACCAAGAAGAAAAATAGCATCTTAGCTAATGTTTCTAGGAAGTGTTTCTATCTATTGGTTTCTCATGGGATAGTTCAGAATTATTTCTCAAAATTGTATTCCTGGTGTCACATCCATTTTTAAATGAATGACCCCATAGCCAGGAACTATTCTTGGTTGCCTTTATCCATGACGACTGTCATTCAAAGGATTTCCTTGTGCAAGAGTTAAAATCTAAAGCTGGCTAAACTTTGCTATAAATGTGTTATTTAATTTCAAGGAACAAATTCTTTTATTATATTTGAGGTTTGTTCCCCTTCAGATATCCTTTATGATTTGTCTTAATTTTTTACATGTTGAAGCTTTTCAAGTTGTGCAGGAAGTATTAGAAATAGTTCCTATTATAATGAAATAACCCATCGTTCTCTGAGACGTGAGATCAAATCCAGAACCAATACTAAAATTAATTTAATGCTTTAAAGAGTATAATAGAAATTCTTTTTTGTTGAGTCTAGCAGCATATTTTCCAAACTACCCATGAATCTACAACATTACTTTGTTTTTCAGGGACTTTGAACATTATATTAACTTATTTTAAAATTAAATGGTACATATAGCATTACAATAGATAATATCAAACAAGCATACTGCATTTTGAACTGTAAAAATTTTACTGTCCATAGTTTATTTGTCATACCGCTAGCATCAGATGTATTAGATAATATAAACACTGAATTTCTTGAACGAGCATACAGAAAGTGGTACTCTTTCAAATCTATCACCTGCACAAATATGCTAGCAAACAAGCCTTTTCTTTTCCATTTATGATGCAAATGTGTGTTATATATTTCTATAGACTTTGTTCATTTAAATACTGATTTTTAATCAATTCATTTCAGTCAATTATTACTATACTTATTTCTGTGAGATAGTCTTGCTCTCACAGTAACTAAGAAAAAGAGCTTTTTAAGATTTTATTTATTTGTCTTGTTTTTAATTCAAAGCTGCATTTATTGCTTGAAGTCAAACTTGAAGTGAAACCTCATTGGAGAGAATAAATTGTGCAATATAAGATACGGGTATCAAAGAAAGCTGAAAAGCTGAACATAACTGAAATCTGAAATTCATTTCCAAAGCAAAGTTTGTGATGGAGGTAGCAGACTGAGCTGTGACTGTTTTGAACTTTCTTACTGATAATGTTTGGCATTATATGTGGTTAGCAATAAATTGATTAGATTTGCTTGTTTAAGCTGATAATCCTGGATAAAGTGAACAACTGAGTGAAACTGATTTGAAAATCCTGATCTTCAAAGTGATTACAGTTTGAATCATACATCCTACTAAGCAAGAGAGAAAAAATAGTATTTTGAAAGAGTTCCTCAGCTGACACTAGATCCAAAATAAGCCTAGGATATGAAGTTATTTCATTAATAAAGGGAAAGAACACAAGGCGACCATGAAGGACAAAGACACATTCAGCAAGGTACATGTTGAGAATATTGAAGAGAGAGCACCTTATGGACTGGAAATGTCTAGGAGGCACTTACTGCGTTTGAGAGTACAGTACAATTAGAGATTTAGAAATAATTTGGAATACATGAAATACTTTATGAACATAGATGTAAAAATAGGTCATGGAGGTTGTTGTCATAATCCAGGAAGTAGTATATGTGTGTACATGTGCTGATAAACACATATAGACACACATACATATGTGTTTACTTTGTGTTCATGTTTGTACATAAATTTGTAAATCTGATCAGTAACCTGTGAGTTTCTGAAAAACAAAAAAAAGGAAATTATGATTTTGATTTTAAAATGCTTTAGGATAATTTCTCTCACATTTAATTGGTTTTACTATGGGCAATAATAGCTTATGTAAAATCTGGATAGTTTTAAGAATTAGTCAGTTTTGCTGGGGATTTAGCTCAGAGGCTTAAGCGCTCACCTGGCAAGTGCGAGGTCATGAGTTCGATCCCCGGTACCAAAAAAAAAAAAAAAAAGAAGAAAAGAATTAGTCAATTTTAAAAATGTATGAAATCATTTTTTCTCTGTAGCATCAATTATAATATTTATAAGTAGATATTCTTTTCATTTATCTGTTTATAAATGTTTGTTACTTTAATCATAATTAGCTGGAAAGTTGTGGGGCTATTAGTTTCTCTTTTTTCTTGCTAACTTTACTTTTCCAGTCTGATTATATGTTATAGTGAGTACAATTTTTGCAAACATTATTGGCTTTATTTCAGTTCTTTGGAAGAATTTCTTTGTCTACTTCTGTAAATATTAAATGTAACTTAACTCATATGAAAATAATTTATCTATTCTAACAATTATATAGAACAAATAATCCACAAGAAGCCTAGATAAATATAGATATTGAATATATTACCAAAATTTTGATGTAGCGAATATATTCTTCTCACATCAACCAGAATATATTTCAGTGACTGAAAGGTGAATTTCTAATGATAGTCTATTGGCTTTTAACAAAGTACATTGATAAAGAATACTGAAATAATTGCTAATCATATACCGTGTTTTGTTTATAAATAGTTTTATGTATTGCTTTATATTATGAGATTGTTGGATTGCACTTGAAAGAAATGAATAAATATCACATATTATAGATTCTTACTGTGTAAAGAATCAATGGACTATTTTAAAGAATAATGGAAGATTATCACTTATTTCATCCGTAAATTGATCATTAAAATTCTATATATTTTTTGGTTTGGTGAAACAGTGTTGAGTGTATTTTTCCATTAGGGTGATTGTATTACCTTATTTTTTAAGTTTATGGTACTAACCATGACATTACAATGGGAAATAGATAAGACAACAAAATTTCAATTAAAAAATTAGAGTATAATAACACATTCTACTTTATTTATTTAGGGATTTCAAGGCAAGACTGGGCCCCCTGGGCCAGGAGGTGTTGTTGGACCACAGGTATTTTATTTATTTTTCTAGCTAGATTTATATTTATGTTTGTATTTTCACCTTACTAACTTTTATGAAATCTGTTCATTTTGTCATGATTCAAGATGTGTATTGCCAACATCTAAAGCAATTCAGCAAACAGTTGCTTGATTAAAACTGCTTTTCAGTTTCTTGCTTTAATAAACAGGAAGAGTAAACATGAAAACATATAAACAACTTTACAATGAATTTAACAGGAAAGTCTATAATACAACCTACCTTCTAAATGTCTATTTAGAAAAACAAACTAAAATTTTTTATTAAATAGATTAAATAGATTGGCTATTCAAAATTTAAAATTACAAAGTTATTTCAGCTTATTAAATATAATTTAGGTCTAGAAGTATAGTTATATACATCAATATAGTAAAAGCAAAATGTAAATATCTTAATATAATATTGTAAAAATTTAGTATTTGTATTATATTTTATATTCCTTAAGATCTTTTGTCTTTATAGCAATTAGTTATATCAGAGATAAAATATTTTTTTCTTTGAGCATATGTGAAATGTTGTCAAAGACAAGTATGTATGTGTCTCATGATAGGTAGCAGAAATTGTCCAACATTGGTACTGTATCTTGAATTAGGGAATTGAATAACTACATATAATAATTCATATGAATAGAAATTAATAATTTCATTCTTTGACAAAACATGTTGATTGGACAGAACTCTTTTAATCTAGTCAATTGGAATTTTATGCCAAGTATTAAAACACATAGAATAAGAGTGCAGTTAGGCAAGTGTTTTAATAATTTAATTATTTTACATAGTCTTTTCTGCACCTCCAATTAGTTTTCAGTGTTTTTCATCTTTTACACATAAACATGCACATACAAATATACATGCACAGACACATACACACAGAGAAGTAGAGTCTACAGCTTCTTTCCAGAAATCTATGTAACTGAAATAAAAATGAATCCTTGTATTGGGTGGTCATTTTATTTCAAAGAATAATTCCTCAACTAAAGGAAGTTTTTAATAATTTGGGTTTTTTTTAAGGAAATATAACATGAGTGTAAGCATGTATACATTTTTGTGCTGAAGGTCCTTTTTTGACTGCTTATCAATTGTAATTGTATACATATCATATCTATCTATATATCTATCTATATATCTATCTATATATCTATCTATATATCTATATATATATCTATATCTATATCTATATCTATATATCTATATATATATATATATATATATATATATATATATACATACATACCCAAGGCCAAAATGTAAAAATATGTAAAACTATGTTATATTTTTAGAAAATACCTGAGAATGGTTTTATGCAAGCAACTTCAGTAAAACATCCTACTGTTCAACAGCTGTAGCATCTGGAATTTTTCCCTTTTATAATTTTAATTTAAATCGCTCATTTTGCTTTTTATTGTAAGTAGAGATAGAGAGTAACTGGTCACCATTCCCTATTTATTCTTGAAAGCTTATTATACAGTAGTCCCACAAAGCAGCACCACTCAGGGGACATATAAATGACCTGGCATTTTTCACTTTGGCATTTGCTGCAATTTAAGGTGGCTGACTATTTGTTATAGCCTTAGGTCTCAAAGAACTGCTGGAGCAAACTCACTGCCATCAGGATCCCTCTGCCACATTCTTTAGACTTCTCAAATGAATATAAATTATCAGTAGGAAAGTTTCCAGTTCGTGGAAACTCCCAGGAGAACTACTTCTGTTGCATGGGTTTCTGATGTCCTGGGCTTATTATCATACAGTGATTCATTGAGTACCTGCCATCCTGGCACCGGTAATTCTTCATTTTTAAACTGATTTGACACCTTACATAAAAAGGAATGTAATTAACTGTACTTATAAAACAAAGTATTTTTTTATTATTAAGACATTGAACTTGCCTCATTCTGAAACAAATCTAGTGTTAAATAAAGCCAGTATTTATGTAGACTTTATACATTTCTCTTGTACCCTTGGCTATTAAGATTATACATAATCATTCCAGACTTTTGCCAGAATGTTACTTCAGTGCCTTATGAAAAGAACATCATGAAAATGAATGATGGTTATCATCTTTTCTGAAAAAGCAATATTTGAGTTTGTGGTTTACCCGCCTAAAATAAAGAAGCAGTCTAATGTGGTTTGGTTTCTATAATTTAGGGACCTACTGGTGAGACTGGTCCAATAGGTGAACGAGGGCATCCTGGCCCTCCTGGCCCTCCTGGTGAGCAAGGTCTTCCTGGTGCTGCAGGAAAGGAAGGTGCAAAGGTATGAAATGCTCAAGTATATTTTTAACTCAAAACATCCATTTGCTTTTCATTGTGTTTCTTGTCATCTGTCTACAGATATTGTATGTTTTATCAGAATTTAAATTAGAATCAGGGAAATATTTAGTGTGACATTGTTGTACTACAAAACATTACTGATTAATAGTAGTATAATACCAGTCAGCTCGCTGACCATGCAATTTAAATATCATTACTTCATTTTAATGTATGTGACATTCCATACAATATTCCTAATACCAAATGATACTAAAATTTAACAGTAGATTGCAGGTAGCCATATTCTGTTCATGGAAATGTGTATAAATTACTCTTTTTTAACTGAGGTGTGTATTGCTTTTAGGGTGACCCAGGTCCTCAGGGTGTGTCAGGGAAAGATGGACCAGCAGGATTGCGTGGTTTCCCAGGTGAAAGAGGACTTCCTGGAGCTCAGGTATAGTCAATATAAAGGTAAAGGAAGTGAATGAAATTTCTTATTAGATGCATTTTTTCCAGATTTAACTAGAGTCTTGAGTAATTAGAATATACATATAAATGCATTTGAATATATATATATATATTTCTGTCAGGAAATATTGCCTCCTGGCATCCAATTTTTATTAATCATACATTTTCTATTTATGTTCAGTTCACATTTATTCATATTCTTTGTTTTTTCACTTTCTCCAGGGTGCACCTGGTCTAAAAGGAGGAGAAGGTCCCCAGGGCCCACCAGGTCCAGTTGTAAGTATAGTGATAATAAATAGCTCAGCTCTCCATGATTGCAAATTACAGCTTTTTTCATTATTCTCATGCTGTGATCCCACAGTGTGGGAGAGAAAATAAACACATGTCAGTCAAATTAGTCAATGCCTGGTTCCTACTAATTGGATGCATTAATGAGTACAGAAACAGAAGGGTTTAAATGATTGGAAATATTTGCTTGTGCTTCTGGTAAAAAGAGCTATATGGCTTCTTACCATTTCCAGTGAAATAAATCAATTATGAGTAATAGAAACTCATGGCCATGGAAGGTCTGAAGTTAATATAGTTTGTATTATTTTATTTCATTTTCCTTTCATTTAATTAATCATAAAATAAGATTCAATATTATACATTATCCATATTGCTTTATGTAGTTCATAAAATATTGCGAGGTAATTGTCAAATGAGTAAACATCACATTTGCCTTAGTTTTTTCTTCAGCTGCTCTGAGACATATTGAATACAGTCTTCATTTTTTATGTATAAATTCACTTCTGTTGTCACTGATACTCTGAGAAGTCACTATGAAAGCTAAACTCCCATATTTAATTGTCCTGTCTCAATCTTGGTCTTATTCACCCTACCTGAATAGCTGAAAGTTGTCTGAAAACTGTTTTCCATTTTCATCTGCAACATGTTGAAGTCATGTTAGTCCCATTTCAAAACATTTCTTTAATTTATTCATTTTTCTTTATTTTTGCCATGATCCATTTTGTGCAGAGATTTTCCATTCTCTTCTCAGCTTCTAATGTCTTAACTCATATCCTTGATTCCAGTTCTTACCCTTTCAGTCAGTCTTTTCCATTAGTTCTGGATTTTATTTTAGTTTAAAATAAAACTATGCCACTCCTTTTTCTCTACCTGTCTTATGCCCCCACACTGCCTTCAGAAACCAGATCCTTTCTCATGGGGAAAAAAAAAATTGTCTTTACAATTTGATGCCAGTCACCATTGTCTATTTTATTTTCCTTAATACTTTCTTTTAATTCTGTCTAATACATGCACTGAATTTCTTGGCCCTCAACCCCATGATGTTTTGTACTTTGAGAGAGTATATTTTGTACTTTTCTTTTATTAAAGTCTGGTTTTACTTTTTCTTCTTGGCAGAATTTTACTCTGGTACATATAAAGCTGGGATGTTTACTCTCAATAAAGTCCACTGTAGGCAACTTGTTGCCATTTATACCTCCTCCTCCTTTCTTCCTTCCCTCTCTTGTTAATTTTGTAAGTCTCCTTGATCCTTCTGTACCCCTATAAACTATTTTGTTGAAAGGAAGAGAATCAGAAGAGTTTGTATTCCAGCTCTTTAATATTTCTACAGTCCTTATAAGGCATTGCCTGTTTTTGAATGAATCAAGTATTAAACCGCTTGAACTAACCTACAGGTCAAGTATCTGATGACTACAGATTTTTCAAGGGACTATTGAGTTCTTAATATTTTTTTTTCTCCTAAGTACAGTTTGTAAGGAGCACAGGTTTGCTTCACACTTCTTTATTACTAAAGAAATAGTGAATTTCATCATTTCATGAAATACCAATAAACTAAAGCTGAAAGACTTGATAGTGAATTTGATTAGTTAACAACTTTTAAACTGAAAGTGGTATTTGTGAACTTGTATATGTCACACTTATCCATCATTGATTGTATCTTTCTTTGTTTTTGAACCCATAGAAATCAAATATATATTTAATAATTATTCTCCTGGCCCATGCATACATCACATTCATTTAGAAGTATATTTGTATCTGTTCTTTTTCCTTATCTCCATTTTCTCAGACCAGGCCATTTGTATGCATTGCTGTAGCTCCCTATTGAAAGAGGATGACTGAACTCTGCTAGATCTAGATCTATTACTCTTGTCTTATTTTTGGAGAAACTATGATGTATAAAGCAATATAAATTAAATAATCTCCTGAGGATATGGGAGATTAATTTAGGCAAAATTCCTTTTGTAAATTTCTTGGAAAAAATTATCTTCATAACCAAAACTTTAGAAATACTTTTAATTCTTTTTTTAAAAAATCTGATTATATCTATTCATTTGCTTATTTATTTTTGATCTTTTAAAACAGGTTCTCACGCAATGAACTCACTGTATATTTCAGGTTAGCCTCAAACTCTGGGCACTTATCCTTCTTCAGCTTCCTAAGTGCTGGGGTAACAGTCATATGCCACCATACCTGGCTGCTAAAATCTTATTTCTACTAATATATTTTATACTTTGTGTGGTCTTTTTTTATTTTATGGAAAAAAGGTGATACAATTTCATAACAGAATAATAGGAGAATAACACTAATTAGTACATCACATGTTGTTATCTTTAAAGTAGTTGACCAGGGTATAAGATACGGGCATGAAAACTTCTGGAATCAAAATTAGTACAAACTTTCCTTTTTAATGAACTAAGAGATACTAATAGTATAACTGACTTGCATTTTTTTTTCCTTTTCTCCACTGTTATTTTTCCCCTTTCACATATCCTGGTTCCTTTTTCCACTTGAATAATTTCTTCCCATTTCACAATATCTATTGTGCATTATAGAATTTATTTACTATTTCAGTTTGTCATACCAGAGAAATATGATATTTACACGTGGGTCATGTTTATTTCACTTATGAGTATGGTTTCAAATTATATCCATTTACCTGTAAATGTCTCTCAAGTTTGGTATTTTTTATGGATGAGTAGTACTCCAGTGCATAAAGATACCACTTCTTTTTTATCCATTTCTTGGTTGATGGACATTTGAGATGTTTCTGTGATTTAGGTATTATAAATTGTGCTGCTATAAACACAGGTGCACATTTCTGTGGTATGATGTTTTTAATCCTTCTGGAAAGATATCCAGAAGGGAAATAGGTGGGTAGAAAGGGACCTTTAATTCTAACTTTTTCAGGATTCTCCACACTGATTTGCACAGTGGTTGTACCATTCTACACTCCCACCAGTGGTGGAGGAAGGTTTGTGTTTCCTTCAGCCCCTACAGCATTTGTCACTGGTTAGTTTCTTGATGGTAGCCATTCTTTTTAGGATGAGATGAAATCTCAGTGTTGTTTTAATTTGCATCTCTCAGATGATGAGTGGTGTTGAATGTTTTTCATGTATTTATTAGCCATTTGTATTTCTTCATCTGAGAAGTGTGTATTCATTTCAGATGCCCATTTTGGGTTTGGGTCTCTGAATTTGGAGGGACTAATTTTTTCAATTGTTTATATGTTCCAGATAGAAATCCTTTGTTAGGGACAAATGGCTGAAGTATTTTCTCACTTTGTGAGTTGTCTTTTCACTTTGTTGTTGATTTTTTTGTTATGCAAAAGTTTTGTTTTGTTTTGTTTTGTAAGATGAGGTTCTAGTTGTTGATTCTTTGAAGTATTTCCTATGTAGTTGTGGCTTTTGTTCATGAACAAATATATCTTCAAGATTTCTACCTACTTTCTCTTCCAGTAGATTTACTGAATTTCAAAACAAAATATTAGGAGAGGAACAGTGGATAATATATTGTGTATTATTATCTTCAAAGTAGTTGTTCTGATTACAGAATATAAGCATGAAAAATTAATCAAACAATGAAAGCACAAGCCATTCTTTTTGATAAACTAATACAGATTAGTAATGATTTCCTATCATATATATATATGTTTATATGTATATTCTGTATCATCATTTTTTCATATATACACATTTATATGAAATTTTCTATAATCTTTTTTAGTTTTTTTTAAAGGAAAAAATTAAAAGTATCCTCGAAGACATAGTTGTAGATAGAGAGTTCATGAACAAAACACAGAATGTGCAGGAAATATTTCAAAGAAATAACCAAGATCTCATCTTATTAAAAAGCTTTTGGACAGCAAAATAAATCACCAACAAAGTGAAAAGATAACGCAGACAGTGTAAAAAATTTTCAATCAATTGTCCCTCAGAGGACTTCTATATAGAATATATAATGATTGAAAAAAATCATACCCCCAAATTTAAAGATCCAATCCAAAAATGGGCATCTGAGATAAATACACACTTCTCAGATGAAAAAATACAAATGACATATAAATATATGAAAAAATGCTCAACATCCCTGGTCATTTGAGAAATGCAAATTAAAACAACACTAATACATATTTTTCCCTTCTTTCTCTTCTCCTTTGTCTCATCCCAGTTGTTCTTTTCTTTTTAAGCAGTTTCTTTCACTTTCTCTTTCACAATATCAATTATACATTTTGTCTCTTTTACTCTTTCAGTTTTTTACACTATGAAGGCAATACCATGTTTACACATGCAAGTCTGATTTATTTCAATTATGAGTATGGTCTCAGGTTGTATCCATTTACCTATAAAAGCCTTGAGTTCATTCTTCTTCATTGCTAAGAAGTGCTCCTTTGAATAAAAATACCAAATCTTTTTTATCCATTTCTGAGTTGATGGGCATTTCCACAGTGATATATGTGCATCCATGTTTATAGCAGCATAATTTGTATCTTTGATATTTAACTCATGTTCTCTTTAACCACTATGCATGATGAAATTTACGTCTTTTGTTTTTCCTCACAGAAGTCATGGAGTCAAAATTAAGACACTAGAGAGAAAAATGCATTTTATTAATCTTTTATAACTTTTTGAGCACAAATTACTGTTAAAAGTGCAAATCATTTACATACTTTAACATTATTCATTATATTTTATTTTCATTAATTTTTAAATCCTAGACAAGAGACCCATTAAATTGATTCCATAGTCACTAGTAGATCATAACCTGAAGTGAGAAGAAACTTTTTCTGTAATACATATTTTCATATTTTTAATATTTGGTTCCATATTCTTATCTGTTTTTCCTGCTTACCTATTTCTTATTTATATTCTTTTATATCTTATGTATTCCCTGAAAGCTACTAAAAAGTTTTCCCTTTTAGAAGGATAACAAAGTGTTATCTGAATATGCTGATTTATTAAACTGAAATTATACACTGCCATAAAATGGACTTTTTCTACAGAGATATTGTGGCTTACTGAGAAAGACAATATGGCCTCACTAAAGTAGAACAGTAAATATTAAGTGATACATTGAAATATAGGTTACAGAACATAAAGGTGAAAACATTGATTTTTGCCTAAAAGAATTTTTGTGTAAAAGAGTAGGAGCCATAAATAAAAAATCATTGTATCTATGAAAAACAATTTACTTGTGTGTCTGAGTACTAAATTTAATCTTAAAGTGCTCTTCATTATTTTGGTCCTTTTTGTAAAAAATGAATATTTCAAGTTATATTTCTTTAAAGGTTTTGCCCCTAGAAACAAATGTGTATTCAGAAACATTCAGTAGTTCTCCCACAAATACTGATAAATTTTACCAACATGGTGTTGTCACTTTGGGCTTTGTTCCTTGTATGCATGATGTTGTATCTGAGAACTGTTAACAGAGGGCTGTCCTAGTGAAGGCATATCTGCTGCTCTCAGTGGGGAGAACCATTAAGTAGATGACTCAGTGCACACACAAGGCAGGAAGCAGCAAGGGTCCAGACAACAAGAGAAGAAGGCTGTGCAGTATTTTTCCACAGGCTGAACATGAACTAGGTAAGAG
Source organism: Hydrochoerus hydrochaeris (assembly GCA_004027455.1). Classification (NCBI taxonomy): domain Eukaryota; kingdom Metazoa; phylum Chordata; class Mammalia; order Rodentia; family Hydrochaeridae; genus Hydrochoerus; species Hydrochoerus hydrochaeris. The sequence continues at coordinate 73,153 of PVLA01001226.1, forward strand.
TTTTACATGCAATGTAAGCACACCATATATGCACATAGGTCATGCAGCAGCAAATTCTCAATGTACTGTTTATAATTTCATAAAATAAAATCAAGGAAAATTTCTCCATAAAATCTTTCCTTTATATTTTCTCCAGTTATCCAATTGTCAAGAGGTTTTTCCCCCCTTTAAAATGAGATTAAAGTTAATATAGTAAGATGGTATGGTGGTTACTAAAAGCCTTTCTGTCTGTCTCTCTCTCTCTCTCTCTCTCTCTCTCTATTTTGGGAGCAGTGGGAGATGTAAGGAGAAAGTTCATGAGAGGAGCAGATAGCTGGCTGCTAAAAGGTGAACACCTGGTGTTTCACAGTCGTGCAGTAGAGCACTCTTTACCTCTTTCTTGTTGCCTTTTTTCAGGTAACCCTCAGAAGAGTCTCTCTCTATTTTCCTCTTTATTATTCCTTTTTGTCATTCCTGTCTAAGAGCTTGCATGCCATTTTTATCACAAAATCTTATTTTTTTTTCATTTTTTCCTGAGAACCTTCTTTTCATTGATTTTTACTCATACTTCAACGAAAAAGCAAACAGGCAATATTTTTAAGGGGATGGCACCTGCTAACTTATTGAGCCACATACTGTACTTTCTAGGATAATGCATATTTTCTGTACTGCAACACAGGTAGATGTTTGTAAACCATATCAAAGTAGGAAGATAGGTAGAGATGTTCATGAGGACAGGTGATCAAAGACCCCTTAGATCTTTCGGAGTTTATGCTTTAAATTATAGCAATGCTTTACATTAGATACAAATTTTTAACTCTTATGATCTAAAATATATTAAATACTATCTGGAGGGTGAAATGCCCTCATGCAACATTTTGCATGAAGGTCAGTATAGTCTTTAAATTACAAGGGCACCCATATTTGTTTTCTACTTGATAATTTCAGTATCTGTATTTATGCTTCTACTCTTCTTCTTTGTTGAAAGCATTTTAGCTGAATGCTGGTGAGATGATTTATCTGTTTGTCAGTGCATTTACTTAAAACTGCTCTTCAGAAGCACATGGTGAAAGTGACTGATAAAATGTGTATTTTAGTGCTCTTCTCTATTTGAGTGCTTAGAGATATTGTCACTGTCATCACTGCTCCAAGAACATAAGCTGATTTTATCACCACTAGTTTCATTTACCAATGTACAGGATAGAATAAGGTGCTGCAAAATTTAAGAAGATGGGGCTGCAGAAGGATAAAGCTAAAATAAAGGTTAAAAAGGGTAATTAAATAAACTTGAATCCCTCCTCTTTTAAAACCATATTCTTAAAAACAAGGTGGAAAAAAATCATGTTTCCTATAGTGTTAATAACTCAGCAGTGATATAACAGAATACTTATGTATGGTCAGTATAATTTGTGTAATACAACACATACTAAATTACTGTCTTTAGAAAATTGTTTTTGTTAATAAAATTGTATTTTAAATTTACAAAAAGATGCTATGGGATACATATTGTTAGAAAAATGTTACTATAGTAAAGTAAATTCACATATTTTTATTTCACAGAATTATGTCCAGAGCAACTTAAGATCTGCTTAATTAATAAAAATCTTCATGTGATCGATTTTATTAACTTTAGTCTTCATGTTGAACACTAGGTTTCCTAATGACCAACAAGCACATGCTATGCTATTAGGTACCTAAAGGAAATGAAATCAGCATCTCCTTAAGGTGTCTGCACCTGTACTGTTGTTGGAATATTATTCACAGCAGGATGGCAAAGATCTGGAAACAATCTTCAGGAATTTTCAAATAGCCATGTGTCCATTACTGCTTAAATCAAAAGTTAGAAAATGGTATTTCTATATTTTTAACATTTCTTGTGCATATTCTTTCCAGTAAAGCACTTGTGATATGTAAAATATTCATCATTTCTGTACGGAGGTAAAATGTTACCTCTGTACCATCCTATGCTTGCTTTAATACCACATACCTACCTGGACCTTAATTTTCTCTTCTATAACTTCTATAATTATTTGAGAGCATACATATATTTTGAAAAATACACCTGCTCATATATTGTTATCTAATGTTCACTGCAGCCATAAATGCATTGTTCAAAACCTTAAGATATATCCACACATTAAAAACAGAATACCTGTTGACCAACTGTTTCTGTATTTATTGATGAGAAAATTCTGCCATAGATAATTTGCTCAAGATTAGAAGCTGTTGGTTCCAGTGCTAGAAAGAGAAAGATCACATGTTCAGTTGTCATATTTATTTAAGGACTAGCTGTGTGCTAGAAACTATCCCAGGTGCTAAGGTCATTGAGTTAATTAAGTGGAATCCTGTTTAAACCACTATTTAACTGTAAACATTTAACATATACTTATTCAATTATCTCATAATCATAAAAGTTTCCTTAGTACTGGTAGCTATACAACAGTGCAAGCAGTCTTATCATTATAGATGCATACGCTTTATAAAAAAAATTGTATGCAGTATGAATGTCTCAAGGGCTGGTACCTGCTGTGCTACATTTTTTATCCACAGAGGCAAAAGAAAGTAGGTGCTCATATTTTTTGAATGTATAAATGCGACCTCTCTTTAATATTAAAGTTTAATTTTAAAACAGATACAGGACTTCTCCAGTGGTTCAGCTGAAATTAAAGGATTCATAAAGTTTATTCTTTTAAAACTGGCCTGGGAATGTTTAAGATTTACAATTTGTTATATATCATTGCTTAATCAGTAAGTATAATCAGAGATTTTCACTGTTCGTTATTTATACATAAAATAAAATCACTGCAGAGCATGCTGTTATTAAAAATATCCAGGCTTATCGAAAGATTGGAGTAACTAGTATGAAAGGAAATTGCAATTGTACCTTAGGGCACAAATATACATTGAAAAAGTCTCTTCTTGTTTCCATCATTTGTTTCAAAGTTTATGAGCTGTGACAAGGATCATGAACAAATTTTAACTACAGAAAAGTAATATATTTTTGTTATTAATTTTAATATAGGTTCCACAAGAAAGATGGTAATCTAAAATTTAATCTTATGAATGCTCCAGGGAAATTAAAATAGTTACGCTTTGTAATGAAAATATAGTATATGATATCTATAAACTATGCAAACATTCAAGTCAGAATTCTGTTTCTATTTGAGATATACTAAAATAATTACTTAACACCTTGGTTAATTTTAAATGTTAAGTAAATCTCATTATCAGTTTAACAAACATTCTTTTTTTTTCAATAAATACCATTGTTTACTTTCATGTAACACATCTTTCATAATGTATCCATAAGGCATAATACATATTTGTTTTTATTTGGAAGCTCTGTCACCTAGAGAAACTATCCATTCAATTGATACTTTGCAGAGTTTGAAAATTACATATAAGAAATGGCCTGAATGTTTTAATATATCCAACATGTTTACATATTTAGTAAAAACACATGTATATATCACTAATTCAGTTATGTTCTGTATTTACTGCTCTTGATGCACACAAAATGTTTTATTCTTTGAGACTGTTAAAGACAGCACAGAGATATTTATGGGAAAATTCAGTGCTAAATGCTATACTGTGTTAACTGAATTAGAAAATAATTATAGTGAACATGCAGTACTATGACAGACAGAATGCTTAGAAATATGTCTCTATCATCTATTTTTCAAATAGATACAAAGTTTTTAGTAAGAGTGTTGCTGACTTGGGCCAAAAGAATAACTATATTCCTTATAGTATAAGAAGCGACCAAGATTTTTCAAAACAGAGTATAAATGTGACCAAACATAAAAACTGGGATAACTGTTTGAAAAACAGTAAGTAGTATATAGTAGGTAGGAGAAAATCATTTTCAGATTGGAATGCTAAAATTTAAAGTTAAAATACATCTAAGTATATGTGCATGAATATTTTTCTTAAAAATAATAGATACATTTTCAGGAAGATTCATTAACAAAATATTTCAGAGTTTAGCATCAGTAGGAAATATTTAAATTTTAAAATCACAAATGCAGCATGATGAAAAAGACTCATAGCATCTCAGGTCATGCATGCATTGAATAGTTACCCAAACTAAAAACAGTTCTTTGGTGGAGCTGAAAATGGACAGTGGCTATTTAAAATAAAGGAGAATGCTTTTAGCAATTTGGAAAGTTTTAAACCAGTATAATTTTTTTCCAGTAAAAGTGGCCTTAAAGGCTATATTGTGCTATATCAAAAATAACACAATATGTTCAAATTATGTGAGTATAAAATTTCATGGAAGAAAGCTTGCTGAATTAAAGTACGCAGTTGCAAAAAAATTTGTAGTGAATCAGGGCACATAAAGCTTGAACCTCACAGCATTTACATGAATATATGTGAAATTATATAGGAATTAAAAAACATTATACAACCAAAGTACTTTGCACAATGATTGGAAAATAATATTTTCCTTTTATTAGCTTCCACATGCTAGTCATCTCCTCTTGTATCATATTAGCCTCATATTTGTCTCCATGATCTACCACGATATCTTCCTTAGGTAGTTTCTGAACAGTTAAGGGTTTTAATAGGATTAAAGAGTAATTTAATGGCTTGAATGATTAAAATTGTGCATCCTCTTGTATAGTGAATTACATATTAAAACTCTCATAACTTATATAATATTTATTTTTTTATGAGACAAAAGGCCAGTGATGGTTTAAAGGTGAAATGTTAAAATAAAAATTTATAATACAATTACCTTTTATGTACATGGATTAGCTTTCCTGATAGTGAGAATTTGTCTTTTGGCATATTGAGTTCATATGAATGAAATCAAATAATCGTTCTTGCATCATATGTTCTCTTTTGCTGATATTTTTATTTCTAAGATGTATGATTTTACTGCTTGCCTTCTCATTTTATTGATTTTAGGAATATCTTTGCATTCCTCTCATTTCAGGAGACTTGTTCTTTGTGCTGTTGCTCTTCTCATGCCTTTCCCATTTTTCTTCCTTTATTTTCCTTCTCCTTTCTAATGAATAATTGCAAACATTTGAGTCATTTTCATCCGTAGGTCTGCACTTTTTGAATGTACAACTTTTAGAAGACTATTATTACTATTTTTCTTAGTACTGCTCTCTGTAATTTATTTTCCTCAAATTCGCCACTTGATTCACGATTATATCATTTGCAACTGACTTTTCCCCGTTAAAAAAAGTTTATTTTTAGATTAAAAATACATATTGATGGAAGTGTAGATGCATTTTATCTGGAAGATATTAACTGAATTTCTTGTGTAACTGTCCTTCAGCATGTGAAATACTTGATGGATAAATATGTAATTTTCATATGATTCCTCATTAATTATTATACATGTGAAGAATAATTTTAGGTTTGTCTTTATACATTTACACATACAACTCAAAAATTCCAGTCTTTATTTAAATAAAGTTCAAATTTCACAGTATCTTTAATCAGATTTTTGGCATAGTTTCTCAAATTTATTTCAGTTTCTTCTGTTTAAAATAACCCACAGCTAAAAAAAAATTAAAACAGTATTCAATTACTCAGAGAGCAATAATAACAAAAAGAGATGAAAATCACATTTTCTTGTCATTCTAATCTTTTATATTTTCAAACCTACATCCCTGCCGTTTACTTTTATTTTTTTATTGTTCATGTAACCAGCTTAAAAATTATTTTGTATAGCTGGTAAATTTAAAGAAAATAGCATCCAAAAATTAAAGGTGAAATTTCATTAACTTTTCATAATCTCTGTGTATTTCTATGAAGTTGAATTTGGGTTAAAAATGAATGCGAGTTGAATTGAAAGAAATTCCAAGTATATGCCTATTGGGGATCACCGATGTACTCATCAGAGAGAAACAGTGGGTGTCTCTGTAAAGAAAGCACTGACTAGATTCTTACATCAGGGTTTTTTTAACCAGTTACATGACTCTAGGGACAGTTAACTTTTTTTTTTTTTTTTTTGGTGCTGGGGATTGATCTCACAACCTCGCACTTGCCAGGCAGGTGCTGTGCCATTGAGCTATGTCTCTGGCCCCTAGGACAGTTAACTTGCACACATAGGTAAGACTTGAACCACAAATTCGTTTTTAAAAGTGAGATGCTGCAACTACACTAGGGATATATTGAAATATTTCTAAGAGTAGAAAAAAATGAACTAATTTGTAAACTTTAAAACACTGGCTAAGCACAAATCGTGGATATTATTACCATTGTTCTAATAGTACTAAGTAGCTCCTAAGCTAATTAAAATATAAATTGAGGTAAGTTCAATACTTCATATTTGTGTGATTAAAATGATTCTCAATTAAATGTTAAAGTATTATATTTTCCATGTTTCACAAATCATTTCCTCTTTGAAATTTGAAATCATATAATTACATAAGAATGTTAAGTATTAAAGAAAGCTACTAATGATAATTTTTCTAGTAAAACTGAGATAAAACTTTTTACATTTGATTCAATCATGAAATAATATAATAATCTGTGACTAAACCACTCATCTTGTAAACAAATCCAAATACATCATATAGTTGTACTTTATTAAATATATTTAGAAAAAGATTATATTTGAGCTTTCTTAACTTAGTAAATATGTTTGTATTTCTTTTATTCTTGCACTAAATATTGTTTTGAACTTATTGCTACAGAAAATTAATGTGAAGGCAATATACACAAGCTTATTTTTAAAAACTTTACAAGAGATTTTGTACAGAAAATTAATTACAGTATATGTGACATCATTGTTTAAACTGACTTGGATAAACCCAATCAGATAAGAATTATCTACTCAGTCTTCATAATAGGACATAATAGGACTCAATGATTTCTAGAGTGCTTTAAATAAATTTAAGTACTTATTCTCTGGGGAAAAAAATCTGGATTCTGTGTTACTGGTTATCTAACTTGACTATGTGAATAATTATATTTGAGAATCTCTGAAGTCATTTTGATTTAGTAGCTTTGAATTGAAACTCAGAAATATTTTAAAGAAATACTAATATGGGAGTGTATTCTTCCAATCTATTATAATACAAAATCAAACTATGATAAATTAGATATATTGAATGCATGTTTTATGCTGCACACAATTGTAAACAAAAATGAAAAAACAAAAGACATATAAAATATTAAATGTATAACATTTAAAGTGGTTTTTCACATCTTCAATCTTTCCTAACCTCAACATTTGTACTTCACATTGGAACTAGAAATTATCTTTTCAGATAGTGGCCAAAGACATTCCTTTTTGAGATCATAAAATTGTCTAAAACTCTCTTTTATAATTTCTAGTACACTATAAGATTCTATTGTTCATTTAGTGACTCATACGTCAGTATCTTTTTTTCCCATTATTAAAATCTTTCTTTTCTTTTGTACCAGGGTTCGCCAGGAGAACGTGGATCCGCAGGTACAGCTGGCCCCATTGGTTTGCCAGGGCGTCCAGGGCCCCAGGGACCTCCTGGTCCAGCTGGAGAGAAAGGTGCCCCTGTAAGTAATGTCAAGAGAGAATATATTGAACTGCTGACCTCCACAAGTTATCACTGTTTATTCTGGAATATTAGCTCTTCATAGTTCACCACATTCTCTCTGCATGTGTGCCTGGTATATGAAGACACCTCCTTTCATATTTATAATAGAGAAAATTTCAAATTCAATTAAATGAGATGACATTTCACACACATTATGAAACCTAATATCTATGAGGGAATTAGATATTATTGTGGTAAAAGATTTCTCATTTTGCTCCTTTTTAAAAAATAAAATTGGTAGTTTTGATTAAAAATACACCTTGCTGCTTTATATTAGAAAAGTGTGAACTTTCCACACGTCTTGTATTACTACTTCGGTATCAGTCATTTGCATAGTCTGTGAATGAATGCCAGAGAAAATGGCTGCTCTATTTCTGTCATTTGGCTTTGGTTTCACGTGAGACATGAGAAACATCTGGCCAATTAACACTACATTTATTTGGTTTTGAAACATTTACATTTTAGTGATTATGGACTTTGTCCTGCTTACTAGATTTATGTTTCTGTGTCAAGATTTTCCATTTGTGTTTCTGTCTTTGCATTAACCTTTCTTTTTAATTGAAACAATCTTTCCTACTGTAAGATAAAATCACAAACTAATTCAGTAGATGTAAACAAAAGGTGCCAGGCATGATGTAAACAAGATATGTTTAATCTTTTCGTACACTTATATAGTGAAGTTTAATTTGATAATTCAAAATACTATTTTATCAACTGTAGCAAGTGCATTGCTCTCATTGTCCATAGATATTTCTCTTACTAATTCATGACAGTATTGAGGTGTTTCTAGCTTTCTACTGCTATCCCAGATCACTACAGGCCAGATAATTAATGATGAACAGAAATGTATTGACTCTTGGTCCTTGATGGAAGAAGTCCCAGATGGAAAGGGCATTTTCAGGAGGGGCTCTATTCTCCTGTCAAGGAGGGGCATCGTCCCTTGTCAAAGAGAATTTGATAGAGAGTAAAAGAGGCTCGGCTCTTTACAGCAAATCTGCTCCCATGAAAGTGAACCTTTTCCTATGACAATGGCATTCATTCATTCATTCATTCATTCATTTGTTGATTAATTAATTCATTCATTCATTTATTCTGCCTCCATGGTCTCATAACCAACATTAGTCTCTACATTCTAACTCTGTTTTTTGGGGATTAACTTTCCTAAACATGTTTTTTAGTGAACACATTCAAAGCACACCTCCTTACAAATTAATAATTTTTTAAAAATCTTGAAATTTATTACCTTTCTAAAACAGTTAAAATTTCAGTGTCCAGTCATGACACCTTTTTATGTAAGTGATAGAAAAGGCACTTTGAAAGTTTTCTTAAAGACCTGCATGTTAGAATGTACTGCAAGTAGACAGAAATGATATAGATTCTACTTTGTAGAAGTGCATTCAAAAATCTTGGGCACACATCTTGTGTCTTTGTACAATACAGTAAAGAATGCATCCAGAGAAAAGGAATTTATAATTCTTCTTATGCAAATTGTGACTATCCTAGAGAAGTTGAGAGTTCTTTGAAGATAATTTGTTGAACATGGGGGTTTAAAGCAGATAAATGCTTTGAGTTTATGAAGAAGTAAAATGTTAAAAGAAAGAAGAGAATGGAAATGCATTAGGAATAATTATAATAAATTCATCTGGAGGGACAGATGAAAAATTATTGATAAATAAAATTTGAAGAAGTAGGATTTGAACCTGGAGTTTGTTGAAAACTGATGAAATTATCACTTGGGAAGATGCAAGGAAATGTCCTGTTCACCTGTCCTCTCTCAGGGTTAGCCACCAAAAGTAGCTCTGTGATGCTCATTCTATTATTCTTTCACTTAATAAATTGTTACTTGAAAAAACTAACCACTAGCCATAGCATTATGTTGTATTTTTAAGGATAATGGCAAAAACTAATTCTAAAAGTGTTGGGTTAGAGTGCTCACAAATATCTAACTCTATTTTTTCTTTTAAAAAGATTATTGTAAATACTGGCCAAAATGTTTTACATTTTCATCTTCCAAAATATAAATTTTAAATTTTATTTCCTCTGACTTGTTTGTTTTATAAAAATAATATGCACTTATTATAGGCTTGTATGAAGACAAACACAAATTGAGACATATAGAATTCAAGTCCTTGGTCTACTTACCTACCCACCTATATCTTGGAAGGACAAAAGTGGAAAACAAGACTCAATAATATATCTATTTATGGCAGTAATTATGGCTTAAACACCACTCTCAAATTATTAACCAAATTAGGAATTCTTGGAATTAAGACAAGAGAGGGAGCTAAAACTTCTTCCATCTTTCTGTATTGAAAAACATTTTTTTGATAGAGAATATTATTCTTAAGAAAAATTGTATTGGGAAGGTACTCCAATGAAGGGTAACAGGTAAGAAGCTATATTAATTATGTGTCTTTTGGAGGTTTGATTGTAGGAATGGAGGTAAAAGCTAGACTCAAGGTACCAAAGAGAAAATGAATTAACTATAAACAAATTAGGCCCTAGGAATTAGGGATTTCAGGAAAAGTATTCTTCATATACTTATTTAAGAGCAAAGTTAAGAACCAATTTTTTGGATTACTACATGAGGCGATGTTGAGGAAGAACAGCACTTTGGATCCAGTCTGGAAAATTATAAGATTTGTGAGTTGTGAAAAAAAATTCCATAAGAGAAAATAAAAATAAAAGACACTATAAGTGATAAGGAAAAATGTATATGCATATATGTATGTATATATGTATAACTAGAGGCATGTCATTAAATAGACCAAGAAAGAAAAATCTCTTTATTGAAACACAAAAAATATTGAAAGCTGGAGAGAGAGAGAGAGAGACAGAGACTGGGATTTGACCTACTAGACATTTATAATTGTAGAATAATTATAGAATGGTTAAAAAACAATAGTAGACTGTAAAAGCATAGAGTTGATTCATGTGGATCTCCTCAGGTAAGCCAGGAAGCTAAAGAAAAATGGAGAGTAGATGGAAGTTCTGAAGGCGTTGCCTCTTAATTATTAATGTACTGTGCGTATATTTCCTTACTGTACCAGTAGTATGAAGACAGTCAGTGAAAAGTGAGAAAGTTAAAGATTATGGTTACTAACTTAAAAGACAATTAAAATTGGCCTTGAACTCACCTTTCTTTTTATTTATGATTTTCTTTAAATTTCTTAATATCAAACTTCTGTTTCCTCATTTCCACAAAGAGGATCATCATAGTGCTTTCTGAGAATTAGATGGAATTATAGTTCTAAGGCACTTTGCAGTTTTTCAGTAAACAATTATATTATCTTCATCATCAATGTGTGAACCAGAGGTGTTAGAGGAATGAAACAATAACCTGAATATAAAGATGTGGGTGAAGTTTTGAGTAAAGAGTCATGCATTTGTGATAATATTTGAAGGTATAAATATGGCTTATGTATGAGACCAGGCCAGATAAAACACAGGACATGAGGATGTGAAATTAACCATCAATTTTCTATGGAAATATTTTGTGTTTAATGTAAATTGAGAGGTCGAAGGGTGAAAGTAAGATGACTGTCTAAGAAAATAACAGGTATTTCTAGTAGTCGTATAGGTTGTGATCCAAGGAAGCATAAGGGAGGAAGAATTATGCCATTTTGCAAAGTTATAAATGGTAAAACTAAATTTACAACACTGTACATTTAAAAGATATCAGGATGGGCAGAGGATTTAGCTCAGCAGCATAAGCATCTGCCTGGCAAGCACTAAGTCGTGAGTTCAATCCCTGGTACAAAAAAAAAAAAAATATATATATATATATATATATATATATATATATATATATATATATAAAACAGGGTATGTTTTATATGATGATTATGTTATATTTTTAAAAACAAAAAATATTGACTAGAATCAGTTAAGCAGACAACCTGTTTATCAGGGACCTGGCCAAGATGCCCAATCTCCCAAAAGAGTGTAGGGTGAAGGCTTAAATAAATGAGACAAGTGGTATGATTCTAGAACTCCAGGAGGATCACTTAACTTTAGCTCATTGATATTTTACTTTTATTGCCATTAATTAATTAATAAACTAAATGTTGATCGGGTAGTAGCCAAGTAATGGTAGCTCATACTAAGCTTAATCGAAGTGGAGAAAGATAGCAAATGATTATAATAATTCACACAAGTAACACGAGTATTTTAGAATGAAGTGTCAATGAGAGAGACTACATTCAAGAGTTAGCCAGAGGGATAAGTAGTAGTTGAGTTTTAGAGCCCTTGACTTGCAGGTGCTACCTGTGAGTGCAATCCCTTGCATACAAAAACAAACAAACAAACAAACATCAAGAGGAAGTGAAAGTTCAAGCAGATGAAAGGTGATCCATATAAAGGAGAAGGCGATGGTGAGGAGACTGCAGGGAAATAGATAATGCAAAGGCAGGATCTAAGTATATGTTGATTTCCAACTGGTTTAACAGTAGAAAAGAGAATCACTGAATGCACTCAGAAATGCTGTCTTATTTAAAATTAATAAAATTTGACTGAATAAATAAATCATTTTAAACTCTGAAAAGATGCTTTACTGCAGCATCCTACAACTTGTTTGGCACCAGAGATTGTTTCTGTGAAAAATAATTTTTTAGAGACCAGGAGTGGTGTGGTTTCAGGATGATTCTAGGGAGCATGCAACCTGGATCCGCACCCCCACCATGTGCAGTTTACAGTAGTGCTCCTGCAAGAATCTAATGCCACTCATCTGACAGGCAGAGGCAATCAGGTAGTAAAGCCAGGGATGAGGTGCAGCTGTAAATACAGATGGAGCTTTGCTTACACACTGCTTCTAATCTGTTCCGCAGCTTGGTTCCTAATAGGCCATGGACAGATCCCCTTATTGGGGAACCTTGCTTTAAAGGATATAAAAGTCGTCTTCACTAAGTCTGTATTATTTAAAACTGCATAATACAGGCAAATTTATAAACACAAAAATAATGGCTATTGGCAGAATAAAAAACCAAAAAATGCAAGAAAGGTAACCTTCTTGTTTTGAATCAGGAAAAGCAACAGGAAATTAAAGCATCAAAATCCAAAAGAATCCATAAAGCCTTTGTTAAAAATAGGGGAAGTGTTACATGTACAGCATTTTATAAAGTTGAACACATGAGCAGGTGGATTTTATGGTTTTCTGAGCTTGTGTCCACTGCAGTGTGACTCCAGTGGTGCTGAGGAGGAGAAAGTGGAGAGACTCAGCAGGATTCACAAACAGCAGGCATCCACTGTGCCAAGTCTTGCTTGGAAAGCATACATTTGAAAGGGAAATTCACGACTGACTCCTAATAAATTTTGTGGGCCCTAATCATAGAGTCATAAATGATTAAAAAAGACTACTGTAAAGGATGAAAGGGTGGAGGATCTGTTATGTTATCATTTGCTAGTTGGAATCTTTTTCTGTCTTAGAATTAATAAATCATTCTTTTTCTGTCAAATATAGGGGTTTATGTTGAAAAAAAATATAGTGGTACTTATACTTAAAAATTGCAGCAAACAGCTAGTTTGTTGGTTTCTTATACCCAATTATTGATCTGTTGGATTTTCAATGCAGGGAGAAAAAGGTCCCCAAGGCCCTGCAGGGAGAGATGGAGTTCAAGGTCCTGTGGGTCTCCCCGGGCCCGCTGGTCCTGCAGGCTCTCCTGGAGAAGATGGAGACAAGGTTTGTGCTCACTATTCAGGTCTATACAGTTAGTAAGAAAGCTGGATTTCCTTCCTAAGCATTTTACAGTTAGCATCTCTAAGATTTAGTTTCCAATGAAATTTTTTTTTCAAATTTTGTTGCACCTTCGGTGCACTCAGAAGTTTTGTTTTACAGATTGAAGATTATAGATTGCCCTATATTAAATAGTATGTATATTAAAAAAAGAAAAAATGGAATAAGAAAACAATGGTAACCAGATCATTTTTTTGAAATGTATATAACATAAAAATAATGTACATGTTTAACTCTCGTGTCTTGGATATTGCACGTTAACCCTTACAGATGAGCTACAAACTCACTTGATGAGTTACTCCTTTTTGCCAAATTATATGACATGAAACTTTTATTGTAGTCATGGGTTGTGCAGAGAACAAGTACAATTAGGACATGGAGTTTATAATATTTTTATGATGATCACCCAGAGTTTACACAAGAAAATGCGGGAAATCTATCCACATCACTAAAGACATAGAATATTTAGCCAAGGGCCTGTATCCCATAACAATGTCCCACATGAGTCCAAATGAAGACCCAGTGCTCACGACAGTGCCTCCCACGAGTCCAACTGGAGGTCTAGAGCCCACAAGAAGGACTCACGCCAGTCTCTTTTATGGATCCGTGCTGGGAATACCCAAAAGTCAGCGGTGCAAGACAGAAAGTCTATGCCAGCGGGGTGAAGGAGCTATGCTGGTAGGTTGAGGGTTCTACAATGGAGCCGAGAAGTCACACAACAAAGACCAGGGCTGTCTTGAAAAGCACCACAGCCTTTCTCAGTGACACAGAGGACCCGAGCTCTTCCGACGACAAGCACAGTCGAGTACATGCCAGGAAGCCAGTGTGAGGAGTTCATCCTGGAGACCAAGTGGCACACCTCTTCCTCTCTGGAGCCAGGAAGCAATGCTCGATGTGAGGACCAGAGCTCCTCCAGGAGAACCAACGGCTCAAACAGCACCTTGTATGAGAACCCACAACACCACAATCCATTAACGACTTAACCCACTAATATGAATAGCTTCTCCTTCTCCACATCTCTATTTATGCTAGTACTTTCCTCAGGTGGAGCGTCTACGCTCAGTGCCCTGCTGAATGTAATCCAGCTGGTGTTAAATTGACCACCAGTTTTCAATCCATGACACCTTTTATTCAATGTGTAGTGTTGTGCCACATATTTGAATTATATACATTTTTAATATTATGAAATGCTAGAGAAATTTTGTGAATCAGCAGTCTAATATGTGTCATGTTAATATTTGGAAAATTAGAAATGAAAAGTACTTTTGGCATCATGTGATTATCTGCCTGTAAATCAGTGTACTTTTATTATCAGTTTATAATGATGGTATTCAAGACAAAATAAATTAATTAAATTTCAGTATTCCACACAATTAAACTGACTTGGTTTCTGTGTATTAAGCAATACCAGAAAGTCAGGAGCAGAAAGTGACCAGGATTTTACACTTTAAACTGTGAGGTCAAGCAGTAATGTGTGATTAGAGTAAATGATAATGGCAATGGTGCAAAGGCATATATGATCTATTAATGGTTAATTTAAATCTTTCAAATGCAGGGTGAAATTGGTGAACCAGGACAAAAAGGCAGCAAGGGTGACAAAGGAGAAAATGTGAGTTGATTACCATTTAGTGAGACTAGATCTTTATTTAACACCTTTTACTGTTTTCTTTGGATAATTCCCATAATACTAGTTGGTTAACTAGCCAAATGTCATAATGTTACTATTTTATTATCTTTTGTGGTTGTATAATTCCAAATAGTGTATAATTCTCTGAGATTGTAAATTTATGTGGTTAAAGTCTGGTATTTATAAGTTTATAGAGTAATATAAATAAATAGGCTCTTTTTCCATATGATTATAAAATATACATGTGTATATCAGAATACATACAAGTACTACATTCTACATGACTTCAGATTTAATCTTTTTTCATATATGATACTTATTTTGGACAAAAATTATGAATCAAAGTACCTTGTTTCTCATTCAAATAGTGTATTCACTGTTTTCTCTAACAGTTTTTTTTTCACACATTCTGGCTGTAAATACTGCTTTAATAATATATTTAAAAAATTTTCCTCCACCTTATATGAAATACATTTGATGAAGAAAGCTTCTGTACTTTAGAAATTCTTTATTACTTTATATTCTTTAAATAATATCTACAGATATTTACTTAAGATATTTTGATTTTTCTTTAAGTGTTCACATATTTTCTTTCCAATAGAAATCCAAATTGGAAAAGTAATGTGCATTTATATATTTTTCACATCACATAGTAATTTATGTATTACTCCAAGCAGTTATTGCCAGTAAATCTCTCCTGTTCTGTCCTTTGTCATCTTTAATTCTGATGCTTTCTTTGTTGAAATTATCAAATACCTTAGCACACAGCTTTGAAAGAGGTATTACTAAAATGGATTTGCAAACTCCCATGAGATGAATGTTTCTAAAGAAGAAGAAAAATCTAGAATGAAAGCAAAAACAACTTTGAAATTATTGCAGTAAAGAACATGCTATTTCTCTAGTTTTAAAAATTATGCGTTTAACAAAAGCCATGTTTGAAAACATTTTTATTTCTTCTTGAAAGGCTCTAACTAAATATGACTAGGTGAAAAAAATTTAAGTCATCTGTTTTTATCCATTTTTGTTTTAAGATCCTCTATACTCCATGCATTTTTAAGACCTCAAAATGCTTTTGTCTCTATGGGTTTTTATATTATGATTTACAATGAACAAATTTTAAATATTCTTATATTTAAAATAACAACAAATACATTTAATGAGTAACAGCTATATTTTCTCCAAAACAAATGTATACAGTACGAACAGTGGCATGTATTATTTGTGCCTACCCTAAGATAAGAGGCTATATTCTCAAATTGTTTCTCAATCAAGGCTGTAATGACATGGTTTTTGGTTGAAATCCAAACTCACACAAATATATATTAGAAGAGGGGGCAACCATAAAAACTCCCAGTTAAATTTGGATATTCTTTGATTCCACATGCAAGTTTGATAAATGCTAATTTTTCTTAAAGATCAATTTTAATATGGATTCTGATATAAAACTAGTGAACTCTTTGTGTTATTTCATTAACATCTTTCAGAATAGAAAGCTATAAGGCCCACAATTATACATATAAAATTTCAAATATTCTAATTTACCTTGAAAGTCTACATTTTATCATTGATTCAAAAGCACAGTCAATTGTTTTCCTTTAAGTCATAGTCTTGATGTATTTTCAGTAACATACCTGCCAGATTCCCAAGTCTAAATAATAAGTTTTATGATCAGTCTGTCTTTCAAGTGAAAATAGTATTTCATGTAAAATTACTGGTTCAGATTGCAGTTTAAAATATAGCCCATAATCTACTTGGCTCATATGATAGCCATTGCATTTCAGTATAGAGCAAAAGAACTTTATATGTCTTTGCAAAATTTGGTCACCCAAATATCAATATTGTATACAGTCATTATTTAATAAAACTGAGAACTTTGTTTCATCAAGAATATAACCATTTTGTGATGCCTTAGAGTACATGTTGATGAAAGTAATATGATTGCTATTATGTTTTGGCTAGTAACGTGAAGGCAGCCAAGCCAAAAGCAATTTGATTCACTGTTCCTTTTGCATCATGATTACACATGGATATATGTAGTATAAAACACAATCTCTTCAAGTTTTTGAGAACAGCTTTGAGCTGACAGAAATGTGAAAGGTTCTCAGGAATCCTTGGACAACATTTTCACAATCTTTGCTTGAGATAGTCTTCCTCCAAAGCCAGTACTGTAATAAAGAATATTAGTATTCAATAATTTTTTTATTTCTTTAGTATCTGAATCTTTTCTACAGCCTGAGGAGTTATTAATGTTAGAAAATAAGTTAGATAAGAAGTACCTGCGTATGTAAGACTCATAATGACTTTTGAGATCTTTTGTTCAATATAAATGTTGTTTATATTTAATGCAATACTAAACAGGCATGTGTATGCATGCAAACATTTAAAAATGTCATTTATCATACCATTTTATGTATATGAAATCTTCAGAAGCCCAATGTTCATAAAAAGTTAATATACAGAAAAGTATGTATCTTGACTCATACATATTTCATGAAAGAAATCTCATGTTTTAAAATTTTTAAAATGTGAATCTTAAAAAAAGCATGCAATTACATTTTAAGACCTTTACAACATTGAAGATGCTTTTTAATAAATGTCTTAAAATTGACTCCAGTTATGAATGTTTGGGTCTCCAAGTTATAAAATAAATTACAGTTGACCTCCTTAAATGAAAGTGATTCTGAAATAAGTTTGTAATCAGGCAAAAGTTTGCTATATGTAGTTAAGGTTTTCCTGTATTGTTTCAAAATGACTGAGTTTTACCTCCCTGTAGGGTCCTCCTGGTCCCCCTGGTCTGCAAGGACCAGTTGGTGCCCCTGGAATTGCTGTAAGTACTCCATTTTGTTCACCAAATCTAAATCCTCCTGGTTGTATTAATGGTTTGTCACATAACCACTGGAGTTTGAGTGGCAGTACCTTTTGCTCCTATGCTTGATGTTGAATCACAATTAAATTATTGTAACTAAACTAACTGATCCTGATAAGCAAAAACAGTGGGATTTGGTTTGAAAACAGAGGCTAATTAGTTGTAAGTATTCAATGTGCAGTAAATTTTGAGCATTATTTTTTTCCATTAGTTTTTACCTCTTTTGGTATCTTGATCACATCAGATTCAGCCATATTCTGGAAACAAAGAATGTGAGCAAAACAAAGAGTGGCATATTTGAGGCAAAAAATGGGAAATTTAATCTACATTTTGTTTGGTTATTCCTAAATAAATTAGTTTTTAATGAATTAAAGGACAACATACTTCTATAGTATGTTGTGATGTTTGGCAATGTGTGCTAATTTCCCTTACTGTTCTGTAGGGGGGCGATGGTGAGCCAGGTCCCAGAGGACAGCAGGGCATGTTTGGACAAAAAGGCGATGAGGGTGCAAGAGGTTTTCCTGGACCTCCTGGTCCCATAGGTCTTCAGGTAATGTGTTCTCTACACTGCTTATGCTATCGTTTCTCTCTCACCTTAACTTTTTTTGGTGGAGGTAAAATAAAGCATCTTTTCGCTTTTCTATGTAAACTTGGGAACAATTTTTAATCATAATGCATATTTTGTTTACATGTATATCTGCACTGCAATTTTTTTTTTATCAACTATCATGAATTTTTCTAAAGATGTCAGCCTGGTTCCTGTGCCTGGGTTATATTTATCACCACTTGAGGTAATACATGTCCTTTCTTCATTCCCATTTGTTTAAAAAGTGAATTACAGTATTATAGATCAAAAACTAAAGCTATCATATTAGTATAGTTCTTTAGTATGTCTCAGAGCAGGAAATATTTGTATTTCACATGACTGTCAAACTTTTAAAAGCATTTGGAGAAATAAAAAACTACTATAGCAATCAACAACAGCAAGCATTCAACAACAGGAAAATTAAAGAAATTACTAGTAAAAGATCAGGTAAAGTACCATATTTCAAAATTATTATTTGTACTTTGTAAAGTATTTTTGGGAGAGGAAATATGAAAGTGTAAAACACTGCAAGCTGAGACATTTTTATTCAGTTACATCTTGATAGGACTTAGGCACAATATTGCATAGCATCCATCTCCTGCTCTGTTTCACATATTACTTGATATTTGCTGAGTCCTACAAATCTGGAAACACCTGGCTTTCTTCTGGTGCTTTTTTACTCTACATGTGATTATTCTATGTACACATAATGATCATTTGAAAGATTATAAAATTTTGTTAAATACCAGTTAGGTGCCATACAGATATTACTTATGCCACATTAGTGACTTTAGAGAGGTAAGTTAAGTTATGTAGCTCAATGTACCTGAGCATTTGTGGAGATGTACCAAAGTATATAAGTGTGAAATTTTTATAATTTAATTGTCTTTATTTTCATAGATAAAATTACAAAATATTGGATTTCGATATCAAATATATTGTTATATCTATAGTAGTTAATTTTAAATGCAATATAATAAATTATAATGTAATTATTGTTAAATATTAAGTGGATATTTATCAGTAAACATGACATTCTAATTTTTTACTCTGTTTTAATGTTATAATTTTTTTTTTTTTTGTACCGGCGATGGAACTCATGACCTTGTGCTTGCCAGGCAGGCGCTTATGCCACTGAGATAAACCCCCGACCCTGTCGAAATGTCTTTTATACTTGGGCAGTGGAAAAAGCCCTTATGAACATATTTTTTATGTTTACCCCTTTACAGATATTAAATAATTATAAATAAGCAGTCACAAGTAATAGCAATCTTTGTGAGAAGTACATTTGAAAACTATAAGGCACTGAAATTAGATGACATAAATATGGCATTATACAATTTTTTAGTTTCTTATTTATTTAATCATTATAAATCCTTTGTAATTAAATTTAAGAACTTAGTACTTATAGTTAAAATAAGGTGCATTATATAGTTACAAAAGAATCAATAAAATTTATTTTCACAAAGAAATCTATTCTTTGATGAGAACGACTCAAGAAATCAAGTCATTTAAAAATTAATTGTATTTTCCAGAACTACCACTTTAAATCAGGAAATTGAAAAGGTGCTAATGCAATTAACCTGTTCACAATGAGACCTGTAGCTTTCAAATGAGTCCTCATGACATATTAGCAATTACATATATTAAATAGTATCTAATATTGATCTAATATTTGTATTAAATGTATTCAGCCTATTTATTATTTATCTGTGCATGAAGGAGTGTGTGTATGAGAGTTCCTGACCTAAATTCATCTTTTGATGTTATCAATATAGTGGAAAATGATTTTAAGTTCACTGATCCTAAAATAAGATTTCTCCATGTATTAATCATTCCCTAGTAAAAATCTAGGGCATATTAAAACTGAATAACCCTGGACTACTGTTAAGCACATTTAGTTACCTGCAACAAGAGAATTTCACTCATTATGTCTCTATTACTTTTAACAATAAAAACATTCTATTTTAATATAACTCAAACTATGGTCAAAAGAAATTTTAGAAAATTCTGTTAGGAATTTCCTATTAAACTGATAGGAGTAAAATGCACACACACACACACACACACACACACACACACACACCCGAGGATGCCTATACAAAAGAAAATAAAAACCTATAAACCAACATTAACCTATCTTTCAACATGGGGATTCTAAATCAAACTCGCTGTGTACTAAAATATGTTGAAAATTAAACAAAGTAAAAGAAATGTGATGCCTATTGTATATGATGTTTGCTCAAGTTTTATATTTAATTTGCAATGCCTATAATTTAAGAAAATGATCTTCAAATGAAATATTTATGCTATCTGTGTTAAAGTCCTCTTTTATATTTAAGTATTTAAATTCCTGTGCTTCGTAAATGAAATAGAAACTCTGAAGTTGGGGACCTAGGAATCTAAAGCTTCAGTAATCACTTTCTGGTAATTTTTGAGCAGACTAAGATGTAGCAAACATTACTTGGGTAGTTCTCTCTAAAAGCTTCATCTGCATTTCTAGAAGTGACTCTGTGAGGATGAAAATAGATTGAAAAGTGCGAATAGTCATCTCTTTCCTTAAACATTTTACTGGTATTTGAGAAAAACAAATGTAAAAGGTATTCCGATGTGTACTGTCCATTATGAAACAGCAATTAAAGTTTTCTCATGAAAACAACTATACTGTACATTAAAACTTTGCAAATACATTCAATAAAATAATCTCCTAATTTAAAATTATATGGAATTAGTAGGCAGAAAAAATTTTGTAGGTTATTACCTGCATTTAAGAAAATGAAATAGAAAAAAATAAAAAATGAAATAGAGCAAGGCAAGATAAAATAGAATAAAAATCTTGAAAGTCATCTTTGCAAAAAAGCAGGTAATGACATTTGAAATTCATGTTTTAACTTCTTTGCACATGTGTGTGTAAGAGTAATAAGTAAATTATATTTATTATTGGTGGTCATAATCACATACTTCCTGGCCACTGCAAAGCAGCACCAAAGAGTCAATAATTTTACTAAAATATCAGCAAACAGAGAGAGATCTTAAGAATTGTTTATATTTTAATTTCTTACTTAGAGTACATCTGAAATTCTGTAGTAAAAAAGTTCAATAATAAGAATAATAAATATTATTGTCATAATAAGATCGAATTGTATATTTAGGTTATTAGAAAATGACTCAATATTGTACCAAACATAAATTTTACTTACGAATATGGGTGTAAGATTTTATTCCATGTGTCTAACACTTACAAAAAAGGTATCTTAGCAAATGCAAGTCTGCAAATCATGGATTTATTTAACACTTTCATTAGAAATGCACCAAACATATGGATTTAAATATGTAAGTGACTTTTATTTTTCTGGTCTGTTGTTTTAGGGTTTGCCAGGCCCACCTGGTGAAAAAGGAGAAAATGGAGATGTTGGCCCAATGGTAAGCTGATGGGTACTGTACATTTATGTATCTCTCATATCTTAGCATTTACTAACATTATCACTGTAGTCCTAAGCTTACGATGCTTTCCATATTGACCTGTTATTTTTTGTGCCATTCAATCACCATCTGCAAATGTTCTATTAATTTTTCAAATATCTATCCTTTCTTTTGTTTACTTCAACATAATAATATAAGCACATCTGATATTCATTGATTCATATGTTACTGTTTTTATCTTGCATATCTTATTCAAGTATATATATATACTGATGTTCACATATTAGTTATTTCTTAGATTATAGCTTTGGACTTTGATGTGGAGCAAGTAAATAATATGTTATATGCTCACAGGATTTCTATAAGTGGCAATTATTGCAGAGAATAAAATATTTCTTGTACCTTGAAACAAAATATAAATTTAACAAGGAATTATATTGTGTTAGAATGCTATGAATTGAAATTATTTGTATTTATTAAATATTTCTACTCGGAGTTCACAAAAAATTTAAAATATAATTATTTATTAAACATTAATCTACATATGATAATTTATCAAAGTAATAGAAATCTACAGGGAAATGTAATGATCAGATTTCTTAATTGCTTTCTTTTCTCCATTGTCCCAAAGTTTTAGTTCCCTTTGCTATTTTCACACTTTCGTATTATATTTTATTGTTTTTAAGAACCCCACGTAGATTATACTCAGAAATATATCTCATACTTAATAAACCTAATTGTAAAGAATGTGTAAGTATTTTGATTCAAAAAATTGATGAGTACTTCCAAGTAGCATCAGGTACATAGCTTGTTTCTTTCTTGATATGATTGCTCTGGCTCTATGAATCATTTATATATTTCATTGATATATTCTTCTTGAGTTTATTATGGTCATAAGTAAAACTAGAAAAGATTTTGAAGCATGGAATCAAAACAAACTGAAACTTTTCAAATTACTAATATACTAGTAATCATTACAGACTCTTTAAGTCCTTTAGATAAGCAGTTGTAGTCATCAGTAGTTTATAAAATGTACTTGAGATAATTGATAATCTTAATGTTCACCCAGGATAGAGCTTCCTTGTCAAGCTGTTTTTTTTTTTTCCTAAAGTACTAATTTCCTCCTACCTGTATGAAAAAGTAACATTTAATAACATAATGTTTTAGTTTTCTTAAAAAGACAAATGCCAGAAATGCAATTGAGTTTTACCCTTGTAAACTTTATTATTTATTTTTTGTAGGGTCCACCTGGTCCTCCTGGTCCAAGAGGCCCTCAAGGTCCCAATGGAGCTGATGTAAGATTGTGAAATATATGCTAATTAGTTTGAAGTTAAAATTTAAATATTGGTGTTATTTCATAGCTTATGTTTTTTGAGATATAGTGGAGATAATTACACATTTTTTCATGTTAGAAGTGGATGAGAACTGGAGGATTATCTATTCATTCCCCTTAATTATAGAAGAAATAGACTTTGTAGGGAACAAATCACTACAAATATAAAATAGACATAATTTTCATATTCTAATATATTTATTGGTGAGTGAGGAATATTATTTGTGGTTTTGCATTATTATAAATCAGATTGTTCTGATAACTAGGTTACTCATACATATGATTATTTTTCAATAAATTAATCCAATTTTTTGAAACAAGCTTCATCTCTCAAAATGACCTAATGAGATAGCCTGTTCTTGGCTTTGTGCTAGTGTAGATCTATCCTCTAAACACTCTTTATTTATGTGCATATGTACAAGCTGTTTTTTATATACTTTCTCTTTTGTATTTTTAGTATATAAAATGTTTGGAAGCAATAAGTGAATAAGTATATCTCTCACCATGAAAAATCGTTCATCTCAGTTGTATTAAAAAGGATATTTTCAAAGACTGAAAATTAACCCAATATTGTAGGATTTAGAAAAGTTTTGTCCTATTTATCTTATTGTTATGATTAGTGTATTTTTAGGCTTTGGGGATTGTCTGACTGTGTATTTTGGTGGTGAAAATGTGTGCACTGTCTTTGTTCTCGTGGCTGCTCTTCTGTGTATGCTTCTAATTCTAGCAGCCCAGAAAGAATAGTCTACAAGGTGTTGACCTAAGAAAGCTTTGGAGTTTTAGTTGTCATTAAATAATTTAAGGCAAATGTAATTTTTATAAGGGAGTGGCTTTTCATTTGGACCATGTAATTCTTTACTAGATTCATAATTTTGATTCACTGTGAAATCATCTTGTAAAACTACCTGACTATTCCATGGCCAGAGAGACTGAAATCACTATCCAAGAATCAGCAGGCAGGAAGAAAACTAGAAAGTTTCCTCCTTTATGTTTAAATTCTGATGTTTGAAAGTTAATGTGATGCAGTAAATTATTTTCGTAAATGCATTTGATGACTCAGTAAAAGCCATTACTTTATCACAACCCTCCAGTTATTCAAAATATTCTTGCATATATTCTGCCTCTTTTAGAAAAACTATTTGAACATTTATTAACTTTCTATTTTGTCACAGAATAAGGACAACTGTATTACTTTTTAATAAATTTCAGGGACCACAAGGACCCCCAGGATCTATTGGCTCAGTTGGTGGTGTTGGAGAAAAGGTAAGGAAATTAGTAATGTGAAATTTGAAATAATGGTAATTAATGTCTTCTGACAATGCTTCTAATATTTTAAGTGCTTCTAGTATTAGCATTTCCTAAGTCCTTTTTCCATGTAGCTATGTGACTCACCTCCCGTTTAGTAGTTATACAAATTAAAGTTAAAATGATATTTAAGGTATCATACTCTTGATTGCAAGACATTGAAGTGAATGATGTGCATAAATTACTTCCTTTAATAGCTTCATGATAGTGATACCATCATTATCCACTTTTGTAAACTGGAAAAGTGGAAGCTTAACAATTTCTTAAAGCGGTGCACACCTCTAATCTTAGCCATACAACATCTGAGACGGAAGAAACATAAATCAAATTCATCTTGGGAAAGATCAATCTTAAAATTAAAAAAAATAAATAAATAAAAGGACTGAGGGTGTAGTTCAGTGGTAGAGTGCTCTGAGTTTCAATCCTCCCAATACTTCAAAAAAATTTAGTAATTTCATCAAAGATTTTTGTTAGACGGTGACCACACCAGAATCTACTATAATCATCAATGTGAGATCAAAGTGAAAGATCTGTAATACTGAAAATAGAAGATTGTTTGTTATAACTACTTTAAAGAGGAAATAGACTCCTTCACAAAAGAATTAATCATTGATCTATTCATATAATGGGTTGTATTTTCATTACTAATGCTATATCTGTCTTTGACATTTCTCGAAATAGTTGGCTTATGGCATAATATCTTGGATCAAAGGAACTTTTCTGGTGAACATGATTTCATCCAAATGTGGTTCATAGTTTTATGAAAATGTCAAAATCAGTTATTTCTTATTTCACCATTTATGCTTACTTATTGGTAGAAATTGCAAGAAAATATGGATGTTTGTTTGATTTTAAAAAAATAATTTACTAATTTTGGGGAAAGAATTAAATTTCATACCATAAAATATTATTCAGTGAAGAAAAAGTAAGTTTCCTCAATTTGCTATTTATTAAAGAATGTTAGTGGTATAAATTTATCCCATACTTTAAAAGTGATTCCATTTCTTGACCTCAAGCATTTTTTGTGTATTTTAACTTGTATTCAAATTCTTGTATTTTAATAAAAAACTTAATCCCTCCAAAAATGAAGTGTAATGAAATTAAAATGTTCTCTTAATATTTACTTTTTCAGAGCACTTGCCTTCTTATATTTATATTACAATTAACTCTACATGTTTAAATATCAAAACACTTCTATATTAAACTGAATTTCTTTCTTTCTTTCTTTTTGACTTCTTTTTTTCTTTTTCTTTCTTGTAGTACTAAGGAACAAACCCTAGTCCTTTGGATTGAGCTACATCCCAGCATCTCCAGCCCTTATATATTTATTTTTATAGAGTATGTCTTGTTTTCTAAATTGCCCGGGCTGGGCTAAAACTTGCAATCCTTTGTTTTTTGTTTTGTTTTTCGGTCTCAAAGAGTGCTGAAATGCAGGTGTGCAACCACCACATCCAGCTAAATAAGAAAAAAAAATTTTAATTACCTAATTTGTAGTGCAAAAACAATGTTATTTATTTTACACTTTGGGATATTCTTTAATTGAAAGTTTTGTGTTTAAACTGATCTGGTGGTTAGATTGGTTTTGAAGAAAGCATTTGTCATCGAATTCATTTACCCCAGAAAGAAGAGTATGAGACAGCCCTGGCCTCTGAGGGTACCTTCATAGTGTTTAATGATACCCCGTTACACACGCTGCTCTTCTTTTTGTGTCATCTCCTTTGGCTCTAATGCTGTCTAGAAAGCTGTAAGAATTAACCTTTTTTGTTGCCTGTTTCAACTTCTCTTAATTGTGTCCTGAAGATTTAGAATGCAGAAGGAATACTTTGAAGTACTTCCTTTTCTTCTTTCATGCTGTTTATTCTGAAAAAATCTTGAAGATACACCCTGGTGCCAGGTGTCTATTATGAGGAAATCTCATATTGTTTTTGATTTAAAGGCTCTGGAGTGATACCTTACCAATTTTGGGTCTTATGAGGATGATTTGATATAATTTAACTTTTTCTCTTTCAATATGCTTAGTTTTAACTTAGTTAAATGATATAATACAAAGATTTCACTTTTCTTTTATCTATTTATTGAAGAGCAGAATAGAAATATGATTCTAATATTCTTTTTTAGCATCTAGGGTAATATAATTTGCTGTAGGTTATAGAATTCTGATATCAACTTGGAATCTAGCTGAATTTTAGGAAATTCATTTTTTTATTACCTATCAACTTATTTTCTGTTTTGGAAAATTTATTCCCATTTACTAACAATAAAAGTAGAAGAAGTTAATATCCTTAGTCAAGCTTCAGTTTGTGTAAACATTTAATTAATATTGCTTTAATTAGCTGACCTTCAAAAATTTCCTCAAAACAAGTTTACATTTAAAGACAGTTCTTTAATGTTTAATACATTTTTATAATTGTCAACATACAGAGTAATTTCATTTTTTTCCAAAGAAAGTTTTGTTGGAAAAAGCATGTTACAGAGTAGAATAAAATGGTTCTATGATAAGTAAAATATAAATTCATGATCTACTACCTCCTTCACATATTTTATAATTTCTAGCAATTACTGTCATAAAATGAGAATTAAATAACTGCTGATATTAGAATTATAGTTTTAATTTATAAAATATATTCTTCTAATATTTTTTCATTTACTTTTAATTTTATCTCACTTTCAAGAGATTTGAAATGAGACAATTTAGAAAATATTAATTTTTTTTAGTAATTGCTATTTACATTGCTCAGACTTGATTGCAATATAAATAAAGGTAATTTTACCATGTATTTTTGACAGTTTAATAGATTGT
Organism: Hydrochoerus hydrochaeris; assembly: GCA_004027455.1. Taxonomy (NCBI): domain Eukaryota; kingdom Metazoa; phylum Chordata; class Mammalia; order Rodentia; family Hydrochaeridae; genus Hydrochoerus; species Hydrochoerus hydrochaeris. The sequence goes on from PVLA01001226.1 coordinate 100,341, forward strand.
TCTTAAATACAGAGTTTATAGTAAAAACATTCTTTAAGTGTTTCCCCATTTAAAAAATGAAAAAATTTTCAGAATCTCTGTTAGTTTTAAGTTTATAGTTGATGAGGGTGGAAAGGGATCAGAGAATCACATAAAGCCTCAGCAAAAACAATGTAGTTGTTTCTTGCTCTAGTTTCAATTCCATGCAGCATTACCCTGGTTAATGTGGTGCATAACAAACTATTTTAGCATTCTCAATAAATTTCCAGTATTGCTAAATATTGTATGTAGTCCATCTATAAAATAGTTAAAATAGGCGTGTTGCAGTTGATTTGAATGACAAACTGCTTGTTCACCTTCAAAGATAATAAATCATAGCTCAAGAAATACTGCTTATATATCAATCTATCATCCTAACATATCTGAATGATTCATTTCTTTATAAATAATGTAAATTGAATATTTTACTTGTAAAGCTTGTAAAAAATACTAGAAATATGTGCTATTTATTGTCAGAGAAATTTTTTTCACACAATACTGCTAATAAATTTCTGGAAAGTACTTTATATCTTAAATGATTATGCACATAATTTAAGAAATTAAAATGTATACAAGTTCTCAGAGAATAGGAAAAAAATGTATACAAAAGTCTCTTCTCTGGAAATATGGTTATATTCAACATGATACATTCCACACCAATTATGAAGGAATGACTGTGTCAGAGATACTGGAAAGATATGAGGTAAATTTAAAGGATATATAAGCCTCACATTACTTGTTTCCAATTGACAACAATTCACATTTCAAGCTGGCAATGTTGATGATTTGAATACAATACCTTTAGGTGTTGTATTGCTTCACTTTAATGGTCTCTTGAATATATTGTTATGTTGTTATACATTTCTAAGTATGAAAATTAGCTATAGACTTTAATAGCTAAAAGCTTCTAGTCTAGGAGTTAGAGAACAGTCATCACCATCTAGACAAAGATATCATAAAAATTATCAATTATAACATTTGTGCACTTAAATGGGGCAATTGTTAGTATCTCTTAAGTACTCATTCTTTTTTTTTTTTTTTTTTTTTTTTTTGGTACTGGGGATCAAACTCATGACCACAGCTTGTAAGGCAGGCGCTTATGCCACTGAGCTAAATCCCCGGCCCAATTGTTAGTATCTCAATGCCTTCTATACTTCTGTATTTCAAAATTATAATCTTTTGCTCTGTGTTCTTTGGGTCTCTGTCAGACATGTTCTATAATATTATCAACATATTACCTAATTATTTCCTGATGTATTAAAAAGCAAATTAATTCATATTTCAGTAAAAATAATTTGAAATAATCAATAACTTGGTTTTACCATGTGAATATTGATGTTATAATATGAATATTCCATATTTCGTCAGGAAACATGCAGTTGTCTATTATGATGATTTGGTGGTAACCTGGATTAATGTGCTGGATTCTACTTAGAAGCGCTGTAGCATCTAGTGTTTCTGATTCTCACTTCCCATCTAATTATTAAAAATATCAAATCAGTAATACAAAAAGCTTCTTTCTTTTAATGATGTTTTGATGCCTTGTAAACAAAATAATAATTTAGGGGCAGCCTAAAATTATATGGTCATAACTGAAGGTAGTTCTATAAATGCAAAACACTTCTGTGTTTTAATCCTCATTTGATTTTTTATTCTTTATAGGGTGAACCTGGAGAAGCAGGGAACCCTGGGCCACCTGGTGAAGCAGGCACAGGTGTAAGTGCTGTCTTAGTGTCAGTATAGGATGTAGGTTTAGGAGTTTCTTTTAAAGTATTTTAAATAAGTAGCTGAATTTTAGCTATGATCTGCTTTGTCATTCTCATTTTCCAACCCATTAAAAGTAATAACTTTGCATACCTTTACATATTTAGATTCATACACAAATTTTAAAAATATATTTGCATAATCAGAACCATTAAAACAATAAGCTCTTCACTGAGTGTGACAAATTTTACATAAAAGAGACAACCTTTGCTGCATCTAATAAATATTCATGAATTGTGCTACACTTGCATTGGTCTATCACAGAAATGTTTAAACCAGGTATGCATTTATGCTTCCCCACTAACTCTGGCCCAGGAAACATTTGGCAGTGTCTGATGACATTTCAGATGGTCAAAGATGGAGAAGTGGTTGCTGCTGGCAGTTAGTAAAGGCAGTGGGTACTATTAGGTGTTTTACAACACACAAGACAGTCACAGCAACGAATTGTGTGGTCCAGTGTGCCAAGGTTAAAAATACCTATTTAATGCTAGTAAAATAACTTTGTTTTTCCTTTTATAGGGTCCCAAAGGAGAACGAGGAGAGAAAGGAGAAGCTGGTTCACCAGGTGCTGCTGGACCTCCTGGTGCGAAGGGGCCACCAGGTGACGATGGCCCCAAGGGTAACCCGGTAAGTGACTTTGGCCAAATTCATTTTAGATCTTTTCATGGGAAGGTAGAAATCATGACATTCTAGAGCATCATTAGTGCAGCTGAATTTTCAACATTTGATATATTCATAAGAATTTTAATTGATTTTACTTTTAAGAAATTGTCCTCCAGAAAAGTATTCTTACCAGCCTTTGCCTTAACTTAAATTTCAAAATATCATAACATTATAAAAATTCATTTTTAATTTATTTTCGTTTAAAAACATTATTTCAGGGTCCTGTTGGTTTTCCTGGAGATCCTGGTCCTCCTGGGGAACCTGGGCCTGCAGTAAGTATCACGGAAAAATAAAGGAATGGTTTGGTGGGGACATTATTTGTAATGATTAAAGAAAATTCTTCAAGGGCCAGGGATATAATTCAGCAGCAGAAGTGCCTGCCTGGCAAGTGCAAGGTCCTGAGTTCAATTCCCAGTACAAAAAAAAAAAAAAAATCTCCAAAAAACAGAATAGATAGTAATAATCACACCAAAAAAATGTATGTAGTTGGAAAATATTATTTCTTATTGCATGAACATGTTCTTCATTTGGATTAGTTTTCTGCACTTTGAATTTTACAAACAAATTATTAAAGTAGCAGCATTACTATTTTAAAGTTATAGGATTCTTGCTTTTTCTTTGTCATTTATGTAATATACATACTGTCTCAAACCACACTGTATTTATTCATGATGGAAGGATGCACTGGCCTGGCATGCTAATTACTGATTTTACTTCACTTATGTAAAATACACAGTATGTTTTCAATTTGATGTAGTAGCAGTGTCACAAATCTTTATGGAAAGCGTGAAAAGCACAATAATTCTTTAAAAATAGCGTAGTAATTTTATTCCCTGATCTGATAAATTTATCTCAAGAACACACTAGGATTATTTATTGAAGCTTTTTTCCCCCTGATAAAAATGAAATGGAGAAATATCTAAGTTCATTTTCTATTGCTGATTGTAGGGTCAAGATGGTGTCAGTGGTGACAAGGGTGAAGACGGAGATCCTGGACAACCGGTAAGCAAGCACAATGATTTTTTTTTAATTTTCAGTGACTTTCAAGTTGTTTTAATAGCAATAATTGGAAATGACCAACCTTTCAAAAGCACAGCCGAGTTTGTCAGCAGTTTTCTGAAAACTACATTTGAATTCCAGTCTGGAGTATTTCTTGATGTGAATTCAGAAATAGTGTGTAATCCAAGTCTTCCTATGAAAATTTGTAGTTACATTCTACTATTATTAACATATAATATCATTTGTGTCACATAGAAAATTATTTTTAAAATACAAAGGGAAAAGAAAGAAAACTGATTTGGTTGTTTTTCATTAACGTAAATTATTTAAGCTATGAACCTGACAGAACATAGTATAGTACAGTATAAACCTTTCTTCTCCTTCAATTGATAAAAAACAAATTGCACTTCGACCCATGGGTTGTTCAAGAAAGTAATAAGGAAGAAGCTAACTTACCCAAGACAACTACATACCCAACACAATTTTATGTTGAGAGCTGTGTGCACTGGATATTTGCTCTCAGAGATGTAGGCTTAATTTCTGTAAACAATACTTGTAGATCATAACCCAGAATTTTGTGTACAATGTGGCAGAATAATTGTAGTGTTGTACAAGAAGGGATTTAAAGGTAATAATTTGATGGTTTCACAAATTTATGTGAATTGGAAAAATTATTAACTGTTTGGTTCTATTAATTAGTGTAGATGTTGGATGCTTGCCAGTAACAGACTTGCAATTTTTAAAAAATAGAGTTTTACATAGTAGAAATATCAGTTTACTATCATTCAGCTGTGAAAAATTTAACATATGAATTTACAGCTCTCAATAAAGTGATCTAGAGGAAGTTTAGGTGTCTGAATTTTATCAGGAAAGGTAAATGTGTATAAATGAGGAAAGAAGTCTCAGTTCATAGATTGAGGAATTTTGAGGTCTATACAATGCCATCCAAATTTTTAAAAGATTTTCTTCACATTTTATAGGGTCCTCCTGGTCCATCTGGTGAGGCTGGCCCACCAGGTCCTCCTGGAAAAAGAGTAAGTTTCTTTAATCCTCGACTTAAAATATCTACACATTTATTATTTTATGTAAGTAAAGTATAGACAGCAAGTGCTAAAGATGCTGAAAAATATTGTAGTTTCTTGTTCTTTTCTCAATTAGTGTATAATTATAATACAGAATTATGATATTTATTCTGATAAATCAGTACATGTATATAACCTTGATTATTTTCATTGCCCTTATACCTTCTCCTTTTCTTAGCCAATATTCTTTTCATCTCTAAAATTCTACATTCAATGTTTTCTTAAATATACCAAAATATTTTCAAAAATATAATACACTTTAACTATATAACTGTCACAATAAAAATGTGAAAAGCAACTTAGAGTTTTCATCTTTTTTACCTATCTTCTGTACACACATTGCAGACTCTTATAAGAAACTTTAAGGGTGTCCTGAATATGACCACCTGCTTTAGTATGTGGGCAGGAGATGTCAAAAGTCCACTTTTAGCTAAAAACATTGCAAAACCCAGAATGTAAAATCAATGAAATGAGTTTAGGAATCATTATATGATATTAAATTTCTTTGTATTATCAGACTATTCTGAGTTAGAAAGATTTTAAAGAAATAGAATTTGTGTGAAGGACAACACAAACAAATAGGCAACATTGAAACCTTAACAGCTGTAAAACCTAGGAGATTTTTTTAAAAAATTAATTTAGTATTTAAATTTTATATTTTGATTAACATAAATAAATATATGTTACAGTATGATATTTCAACAAATGAATACAGTATGCACCGATCAAATCAGAATAACTAGCATTCCCCTCTCATTCATTTTGTTTGGAAATTTAGAGCTATTCTCCTCTAAATATTGATAAAATATAGAATAAGCTCTTCCCAAGTATAATCATTCCACTGTGATATACAAACGTAGAATCTGGCCCTTCAATCTAACTGTATTTGGTATCTGTTATCCAACCTCACTGCATCCTCCCTCTCATTTCTCCTTTTGAACTCCAGTATTTATTTGTATAGTCTGGTTTTTACCATTCCATGTGTAAGAGAAAGCTTGTGACATTTGTCTTTCTGTCCTGTTTCACTTAACATAGTACTCTCCAGTTCAAACCATCTAATTCCTACAGAATTTTGTATTTCCTTATGCCTGAATAACATGTTGCATTATATTCTATTTTCTTTGTGTATTACTAAGTCTATGGATACCTACATTGATTCCATATCTTTGCAATTGTGAGTAGTGATGTAGTAAACCTTGAGTGTAGCTATTTCTTTAGAATATTGATTTCATTTCTCTTAGGTTTATAAGCAGAAAGGGAACAGCAGAAAGGGAATGTAGTAGGTTGATTTAGTTTTATGAGGAATCTCCTTAATGGCTATCTTAATTTACATTCCCACCAGCAGTGTGTAAGTATTCTTTTTCCCACATCCTCACAGCATGTGTTGTATATTGTCATTTTGATTATAACCATTCTAACAGGGATGAAATGATACCCTATTGTGGTTTTGACTTAAATGTCCCTGGTGGCTAATGACACTAAACATTTTTCATATATTGGCCAATTGCATTTTGGGGTGATTTTTGCAGAGTGAGAGAAGTCCAGTGTAAGTCTTCTGCATGTATATATCAAACTTTTCTAGCATAATTTATTAAAGAGTCTGTCCTTGCCTGAATTGTGTGTGTGTGTGTGTGTGTGTGTGTGTGTGTATGTGTTCTTTATTGCCCAAGTGTGTGGTTTTATTTCAGGTATCTCTTTTCTGTGCCATTGATCTGAGTGTCAGTATTTATGCTAATCACTTTGTATATTATGACTCTGTAGTATGTCCTGAAATCAGGTAATATGCCACCTCCAGATTTATACTTTTTGCCCAAGCTTCCTTTATTTGCTATCTTCTCTGCTTCTTTATGAATTTTAGGATTATTTTCTAGTTCTATGAAGAATGTCATTGCTATTTTGATGATGATTGAATTGAATGTTCAAATTACTTTAGGTACTATGGATATTTTAACAATATTCTATCTCCCAATGATGAACAGGGGAGGCTATTTTATCCTTTTTGTGTCTTTTGTCAATGTTTTGTAATTTTCATTGTAGCAGTCTAAGAACTATGTTTCTTAGATATCTTTCATTCCCTTGGTTTCAGTTTGTTCCAAGGTATTCTGTTATCTCAAAATTTTTGTGAAATTACTTTCATAATTTCATTCACAGCAAGTTCATTATCTGAGTAGAACAATAGTACTGGTATTTAAATGCGGATATTTTATCCTTCAACTTTATTAAGTTCATTTGTCAGTTTGGGAAGACTATGTATGGAATTTTATCTGTAAAAAGATTTAGGTGGCCTTTCTCCTTTCCTATTGAGTGGCTTTAATGTATTTTCCCCACCTAATTGTTCTGACTAAAACTTTCAGTAGCATATTGAATAAGAGCAGGAAAAGTGGAGACAAACTTCCTGGTTTTGTTTCAGACCTTAGAGGAAGTGTTTTCAACTTTTCTCCATTCAGTATGATATTGGTGGTCAGTTTGTCACACTTTGCATGTATTATGTTAATGTACATCTTTTCTATGCCAAGTTTCCACAGAATATTTATTATTATTACATTTATTGATTTGCATATGTGGAATTATTTTTTTATCTTGGGATAATGCATTGTTGGATTTCCTCAGCATTCATACTTTGTTATGTAGTAGAAATATTATACATGTATTTAATACTTATTATTCCTACCAAACTTATGAATTTAGCTATTTTCTAATGAGGTAAAATTTATTAACATTAGTTATTCCATGACTTATAACTCTTCTTTATAATGAAAGCAAGATATATTTGTCACAAATTAGAAATAATTAGGTATAATAAAATACAGTAGATAACAGTTATATTGAGAACAAAATATATTCTGAACTTTTATGTTATCTTTTTTTTTGAAGAACAGTGAAGGATTATCATTTTTAATCCAAAATTTAAGAATTCATAGTATGAATAAACTACAAGCAATTTCAAATTTTCTTCTTTCGATTTAAATATCAGATGCAGTTAGAGAATAGAAAAATCATGTTATTATATTTCCTATAATTATATTTAACTGAACAATACAATCCATTCTCTTGATTAAAAGGAGCAAGATATTCCTGGAAGAAATTATTTTTTAAATGCATCAAGACAGGTAGAAAATAAGGAATAATATTTGCAGAAATAGAATTGTACTTTTATGTAGATATATAGACCAATAATCTCATTGAAGAGAGAGCACTGAAACAACCCAGGTATATATGTGTTAACTTTAAATTTGATGAATTTTACATGTCAAGTCAGTTACAAATAGGCAGACAATTGAATAAATTGTGTTGCAAAAACTGATAATGCTGAATAGAAAAAACAGGGATGTTTATCTCTGTTGACAAATCTCAATCCCAAATGAATTATGGACTGTGAAAGAACATATTTTAGAAAAAAATATAATAAATTTGTATTATAATCTTATATTATTTATATTATATTTTAAAATTTATAATTTATAGTAAATTTATAACAAATTTTAGAATAAATTTAGCATCTTCAGCCATACATTCTGATAACATACCCATGACCACAAAGAAAATTACCAGTACATGCAACATTCTGTTTATTCAGAAAATACTGAAAATATATGGAAAAGGAACATTTCAAATAGGGGAAGCTATTTCTAGTAGGGACGAAACTTGCCAAGACTGATTTTCTAGAATATCTGAGTATTACCTTCAAATTATGGTGGAAGAAAATAATCAAATTGAAAAAAAATCAGCAAAACATGAGTAAACAGATTTTACAGATACGTCCTTCAAGTATATAAATACACAAAACAATACTGAATGAGGGAAATATGCCATAAGATTTAAATTGAGATATGATATTTTATCCATTAACTAACAAATATTTACTCTGACAAAATGTTGGCAAAAGACGTTTTCAAAAACTAGAGGGGTTTATTTATGTATACTTGTTAGTTAACTAGTAAAACTGCTAAGAAATAGTTTAAGTTACCTACTGTAGCTTAAAATGAACTCTTTCTACAATATGGTAATTCTGTTTCAAAATATCTATCCAATATTACATATTGTTTGTGTTCACCACAAGACATATATAACTGCTCATATCATCTTTTTTCATATTACCAGCCACAGATGCATAGAATTATGTTTATTCCAAATATGGCATGAATATGAAAGTAAAATTATTATACAGATTTGAATCAATATTAATGAATTTTAAAAACCTAATATTAAGCAGAATAGAAGTTACTGCTTTAAAATGTTTCAACCTTTTTATTGTTACTTTAAAGTGGTACACTGTGAATTCAATAGAAATAATCTTTTAAATTGTCTTCGTTTCGACCAGCAATATGCAGTCTTATGTTCTTTCAAGGTATCAGTCAGTGGCAGTGAACAGCAGCTGCCAGTCAACCACAAAATTGTGCAGGCAAACAATCAGTAACTACAGTGAGATATGTTGCTAAAGTATAGTGTTCAATAGTTCAGTATAATAAATGAATTTTCAACTTATGATATTTTTAATTTGTAATTAGCATATTGGTATGTAACCACATTGTAAGTGTAGGAACATGCATGTGTATAAATTTTACATAGCTGTAATGTATATATCTTACAGCTATATATATATATATATATATATATATATATATAGTCCTAAACTGTAAAATATATAGTACTGTATTATACAAAAAAATTAAAAGCAAGTTTACATTCAAATATAAATGATAAAAACAGTAAAAGAGGTAAGAGAATAACAAAATTTAATATGGCAGATATTTCTGTGGAAGAAAGTAGATTATAATAGTTGCAAGTAGTCTGTAAGAAGGCTCTAAGTTTCTGATACTGAACTGTATTATGCAATGAACTTGAATATTGAGAGACTGAAATAATAAAATACTTATCGGAGTCATTTTCTGAGTTGTATTTTACTTTAGTGTTGTTAGAATATAGAGTGCTCCCTTTTTGATTTTCACTGAGTTGCTTTAAAGTGATCTTAGCAAAATTTTATGGATGTTCTATATCCTATTTTAAATTAAAATTTATACTAATATGACTAGCTATTTTTAGTCTGTTCTCTTCACTTTGTAAACAAAATCAGAAGACTGTCAATGAATTATTAATGACATGAGCATTGTGATAACTGCATATTACTTACAAAGCTATTCACATTCATTTTAATAAAGTTGAATAATCAACCTCAGGTCAGCACAATTGAACGTTAATATGCAGCTTTTCCTCTTTTAAAACATGATATCATATCTAACTGAAAGCTCTTCTACAAAATGTGTTAAATTATTTTCTGTATTAGTTTTATATAAACTGACATGCTTATCTGATTCCTATTTTATACAATAATCTATTGTCTTCACTAAAGTAGAATTTATTCTAATGGTATGAAAATTTATTCAAGTGTCAATAATCTTGTACTAAACTACAATTTTTTTTTGCCTTAACACTGGAAATTAATGTTTCACTCTTAAATTATAGCAAACTAAACTAGCAGAATTAGTTGAGTACTACCTTAGATTAAACTCTAAACCATTAATAGTTTTGCTATAATATTTCATTCCAGAAGTATCAATGATTAACAATGTGTTTAAAACATTATCACATTTTCTGAGTGAATCTTACAAATGAATAGAGTATCAATCAGTATATTAAGTTGCAATATTCCAATTGTTATTGAACAAGTAGGAAATTTTAGTTACCATTTTTAGTACATGTACCTTAGATCATTCATATATAAAACTTGGAAATAAATGTGTATTTTTCTTAAGGCACTAGAAGGTTATATAGTTTCTAAAAAGAGCCATGGAATTTTAATACTTAAGTTATTGTTATAGGTAGTTCCAAACCTTCACTGGAAAAATTATACAGCTTAACAATTTAAGCTTTATAACCTGAAAAGGCACATGTTAAATGGAATTTTAACAGTCCAGTTTATATTGTCTTGCATTACATTAAAAAAAGCTGATAACTGATATTGATTACAAAGACAGATCACTTTTTAACATATTCATGTATATGAACACATTGTCACATATAACAAATATATATACATAATTCTGTGTGTATATATATATATATATATATATATATATATATATCGCATAGTCACTTATGGTACATGGTATACTTGTACTAAATATGTACCATTATATATGTTAGTACTTCAAATTTCTAATTGAGTCATACATAAATATATCAGTATAAAATACATTGTGATGGTAAAAAGATTATAAATCTACTTATTTCTTTTCAGTAAAAAACTACTTCTGAAGGTCATTATATAAGCATGATCAGAATTTCGGGAAACACTGAAGATTGTGCACCTTTTTTAGAGATACATAGTTCAAATAATATCAAAAATTTTAAAACTGTGTTGAATTAAATTGATTTAACTTTTTAAAAATATTGTCTTATGGTAGTTACTTCCTCTTGATAGGACAAAATACCTGACACGATAAAGGAAGAAAAGTTTATTTTAGCTCGATTTGTAGAGGTTTAAGTCCATAGTTGACTGGCTCCAAGGCAGGGTGTCATGGCAGAAGAGAGAGTCCGTAAATTGACAGGCCAAGCAGCTTCTTTCCCTTTTTTAGTCCGTCTAGGCTATAACCCTATTGATTGGTGCTACTTACAACCTTGGTGGGTCTCTGTTCAGTAAATTCATCGGTCACACCCATAGATGCTAAACCAATTAGTGGACTGATTCAGGATCTCACACCCATGATCCATTCTCACACATGTGTAATCCAATCACTCCCAAAAATCTTACCTATAAATTTAGGAGGCTTTGGGAGTATATTTAGGTGTAAACCCTAATAAATACTCTAAATATTAGTGCTTTTAAATGCTATTTATGAAGACTTCTTAACTTCATAAGACAGTCACATTTTTTCAATTAATGTATAGTAAATGTTTACTCAATTAATCTAGTTTCTAATTAAATTTGAAATAGTGTGTTTTGCTGATATGTTCTGGAACATAAATGAAAGTTAAATGTTTGTAACATGAGTGGAAGAAATATTAAATAATAGGATCACATCATTAAATAAGGGTACCAAAAAGAGTATTATTTTGGATATTGTGTAGGATGTATATTTCTTGGGAGTAGAAGAACCTATAATAACAACTAGCAGTAAAGAACTAATGGAGCCTTTATGCAAATATGCAAACAGCAGATATTTGCTATTCAGGCAAGTATCTTTCCATAGGCATTCTTTTACCCTGTTTTGTGCTGCCATAACATGATATCACATACAGGGTAATTTATAAATAACAGAAATATATTGGTTGATGATTCTGGAAGCAGGGAAGTCAAAGACAAAGGGACAGTATCTGGCGAAGGTCTTGCTGAGTAACCCATGGCAAAAAGAGAATGAGAAGGCAGGCACGAAGGAGAGGCATGAGAGACAGAGAGTGAGAAAGGACAGCCTTACACTCTTTTATAATCTGTATTAATCCATTCTTTTGGAGAGAGACTTCCACCCCCCTAGAAGGCATTATGCTTGTCTTTATAATAACTTTTTTTTTTTTTTTTGAGGCAGGGGTTGTCATGTGATTTAGGCTAGCCACAGATTTACTATGTAGTCCACGCTGGCCTCAGTCTCCTGATCCTGTTGCCTCAGCCAGCCAAGTACTGGGGTTACAGGTGTCTGCCACCACACTAGGCTTTAAAAATTCTATACATGCGCACATACTTTTGCCATTCAGAGAGAATATTAAGATAAAATAAAATGATGTAATGAACCAAACTGAGTTATTTAATAAAGATTTACTGAATGACAGATACTTGCTCACAGAGGGAAGACATATTTTGAGGTATAGGAAGCCTTTATCATTTAAAGGGATTTTTCCTATATTTTTTAGCTAGTGGCTGGCTGATTTTCAAAATGTAGACATAAATGAATCTTCTGTAAAGTTTAGGTGGGTAGCAGAGATCTTTTTAAGTTAAGAGTATATATTCATGCAGTTATTTTGAGGAAAAATGATCATCATTAAAGAATAATAATCTGTCATTTCGCTGCATTACATTATTCTCTTTCCAAAATAATGCCAATTAAATTTGATTTTTTCTACTTTACATTGGTTAGTGTTTTAAATATCACATCAAAATACTTTATAGCTCAACATTTTAATGGTAGAAAGAGAAAACTTTATGGTACAGTAAAGACATCTTCAATAAGTTATACAGTTAAAAGATGTAATCTGTAGTTATATATATATATATATATATATATATATATATGTTTATATACATGCATGTATGATTCCATATATTGTTACCACTTTAAGACACTACTCATAGAATTTGTACCCCACTTATTTTTAGGCAGAAACGCAATGAATGTCCAGTAATGAATGAGGTTATAGTGTTGATAATAATAGTTAATAATGATGTCTTCATGGACAAATTGAAATAAAATAAGTTTGTGGAAATTTCTGTTTGATGAAGTGCTTGATATTCGTTTAAAATATGAATTTTAAAGACTGGTATGTAGTCAACTAGACTGTTAAGCTAATATCTGAATAGAAAGTTATCTGAATACTTAACCTTCTCATCAAATAATATCACTGTGACTACACTCTCCCACCTCCACATCCAGTGATTTGAAGAATAGTCATTGAACAAATTGAGGTAAACACTTGGAAAACAATATTACTTAATCTTTCAGTACTTAACTATTTTATGGCATTTTGTGTAAGTTTTAAACTTACTCTAATACTGCATTTTAAAAGTGATACACTGTAACTGTTACTTATTTTTGCAACTTACATAGTTTCAAAAATGAAATATTCTATTTGCTGAACATATTTTAAATGTCATGTTTCTTTAGCTGGGATACAATGTTATAAAAATTTATGAACACCTATGTGTTTTTAGATTAAGAAAAATGCCACTCTTAAAACACATGTAAGGATTTACTTCCCAGTAACATAGTAAATGAATTTCACACTTTGTAACTATTTTAATTTAATTAATCAACATTTTAATTTTTTAAAATATTTTCTGTTCATTTCCATTTATGTGGTGTATTTACCTGTAATCTGGTCAGTTGCTACTTTATTTTTAATATTCCATGTGGAAGGTTGTCTATAAAAGTTATAATTTTTTGTATTACATTTCAAAACAAATAGAAAACTACAATTTATTGGAGTCTGTTACAGATTAAATTGGAGTATTTATAAATAAATCTTTATTTAAATGCATTATATATAGTATACCTATTTGAGATTCTTGTTTATGTTTTTAGGGTCCTCCTGGAGCTGCAGGCTCAGAGGGAAGACAAGGTGAAAAAGGTGCTAAGGTAAAGTATATGTGCTAGATCAAATGATTGAAAGTTTTCATGAATGCATTGCGTAATATTTCGGTGTACTTAATAAAATAACAAAATGTCTTTTTTCTGCATTTGCATGTGTTCTCATATTTTGTTTTCTAACAGGGAGAAGCAGGCGCTGAAGGTCCTCCTGGAAAAACTGGGCCTGTGGGTCCTCAGGGTCCTGCTGGGAAGCCCGGTCCAGAAGGTCTTCGGGGCATCCCTGGACCTGTGGTAAGCATCAGTGATAAAAGATGCTATTCTCACAATGACAATTTATTTCTAAAATAATTATGAATGAATATGTTGATGGTGACATTTTTTAATAACTTGTAGCCATGATATATTTAATAGGAATTCAGTGTAATAAGAATTCAGCATTATGTAATACAGTCATATACACTTTAAAATATTTAAGTATGTCAGTTATGTAGCAAGTGCTTGGTAAAATTCAAACTTATAAAGGCAGAATAAAAAAGTAAGTCCTAACATATCGAGGATGTAACATTTGAATGCATTCACCTATTTCCGTAGATGAAGACATGTGTGTATCTGCCTATAGACCCGTAAACCAGAGTAAACGGAACTGGATTGCTTATAATATTTGTAAATGTTCTTCATGTGGTGCAGTAGGTTATGTTTGCTTTTTTTTTCCTGTTTGTATCTCCAATGTATTTAAAACAATACATGTTATCTTGTTAATAAGATACAATCATTTTTTATTTTTTCCTTTCTGCAGGGAGAGCAAGGTCTTCCTGGAGCAGCAGGCCAAGACGGACCACCTGGCCCTATAGTGAGTAGTTCCTTTTTTATTATTTTAAAAGAGAAAGTTCCTGAACAAAGTTATTATGTATGAGAATTCTTGACATTTTAACTGATAAATTTGTTTATATTTTGTATAATGTTAAAAGAAATGTACAACTGATGCCTAAATACAGAAAAATAATCCTGACTGATAAATATACAGAAAATACATCATTTGATTATACTTTTCCTTCTTATTTCCTTCAGATGAAAAACAAATTAGTTTCAAACCTAATAAAATTCCACTGATGGCCTAGCAGTCATTTTCCTAGTATAGACATGGCCTCAAAATGCATGAAATTAAACTTTGTTTCCTGGCAGAGTATTTAAAAAAGCAATGTTGGCACAGCCATTGAGTGGTTACTTAACTAAATAAATTGTTCTCTTTATGAGACATATAGGTTGAAAAATCAAACACTAAACACTACTAGGAAAGAAAGATATGATGATTATAACATTAAAACTTGGTCACTAGCACGAACTACATGAAGACAGCATGCATGAGAAATACAATAAAGCTAGTCGACCAGCATGTTACTCACAGGTACCCTTTACTGTGACTCTAAACCTATATTGCTAAAATTAAGGCAGAGAGTGGTAAAGAAGGATTTGCTCCTTAAAATAAATCCTTAGTAATCTGTCTTACATAAATAATTTGTATTAAACAAATTATTAGAATTTCACCAGTGTTTACTTACAAGAATATACATTCTATATAATAATAGAGATATTTGAACTTCATTATCCAAATTACTATGAGTAAGGGACTAATCAAAGCAGCAAATAACCAGGGCTTTATGATGCATCCCTGTAATGGCAGTGATTAGAAAGACAGAGACAGGAGGGTCATCAGAAGTTTGTGGCCACCCTGGACCACATGGTGAATTTAAGGCAGGCCTACTAGACTAGGTACATAGTGAGATTGTTTCAAAACAAAAGGCAAACAAAGTCTATAACAATGTGGGAATGTTTAAATGATCAAATCCCTATATATAGTAATTCAAATGTTACTAAAATGTTTCTTGTCTTGATTATATTATCTCAAATATCTATATATCTATATATCCATATATCTCTCTCTATATATATATATATCCATATATCTATATCTATTATCTATCTATCTATCTATCTATCTATCTATCTATCTATCTATCTATCTATCTGTCTGCCTATGGAAAGCCATCAAAACTGGGATTTACAATCCTAGTCAGTCAGGAGAAACTGTAGCCTTTGTTTTTAATGGAGATGCTATATTTCTCTCTCTTATACCTAACGATTATTTCATACATGTTAAAAATGTTATTTTTAATGTTTCAGTGAAGAAGTTAAAGTTTATTATTTAGTAACTGGAGACATGTTTTAAAATCCTAATTGATTTCAAGTAAGAATTTATCAACTCTGCATGTGATTTGTTCAGCATAGAAATAGGTCCCTAACCAAAGCAGGATTAAGTTTTCTTAGGCACCAGTATATAGGGAATATTCTTCTTAGATATGGTAAACTATTAACTTGAAGAGAGTCAGAGCCTGGAAGAAAATTTTTGCTTTAATGTTACCCTAAAATTTGCCAGAGATTTTGTCTTGTTATTTCAGATTTTCCAATAAGTATTCTGATGTTTCTTCAGATGAAATAAAATGTGCCATATTGGAGAGTTCCTTTAGCTAATACTAAAAATAAAAGTGTCAGGCATACTACTTGGGGAAGTTTGTATTTATCACTTATATATGTGTAAGTTTAAAGTATAAGATAGCTAAACAATTCAAATATTTTTAGATAAAATGGAAGGTTAATCATTATAAATGAACAGCATGGAACTGTTCCATCTTATGGCTTTTGGTTTTGTCTAGAGAGACCTCAAAATGGAAATATGTTGTGGTTTTTCACAAATTCAATTAGTCTTGACTGTGATATAAAAGCTCTATGAAAATGTTATCTAGTCCTCTTAAGGTGAGGGTGTGCAAAGAAATTTATGAAATTTAATGAGTTTTTCAGCTCAGCTAAAATTTTAATAGTTAATTTTTAAATGTCAGTGCAAAGTAGCTTTTGTTTATTGGTTAAGATAATCTAAGCTCAAACACCTTAATTTTAAAAATTGGTACTACCACTTACTTGTGTGCTGATGGTAAGGAAGTTACACACATTCTTTTTTGTATCATTTCTTCATTTCTAAAACAGTAATATTCAGAACATCTGTCTCTTGAGGTAGAATAAAGATTTAGTAAGTTAATTCAGATTTCAGCATCTCCTGACGCATAGAATGTTTTTGTTTATTAAATAAGCTATTTATAATGCATTTACACCATGGATGCATTTTAGTACCATCAAATAAAGAATTATTGAATGAATGAAATAATTATAAATGTTTTGAAAAGTGCCTAAAGATCAAGTTAACTAAATCTTACTGAAGAATGGCTAAATTTGACCTCAGTTTCTATAGATGCATCTTTTATGCTCTGGTTTGTAAGTTGCTAGTTAAAGCAAATGGAAGAGATCAACAAGTTCAATAACACAGGGTTAGAGCACAGAGTGATAAGTGCAGTGGTACCTCGATTCATGAACTCAGTTCTTTATCAGTGACTCTGTTTGCAAACTGAACTCAACAAGAACCAAATCAAATTTCCCCATAAGGTCTACATTTCTCACTTATATATGTGTAAGGTCAACACTGAGTCTCCAACCATTGAGCTTGATTGAGTTCTAACATCACTGGTTTGTGACCAGAATAATGGAGAGATTTGAGTTCATGAACAAAGGTACTGTTTACTGTAATAGAACCAAGCAAAAGTCTGTATACTCAGAGTGAGACTATTTAAATGGCATTGCCTGTGGGGACCTTCCCTGATTAGAAACACAGTGATAGTAACAAAGAAAGTAGAGTATTAGATTGTGGATAAGACATAGGAAATGAGACTAACAGAGACTTGAAAAGTTATAAAACTATGAAATTAAACTTAGAAATTAATCCACATGTAATTTATATAAATAATAATTTCTCCATAAGGTACAATTTTTCTCATTATAATTATAAATATATTCATATCTACTTTCAAGTCAACACATTCTTCTCTTATTACCAGAGTTCTACAAGTGCCTATAGGTTTCTTTTTCTCCTTTTGCAAGCTTCCTGTATCTTACTGAAGTAATGTTCCACTAGACAAAACAATCAAGTTATTCTCCTTTACTTCAACTTTTATATGCAATTTAGCATTTCAGTAAATAAATTTATGAGCATTCATCTTTACAGATTGGTAGCTACCTAATTAGATAACTGAACTCTACTCAACAGTGTCCATTATCCACATGAGTTTAACAATTTCGTAGGAATTTTCTGGAAATGAAAGTATTAGGATTATACACGCATTATGGAACTTGCCTATAATCCCAAGATTTTGGGACTCTGAGGCAGGTGGATCACAGATTCCAGCTCAGGCTGGGCGATTTAGTGGATTGGCAAAATTGTATCAAAATAAAAAGAAGAAAGAAACATAAATTTGTTGGTTTTTTTTTTCTTTTGTTTGTTTTTTGTTCTATTTGTTTTTGGAGACAAGATCTCACGGTGTAGCTCAGATTGACTGAACTCCTGGCACTCCTCTCCCTCAGCCTCCTGAGTGCTGGGACCTCAGGGATCCACCACCATGCCCAGCAGAAATACACTCTTCACAGAGCTAGGGATGGCGCTTAGTGTGAAGGCTTTGGGTTGAAATCGAGTACCAGAAGTATAATAAAACAGCCGTTTAAAAAATTTAAACAATTTAAAGAAAAGAGTAATGGAGAATAAATGCTACTGTCTGCTACAAAGTAAAAAATAACATGATACAATAATTTTTAAAAACCTAGAATTTGAAATTTTGAAAACACAATAAACACTTCAGTTTTAAGCATTTGATTTCTTTCTATATTCATTTAAAAAACCTATTCATTCCTATTTAACTAAAAAAAACTACTGAGTCTTTATATTTAGACAAGTTTAATATTGTCATGTATTCCTTTTTTGCAAAATGATAAAATATCTGATAGCATTATTTTCAAACACAAAATTGCGAACCTAAGATAAAATAAGTTATTGAATTAGTTTGATGTTTTGTCTTTAATACTACTTTAAACTCCGTAAACAGCTTTGCAATGCACAGCAGTCCCTAATGATTAAACATGTCTCAATAATAAAGCATTTGTTTTATACCAGATTGTTTTATGCTAAACAATATTTCTCAACTCTGTCTGCTCAGTAATGTATGGAATCTTCAGTTTCTTTAAATTTCAGTGCCCTGGAGTTTTGAGATGCAGATTAAGGCAAATATTCCATAAAGCATAATACTGAGGGGGAAAAGCATTTGATTGTATATTCCAGATACTTGCAAATGTATGGTCCCTGTTTTCCTTTCCTCTTTATTTCTTATGAATTATACATTTCCCTGGAGGTTTTAATTTACAATACCTTAAAGAGGAAATAGAAAACATGTTTAATTGAAATAACATTTTTATATGCAGAGTTGATGTTTTTGATATGTTTCAGGTTCAGAGGGATATTTATAACTGCTCTCAATATGGTAACATTACCGATATTTATTTCCAGCTAATGAAAACACAAAAATTAATTGTCTTTGGAGTGCACCCCTACATATAGTCTATAATTTCATGAAAGTTTATTAATTTAGAGGAATTACTATTTTTTTTACTTCTAACTTATTCATGAATAATATTTTTGTTTGTTAATTTGTTAGTTTGTTTGAACAGGGGTTAAACTTACAACCTTGTGCTTTCCAGGCAAGCACTTGTACCCACTGAGCCATGTTCCTGGCCCTCATGATAAATATTTATAGCAGAAAATTTAAATACACTTAAAACACAGATGATGTCTATTATATTAATTATAAAGCCTGGACAACTAGAATTACAATTTTTTCTGTTTTTGTCATTTAAGCTTGTGTTATTAGATGAGATGAGAAAGTTTTAATACATATTCATATATACATATCTAAAACTAATGATAATAATTAACATTTGTGTATGCTTCCCTGTTTAGTCAGTCTTTTGCAAGCCCGATTTTTCTTTCATGATCACAATGTTAAGACATAGTTATTTTTAGCTTATTTTATGAATGTATTTCAAAGACTAAGATATTAGATTCAATCATCTGTTGACTATAAAAGTGAATGAAATGCTCATCTCCAGCATCCAACAAGGTATTTTTATCAGTTCTCTCATATCAAGCAAAACTTTTGTAAAATGTATCATATACTTGAAAAGTTTGATTGTAAAATGAGAATTCAGAAAGAATAAGTAGTATCATATTTAATCTTATTTTTACATTGATTTTTATGTCAGGCTTACCAATATTCTTAAATATCTTCTGCTGTTGGTGTTTTTATAAATTATATTTTAGAACCATTTTTTAATGCCAGCTTGTTGTAATACTGTTTCTGGTACATATTTGTACTATATCCTTAAATATGCTATTAGGGAATTTTGTAAAAAATTTTAAAGATGTTCTTCACCAACATTTTCTTTTTTCTTAATTGCTTATTCACCAAGTATTTAGGAAACTATGGAAGGAAGGAAGGAAGGAAGGAAGGAAGGAAGGAAGGAAGGAAGGAAGGAAGGAAGGAAGGAAAGAAGGAAGGAAATAAAGAAGGAAGGAAGAAAAGAAGGAAGGAAGGAAAGAAGGAAGGAAGGAAAGAAGGAAGGAAGAGAGAGAGAGAAAGAAAGAGTAAATACAGCCAAGGATGATAGTGTACATCTGTAATATCAGGACTGAAGAATCTAAGACTGAAGAATTCCATGACTTTGAGGCCAGCCTATGCTCATAATGAGTTCAAGGCCAACCTAAATTATATAGCTAAACTGTGTCTCAAAACAAGCACACATATAAAAAAGTAGATACCAAATATATTATTTATAAAATGAGTAAGCTAGTAAACTAAATAGAACATTTTGATTTTAATGTATATCACATTCTTTATGTGTGTTGACTACTGGTAACACAAAGTGTCTCAAATCTTAATAAGCATCAAACCTATGGAGTAGATCACTGAACTTTAGTGCACGATTTCTAATTCAATTGGTCTGGACAAGGCCTAAGAACTGACTTTCTAACAAATCCACAGACCATGCTAACGCTGCTGCTTTTGAAACCACAGTTTATGACTCCCACCATACGGCATCCTGAATTAGATGAAAGTGCAATGTTGGAATCCACCCTTCAGAGATATTGAAGTTGAATATGTAGTTCTTTTATTGTCACTCTTTTGTTGGTCTGTGGTTTAACTGAAAAAGCATAATTGCTTATTTTTATACAAAAAATGTAACTTATTTACATAAATTTACATTTTGTCATTAACAATTCTTCCTTATCAGAAGAATATTATTAGGCACACATAAACTTAAAGTTTCAAAATGAGGAAGTGTGATTAAAAAAAAACTGAAGGGAATGTTCAGAATTTTTAAAATTGCTATTACAGTAAAAGTGACACGTTGTCATTAATCCTTAGCAAGATATTCTCTCTTGCTGCAAATACACTTACCTCGTTATTCTTGCCACTTTCTAAGCAGTTCTGAAAGTCCTCTTTCATGAGTGTTTTTCGTTGCACCGTCAGGGCTGCTGTTATGTCCTCAATCAATTCAAACTGTTTATTTTTTATAGTCATTTTGATGCTGAGGAAAGAGCCAGATGTAGCAAGTGCCAAATGTGGTGAATAAGTGAGGTAAAGACAAACCGCAGTGTTTTTAGAGAGTCTGCCTTTCTATTAGATGCCAGGCTGTAGACATTCGCTGCAGTTTTAGTCACATTTCCTACACAGGAAACAGAACTTCCAGAACTGCTTCAGAAAATGGCAAGAAAAGACGAAATATGTGTGTTTGAAGCAAAGGGAAGTATTTTCAGGGGAATCAGTGGCATTGTGTGCTTCAGTATTATAATTTTTAAATTTTAAACATTCACTTATATTTTGACCACCTGTGTACTTCCTCTAGGAAAAAAACAATCCTTATCAATAAAATGATAGAGGTAAATTGCTCACTTTATATCCATAGAGAATTTGAAATTCATTTATGAATTAAAACAAATACATATATATTAAATGGCACAAAATACAGTTACTAAAGAAATTTTATTAATACCGTTCCTCTGATGTGCAGCATTCCAGTTGAGGAAAGATGGTTCAGGAACTAAGGAATGGGAAGAGCTATGTCTTAGTTACTTTTCTCGTTGCTGAGACAAAGTACCAGACATTCAAAATTAAATGGGGAAAGGTTTATTTAACTCACAGTTTGTAGAGATTTCAGTCCATAATTGGCTGACTCCAGGCTGGGTAGTATCACAGAATAAAAACATTTCATGTAGGGCAGAAGGCAGCAAAGCAACAAGGGACAACCACAGATCTTTCTCTCCCTTGTATCTTATCCGGACTATTTGAGGCAGATAAAATTCACCTCCTTAATCCCAGTGCCCTTGATCCTAGCATTGCACCATGAATCAATGCAAACATCACATACACTAGATCCAGCACCTCCAAAAACTCCCACCTATGACTACATGAGGCTTTGGGCCAACATATGTTACAAGGCATAACAGGTTGTCTACCCATTCTTCCAACAGCCTCATGAAATAGGAATTGTTATTGCCAATTTGCAAATGAAAGAACAGAAGCTGCCTTTTCTATTAGCACAATTTTCAAGAAGACTCTGGGTTATAACCAGTCAATTCTTTGCTGACTCCATACTGTTTGCACTGCAGCACACTATTTGAAACAAATCCATACCCGCTAATATTTTAAATTTACAAAGTTTGTGGACTGACATATTATGTGATCCTTCATACTGAAGAATCACAGTTGCTATAGTATGGACAAAATAGTTACTCATGATTACCTGGTAGAACATATAATAATGATGACACATGATGTAAATTGATAAAAGTTAAAGCAATTTACTTTCTGTGTACCATGATCAAAATCTCTGTTAAAAATTTAACAACTAATTTAGTTTGATCAGTATAATTGAAACCCACAGAGAAGACACAGAATAGTATGATTTTGTTGCTTGATGCTTTACTTGTTTGCATGCAGCAATGACTGATATAAATTATCTTGGCGTTAGTTGCATGAGTCATACATATAAATCATCTTTTAGTGTCAGTTACACTACTACTGACAACATCTATTGTTTAAATAGGTTTTCTTGTGTAATTTTGGGACATGAAGGTTATTTTGTGTTTGTTTTCAAGTTACACTACATCAATATATACATTTTTAAAAAGCTTGTTTTAGGTGATCTATATGAGTATGTCTGTGAGGAGGATAGATTAAATTAGTTCCTAGAGTCATTTCATAATTTTCAAAAAACATAATAACATGCATGGATACATGTAGCATTGTATTATAAAAGTTAAATTGCTACAATATGGTTATATATTTGAGAAGTATAATTCTTTATTAAGTTATAAGCATTTAGATGTGAAATTCATTTTAGAAATTAAAACTAAGTTTACCATAATTGGAGATTAATTATGTAAAAGCTAATATACCCAACTGTTAACAAAAATTTCAAAAATTAAAGAATTTATGTATAAATATATACTGAGCAGCAAGGAGTGAATAACAGTTAACTAATGAGAAAACAGCCTACCTTTTGATATGTTTTATTATAAAAGAGAAAGTATGTATTTTTCCAGGAAACATTAGTTCATCAGAATTGAGGTAGAATTCTTGCTGTTTCCAGTGGCAAGCTTTGTGATTTCACAAAATTAATGTTTCTAGATTCCCGTTTCTTTATTAATACAATGAATGACATCACATATGATATCTTAAAATTCTTTCAGAATCCATAGCAGTTCCCATGCTTTGTGACATAGAATCCTAATCACTCCCCACAGTCTTCCAAGGGGTAAATCCCCTTGATATTTCCGATATTCTTCATTTTTCAATGGTTCAATTCATAGTAATTCATTGAGTAATAAAAATCATCAAATACTGTATGTTCTTAAGTGTTTATTTTTTGGCAATTAAAAACACGATATGGTAATTTACAGAGACCACTTTTGACTCATGTAAGGGTTTTCAATTCAATATTCAAAAAGTTTTGACTTTTGTCTTCCAAGTCATTTCATTTTTTTCCAAATCTGTGTAGAAGTCTGTCCTCCTGAAAACTTTCATATAGTCCACTTTTGGGACCATTTATTGGTAGTTCATTAAATTGCTTTAAGGTTCTTCTGGACTATCTTCTGTATTGTTGTCATAGGACCGTCATCTCTTTGCTCATTCTTATCACTCTAAGTCCAGTGATAAATAGTAAAATTGTCTTGGACTGGAGCCACAGATCAGGGTTTGAATTTTAGCTTTGGTATTTGCAAGGTGAAACACTCATTTTCTCAAAGTTTAAAGGACACAAATAGACCTTTCATCAAGACTGTTGTGAATACTGAAAATGTATTGCTATAAGAACTTTTTATATGAAAACAATTGTTGGAATTTTTAAGTGTTTTTAGTATATATTTCTCTATGAATCATAGTGAAAAAATTCTTATTTTCAGTAGGACAAAGTAAGAATTGACTATATAACTTAGAAAACTGACGATAGGCTAGAACTGCACAACACCATTTCAGACAGGTACATACAGAAGTTGTATTCTTATGCTGTGCAATAATACTCAACAATTATAAGGCATATAAATATATTTTTATTTAAATAAAAACGTGTTAAAATCCTCATGTAATTTTTTCTGTGGATTTCAAAGAACTGACTGGTATAAATTTGAGGACTTTTATAAATTTTACTGAAAATACAGTCTTTGAAATGCACATTAGCATATAATTATTTGTATAGAATTAGATTAGCATAGAAATACTTGTATAATTTAATCTCTTTGATTATAATTAACATAAGCAAAAACATAACTGCTTCAGTTGAAATCCATGTAAACCTTGTCCTATTTCTAAGCTCATGTACTTAATGAAAAGTATCAATGTTGTAGTTTAGCAAAATGATCACAAGTTAAACTGTAGTGTTATAAAGTCTTGAAAAATAAATTAGCACTAATGATTATTAATTGGTTTTGAAGCTATTTCCACAACCATCTTAGCTCTATGAATAATATGACTAATTATTGCCTACTCTATGTGGTTTTTTTTTTGTTATTCAGGGACCTCCTGGTTTACCTGGTCTCAAAGGTGACCCTGGCTCCAAGGGTGAAAAGGTGAGAATAATGAGTTATTATTATTCTGATATACAAATAGAAGCAGTCGTTACTTTTGCAAATTCAAATCATTCAAAAGGAAATTTGAAATGTCTTTGTCATTCTAACCATGGGAGATAAACTACCAATTTTCAGCTTCCTAGGCATATTTAGAGATGAGAAAGTATGCAAAATAATTGTGAAAACTGTACCAAACTTCAATATTATATCTTCTCAATGTTTCCTTTTTAGGAACCATATGAAAAGAGCATATGGTTATACTAAACTAAATATTCAGAAAATAAACAGATGGAATAACAAACTGGCCAATTTTATGTTTTTAAACATGAAAATAAAAATAAACTACAAATACCTTTCAAGTAATAATTTGACCTCCTAGGATTTATACTACTTTGCATCAGATAGAAAAAACAAGCCTCTTTAAGAATGGCATTAATACTGCTTGGATTATTTTTAAATCTTCAAATGTCTTTTAAAGATTGCAAGTCCCTAAAGAATAGGAAGCATTTCATATTAAATGAAATTCTTACTTAATTAATGAGTTTTCAACTGTTTATGTCACCAGCATTACATGCAGATGGTAATGAGTCCTTTATATTGAAGAATCCTCAAATGAAACATTCAAAATAGTATTTTTAGAAAGCATTTTGTTCCTTAATATTCTCATTCCTTAATAAAGGCCAGACCTAATATAAGTGGTAAATGATCCAATTAAATGAGAACAAAATCTGAACTCAACATTCCATTTAGAGTAACTTTATTCTACTTTATATTGTTTATTTTTATGTTCCATGAATTTGACGTACAAATATTTTATGACTAGAATTGAATGATGGCTATAATTTATGTGTTAATAATGTCTTTCTGTCTCTCCCAAAGGGACATCCTGGTCTAATTGGCCTGATTGGTCCTCCAGGAGAGCAAGGGGAAAAAGGTGACAGAGGGCTTCCTGGAACCCAAGGATCTCCAGGAGCAAAGGGAGATGGAGTGAGTAAAACTCTGTATGATTTTTCCTGCTCATTTCCTGTAATGCACACACATACACACACACACACACACACACACACACGTGCACACCCGAGCAAGTACATACACACACTCTCACTTAAATATAATCAGATAAGTAATTAAGAGCTTTAGTCAGCTTTAGTCAATTATGTTTTCAAAAAGATTTTCATTTCACTTTAGAATGCATCAACAAAATATATGATTTAAGTTTAAAAATCATAAAAATTACATTTTAGAAGTGTTGAATCCTTATCATCTGCAAATGTTAAAGACTGCAGTATATAAAGATATATAGGTGTACAATCTTTGTATTGTAGACTTACTGTGAAAGCATGTACACATGGGAAATAGTCAACTACTTTAAATTATTTTTTGGATTACCAATGGAAATTTTATATCTATGCCTAAGTATTTTCAAATTCTCTAATTTTTACAGTGTATTTTTATGCAAAGCATTAAAATGGAATAGTGGAGGAAAACTGATTAAATTGGATGATTTTCCCTCTAGGGAATTCCAGGTCCTGCTGGTCCCATAGGCCCACCTGGTCCTCCTGGCTTACCAGTAAGTATAACAGCAAAGAACTTCATAAGGTAATATTAAGTCATAAGTGTATCAAAGAGACAAGGATCATTCAGATTTTGATATGTTCTTGCCTTTGCATTTTCTAGGGTCCTCAAGGCCCAAAGGGTAATAAAGGCTCTTCTGTAAGTACTTTTCCCTTGGACATTGGTAACTTGTCAGTGAAGTTTGTTGCACTGCCTCTCTTAATGTCTTTTCTTTTTTTCTTTCTAATAGGGACCTACTGGTCAAAAGGGTGACAGTGGTCCTCCAGGGCCTCCTGGGCCTCCGGTACGTACATATAAATAAGCATGATGTTCTGATAAATTGTATCTGAAAAATTCTCTGAATTCATAAGATGAATGAAAAGCACATTTCTGTCCAAAATCTGATTTTATAGAAAATATAACCCTGTCAAGTCTATGTCCCAAGGCTTGTCTTTAAATTTATTTCACTCTTTCATTATAAAGATATTTTAGTTACATATTATAATAATCTTAGTTTTTTGTAAGAACCATTTAATTTTGTTATGTTTTAATGAGTCTAACTAATTATATGTCACAAACATAAATTCATACCTGACTCCAGGAAGAAACAAAGTTCAGATGCTACAGCTATCATTAGATTAGTACCAAGCTTCATACATTATTAAGTGATGGAATTAAAATATAAGTCTAGGTGAAAGAATATTTAGTAATCTTTCTTGAGCTAAAATGTTTCCAATTATATGTGTATTAGTTTGCTATGGCTATCATAACAAAATACTACAACGCATGTTGGTTTAAAACAGCAGAATGAATTACCACACATTTCTGTATGCTAAGAGTCCAAGATTAAAATGTAAAAAGAATAGTTTCTTCTGATGGGAAGAAATATCTGTGGAAATATCTGTACAAATCTCTTTCTTTGGTTTGTGGGTTAAATTTTCTATTTCTTCACATTGTCTTTGACAATGTCATTGACATTGTATGTACCTCTGCTTCCAAATTTTCCTTTTTTAAACATCACTTATACTGGATTCTATCCTATTCTACTGATCTCATCTTATGCAATTATATCTTCAATGATCTCATCAAATAGAATGACATTTTGAAGTACTGTGATTTAGGAATTAAACATTTGATTTTTTGTGAAATACAATATAACAATTTGTTGTGATTCTACTCTTAAATGTATATACATTTAAATCTGCATTTAATTAAAATATTAAAGTATTGATATTTAAAGTACACAAATTAAAACATGCTAATATGTTCATATTTTAAATTTTAAGATTTCAGATTATGAATTATTAGAAAATTTAGTGATTTTAAATAGTTTAAGATCTTTAAAATGCTGTTCTAATTTCTAGAGACTTTAAAATATAGTTGTGGATTTAAGACACTAAATTTGGTCTAGTTAGCAGGAAGGGAATAACATGTATAACACATACCTGCACTATATTAATGTGTAAAATACCAGCAATCAAATGAGTTGTGCAACTGCTTCAATATTTGTACTAGATTTTTCCTGGAAGGAATTATGCTTTATAGTTATACTTTTATATTTTTTAGTTTTGAGAAGTTAAACCAAGGCCAGGCATGGTGGTGCACGCCTGTAGTCTCAGCACACAGGAAGCTCAGGACAGGAGGATTATTGTGAGTTTGAGGCCAGCCTGGGCTACAGAGTGACTTCAAGGCCAGCCTGAACTACACAGTGAAACCCTGCTCAAAAAGACAAAAATAAAATAAAACAAAATAAAACAAAACAACAAAACCAAACCATGATTTCTTCTAACAAAAACCATACTGGCAACAAAAATTTTTTCAGAATATTTTACTTTAGGAACAATTTCACTCACATTATCTCTCCTTGCAGGGTCCTCCTGGTGAGGTCATTCAGCCTTTACCTATCCTGTCACCCAAGAAAACCAGAAGACATGCTGAAAGCATACAAGCAGATGCAGGTGATAATATTCTTGATTATTCGGATGGAATGGAGGAAATATTTGGTTCACTTAATTCCCTGAAACAAGACATTGAGCATATGAAATTTCCAATGGGTACTCAGACGAATCCAGCCCGAACTTGCAAAGACCTGCAACTCAGCCATCCTGACTTCCCAGATGGTATGTTAATAATACATGACAAAGCAAAAGTGCTGAGCTGCTAGGGTACTGAAGTGCCTTGTCAGCTCAGTAAACTTCTAATTAAATGCCTAATATAGTCTCTAAATAAAACTGAAAGAAAGCATTATTAATTCAAGTTTTATAGACAGAAAAAGATATTTACACATCCTAATTGATGATCTGCCTTGGGAAATTCTTGTCTGTTAAACAAAGTTTCATCAAATTGTGACAAGATCATCTTTAAATGATTATTGGTAACAAAAATGTATTTTGTCTAGTAAATACCCACAAAATGGTTATTATGTTTGTGTACATGTGTACATACACACAATTATCAGACATATGGTTGATAGTAACTTATTTTGTGTTAATATAATTAATGTTGAATTGAAATTATATTGATATTATTAATCTGTATTGATACCTTGATATGATTAGTGCTTTATTCACTCAGGAATTCAATGGTAAACAGAAAAAATGATGAACTTGAGCTACTTATTATTTCATGGTATAGATAGGATGAAATACTTATGATGGCATATTATGATAACAGTTATAAATGTTGGATATTTATATAATTAAGGAATGACTCCATTTGGGGTACATAAAATGTTAACAATATGAGTAATGGTAACCATGTTATGAGCATTTGTTGTATGAGCCAGAAAAATTTTTTCTGAAAAGACCCTTTAAAAATCCAGATAACTTGGGGCAAAAATTTACCTTTCAGTTCTTCAAAATAACCAGGACATCTGTAAGTAACATATTTAATAATGACAATAAGGATAATTCATTACTCATTCTTTGACAAAAACTTTTCATATTTATTTTTCTGAGCAGGAAACAGTTTCCAGTATGCTAAATTAGTTGACTGAAATCCATGTAATAAACTAACAAGTGGTTTATGTTTATCTGACTTAAAATCTTTCACTTTGTACTGAAATAACTTGCACCTCCCCTTTTTCTACAAAGAAAATATTATTTTGCACTATCATTTATATGATGAATGTTATAACAGATCTAAGTAATTGATGCAAATAAAAAAGTCTACTGTAATTTGTAAGCAGGTACCATAAAAGAAAAATATCATAAAAATTTTAATCAAGCACAACTTGTAACAACTAAAATACAAGTAGTGGTGCATACTGGTATCCAAAGACTTCAAACTTATATTTATTTGAAAAAGATGCAATTAGTCCAGTAATTTATAGAAAGACACTTATTTTCAACTGACATTATATAAACAAAGTATTTAGGTGATTTGGCTTCTACTTGTGCCAGAAAATTTTCCTATCCCCAATTTAAAATGCTTTGCCAGTCATCAAATCCCTATTGAGTTTGTGTGACATTTAGATAAGAATGGAGAATATACATCTAATATGTGATTCTTACACTTTCAAATTTGATGAATAAAATTATCTGGATATCAAATATAAAAGATTACAGCATTGGGCTGGGGATTTAGCTCAGTGGCTTAAGCACCTGCCTGGAAGCACGAGGTCATGAGTTTGATCCCCGGTACCAAAAAAAAAAAAAAAAAATTACAACCTGTATTGAATTACAAAATCATATAATTTATAAAAAGAGCAGATGAAAAAAATATTGTAAACTTTAGGAATGATAAGCTCAGTGTACCCAGTAGTTTAAATATATCACTTGGTCCATAAATTATTAAACATGCTATTTGAATTAAGAGTACATATTTGTTTATTAGTTGTAGAGAGTACACTGTTCTTCACTCAGGAATTCAGTGGTAAACAGAAAGAATGATGGACTAGAGCTATTTATTACCTCATGGTATAGATAGGATGAAATACTTATGATAGCATATTATGATAGTAATTATAAATATTGGATATTTGGTTATAATTAAGGAATGACTCCATTTGGGGTACATAAAATGTTAATATATAAGGTGGTAACATTTAAAATTCAAGCTTAATGAGATAGTTGTCATGCTAAGAAATGAAAGGGTATTCTATGCAGGTGATATAGAATATTTGCAGAGTTTTGAAGTACACAAAATCTTAATGATTATGAAACCAAAAGGATGTCACTGTGGCTGAACAACAGTGAGAAAACTAAAAAAAAAAAAAAATGATTTGAAGCAATTTGGAAAGAAGTGTTATCAATGAAATCTGGTTTAGCAACTATGAACTAATCTAATAAAGATGTTATGGTGGTCTGATTTAGGCCTGTGGCAGTAAAAATTAGAGGTGGATAAATGAGACAAATAGAAATACTGTCCATGTGATTCAAACTACTTTAAGCAAAGATACAATAATTAAGTTATAAACGTGTGAAAAAAATTTGAATGCTACTTTTTACTGAATAAAGTCAGATAAAATTATTTTCCCCTGTAATATAAATTATATATTCTAAAAAACATAAAATATTAAAAACAGTGTGATTCTCTCTACTGGATGAAATCTTTTATGAAAAGCAAAAAAGTATGAATGTAAGGTATTCAGGCTACCTAATCAATATTAAAAGATGTTGGCTATCAAAGTACATTCTAGTTTATATGTAGTAGTAGATGTATGTGGCTTTTCTAATTTTAATACTAAGAACTTTTATGGAATTTTAGTTTTTTCTCTCTTTTTCTTTCTATTACTGGGAATTGAACCTATGCATTGAACTACCACCCCAACTTTTTTTTATTTTTTAATTTTAGACAAAGTTCTCACTAAATCCCTATCTTGCCCAGGTTGGGTTTCAGCTTTTGACCTTGCAGTCCTTCTGCCTCAGCCTCGCAGACTTGGGATGATAGACATGTGCCATCTTATGCAGCTATTTGAAATTTTAAAAAGTAAAAAGTTCATGACTGTTATATTTAACTAATTCAAATTAATACTTGATGCTGTAGCATAAAAAATGGTAGGGAATAGCAAGGTAATTATCACATATATATCAATTTTTTCTCTTAATAATGCAAGTTAATAATATTTTTATCATTTACTTAATGAATGACCATATTTCTTCCATTATTTACCATACTTATTCACATAACATCAAAATAATGCTCATGATTACTCGCAAAATATCATTTGTTCTATAGCATTTCAATAATGGCATTAATGTCAGGTTGAATTTAAATATGTGAATAGCTTTCCTTCTTAGGACCCTATTCAGAAAAGAACAAGATATTATTGCAACAAGTTTTTACTATAAAATAGTCAAATCTTAGGCTAAATAGATACTGTAACTACCATTGTTAGAGATGAATAAGCTAAGAGAAAATGTATGGATTATTATACTCAGATTTCAGATTATAAAAATGAAATAGTGCATACAAGATTAAGGTTCAAATATTTCTGGTTCTAATATGCATGTAGTTTGTTATACATTGATAAACAGAAGTTTAGTATTTGTAAAAGTGATATGTAAGGCGAATCCTAAAAGTGGATTGGTGTGCTAAAGCCTACAAAAAGTACTCTAGATAGAATATATGAGGCCATTTACAAAGATTAGAGGCAGAAAAAATATGAGCTCACTAATTATTCATTTACACATCTTAGATAGGCAAGGGAGGGAGGGAGGGAGAGAGAGAGGGAGAGGGAGAGAGAGAAGAAAAAAACAAGGAAAGAGATCTGTGAATATTCATTTTCCCTATTTTTTTCTAGTGGAATTTGATATCCAGCTCTTTGGTTTGCACTGTCAATGAATCTGCATATAACATTTTTCCCTACATCCTAGGTGAATATTGGATTGATCCTAACCAAGGCTGTTCAGGAGATTCCTTCAAAGTTTATTGCAATTTCACATCTGGTGGTGAGACTTGCATTTATCCAGACAAAAAATCTGAGGGAGTAAGTACCAATCTGTTTCGGTGGTGAATGTTTACAGTTCCTGCCATGTTTTTGCAATATTGAGCTAAACAGGAAAATTATACTGTCATATTTTCATTTATCTGCTTTTCTTACAGGGTAATTAGAGCATCTATTTGCATAAACATGAATAAGACACCAAAGTGTTACTTAGAGTTAACAAATACTTCTTTCCTTTATTTTTTTTTTACCCACATGTATTCTTTAGACACCTGCTTGCTCTTTAAAATTTTGTCACTTTGTATGACACAACATAGCTGAATTTCAAATTTGAGTTCATGAAGAGTAGTTTTCTGCCCAATTACCACATGGTAGAACTCACAGCTGCATATTATGCTTAAAACACAAAATTTTATAAAAATTCAATCTTATATATATTCCTTAAATATGTGTTTATTATATAACCTCTTCAAACCAATTTACTTTCACTTAATAGTATCAGTGTCACTTAAATTCTATCTTTAATGTTACAGATTGTTAAGATTATTATTAAGATTTTTATTAACATGATAGTATTTTTGAACATTTTTTAGAAAGGATATTTTGTCTTTATTGTATCCCATTTTTCTTTAGTAAATGGCATGTGCTTACAGGGACATGGAATCTACATAAGACAAAGCAAGTAATATGTGTTACAATTCTTTTTATAAGAAAAGTTAGGTTTCTGATTTAAGACTGGAGAATAAGTGCAGGAAATAAAGAAACTTCCATCTCCCAACCTCACTTGACATGTGACAATAAAACTAACTCCCCAGCCCTGGAGAAATGTGAAACAGTGTGGAACTTCTTCCACACTGTGGAAGATTCAAAATCCCTATTGCAAGATCTTATAAACTCAATGCAATTGCCTAATTATTACAAAGAAAATCAATATATGGACACCTCTAAAAGATTCTAAATATTTTTCCTACCAGTGACTTTTCCAAAGCATCCCACCTTTGGTTTTTTTAAATATTTTCAGAATGTCTTAGCTATACAATACCAATGTTGCCTTGCTAGTTGATGCTAATGGACATTCTGAGAGTCTTCTTTGCAAGGGATTACCTAAGAGTTCCACTGATATCCTCTATGCTGCTTAAAATTCCTTTACCAGGTTAGTTTCCCCATTTTTTTCAATGAGTTAAAGAGATAATGAAGGAAATGGCTCTATTACATGACATTACCAGAATCTCTGTAGAATTTTGTTCTTTATTTCAGTTGTATAATACTAAGTAGCTAATATCTTAAAGACTGGTTAGCTTCTTACTCTTACCAAATTTACTGATATATTGATGATAATTTTTATAATTTTCACCTACTCTAATTTTACTGTTCCTTTACAACAGGTAAGAATTTCATCATGGCCAAAAGAGAAACCAGGAAGTTGGTTTAGTGAATTTAAAAGAGGAAAACTGGTATGTTATTACCTCAAAATGAAATGGTTTATCTCACACTCCAAAAAAGAAGACACAATCATGATTTCCCAATTCCGACTGTGAAAACCTGGGTTATATTAAGCAGATTTCCATGTGCTCTTGAGATTACTGCTTGTACTATCTGTCAAACCACTGTGGTATTTTAAAGCAGTCTACAATATTTTACCAGAGCAAATGGTTGTATACTAAATTTAATTTTAAAAATTGCCAAAGAATAAGTTCATTAAATACTTGATATAGTCATAAAATGAGTTATGCTCAAATATATCAGGGATGAGAAACATAATATCCATTAATTTTCTTGAACTCTATTTCTTTTGTCTGCTTGAAAACTAGTTTGGTTTTGATTCTCTATTTCTCTAAGAATTTTTGGGTTATGCACATTTCTGATTGTTAACCTTTGTGAATATAGCGAAATCACTACTTTTTGCTTGTGTTGCAATGTAAATTTACTTAAATAGTTCCTTGAAGTTATTACCTCAATTTAATAATTTTCTAAAGATATTTTAAAATGATATATCAAAATTAAATTCATATTAAAAGCTGTTCAAAATCTTGGTAGTATTTGAATTACTTTTAATTAGTAACTATTCCAGTTAAAGTCTTTCTTACAATTGTTTACTCGATTTTTTTAAAAGCTATTATTTTCCATTGATGACAATTTATGCACATATTATTCCCTATATAAACCCATCTGCAATTTGTCCAAATTTTCAATGAAGTTTTTCATTTGATTTAAAATTCTCTAATTCAGTCTTCAAGATATGTATTAAATATTCACATTACATTCTTATTTGTATATGAGTTAAAGAAATATACAGACAAAACTGTGTATGTGTTGGCTTTGTTTTGAATGTTTCATTATCTTTACAGTACATTTCTCAAATAGAAATTTTTCTATTCTCACTAAGAAAGCTCATCTTATTATCTTCTGATCAGCAAGGAAAAAGTAAAATGATATAAAAAGAAGAGAGTCACAGATAAATGCTTTTCTATTGACAATCTGAGAAAAAATTTAATTTTTATAAACGTAGATATACATAGCTCACCTATGTTCAGATAATTCAACTGTGCTTCATAAATAAACTGTGAAAATGATACAGGACAGGTCCTAATAATTTACTATTAAGACTGTTTTCCAGCTAACCATATAAAAATTATTGATTCAACAATCAAATTATTGATAAAAGTGAATTTCCTCATCATTTCAGAATGAACAAAGACATGTCCATATTGAATAGAGAAGCCAAACTAGACACCTTACAAAACTATTGCCCATAAATAAAATGTGTAAGAACATGATTGAAAATTTGGACAAAATAATGAAAGTTTTGAAAAGTGCCAGCATATCCAATAACATATACCAGCTGACTTTACCACTGTACTGAGATTCCGCAGTTTTCATTGTTCCATTATTTTATCACCTTTTAAAGAAGGAATCAAAAATGTAATGAGATATTTCTTGGAATCAGGAGCATTGTATCTACCATTTACTGATTAGGAAACCAAAACCTAGAGATGTAAGTGATTTTTGTCAAAGATAAGCAGTGGGTACAGTAGTCAGTGCCATTTGGAGGCAGTTCTGAGTCCATAAAACCCCATCTCTAGCTCCTCTGCCCTTCTTTTTCACTGGGTTAATTCATCTACATGCAGTTCACTCTTAAGAGTGGTCTATTCTTTGTAATGGGGAAAAACATCTTTATATCACTTCTGATTCTTTTATTTCCAGCTTTCATATGTAGATGTTGAAGGAAATTCCATTAACATGGTACAAATGACATTCCTAAAACTTTTGACTGCTTCTGCTCGGCAAAATTTCACCTACAACTGTCATCAGTCAGTTGCCTGGTATGACATGTCATCAGGAAATTATGACAAAGCACTTCGGTTCCTGGGATCAAATGATGAAGAGATGTCCTATGATAACAACCCTTACATCAAAGCACTGTATGACGGCTGTGCGGTGAGTGTAACCTCTGCCTTCTTTCACACAGTAGAGAGGCACAATGGAAAAGCCTCCATCTGATACTAAGCTAGATTTCTCTCACAAAATGGATGTCAATTATTGTTAAGATATGATGCAGAACACTGAAATATTAAGAGACAGAATATTAGAAACCAGTAGTGTTCCCACACACACACGCACACATGCACGCCCACACAGGCACTCTGAAATACACGCAGACACATTTTTGAAGCCATAAAAAGACAATCTCAGATCATGTGTTATTTTACTTCTCACATTTGAGTATTATTACATTATTATATAATAATAGTATTGTATTTAGTTATTTTTGACATTAAAAATATAACGTTATTTGCTTCCTTAATCTATGCTTGATGCTTGTACAGTGACAGAGAGGAGTCACAATTGTGCCATTTATAACGTAGATAAGTTTTATACTTTTATTTTGTTTGTATGGAGCTTCTCAACATTGTTACAGCAGCTGGGGAGCTATTGTGGTTTTATTTTCTTTATCCTATAGACAAATGACACACATGGGAATTTGACATAATACCTAATTGTGTTAGCTGAGTACTAGTAATGACTGAAGAGAACTCAAAATTACAAATTAAGGAATTCACAACTTCAGCAAAACTAGTGTGATATATTAGAATAAAAATGAGAAAGTAAAATGAAGCAGAATGAGGGAAAAACATTCTCAGAAGTAGTGAATTGTTAAATATAAAACTAATGTATAGCAGAAATGTTTTGATTTTAGACCTTCAGCATTCCAATTTTTATATTATAATTTTTCATAAAAGAATCTAGCCATATAATCTTAACTATAATGGTAAGAATATATTTAGATAAAGTCCAAACCAAATCAATTTTAATATTAAATTATATTCCTTGCCTACTTATGTTTATCAAGGTTCTTCTTAACTATGCTATATATGTTAGTACAGTGAGTAATTGTAGTTAACATTAAATGGAATTTTCAGTATTCAAATTTTAAAACTATGTGTGACAGTGATAACAAAATGAAGTACAAACTAGCTGATAAAAATGGTTTTCTACTCTTTAGTCGCTCGCCTTCCTACCTCTACTCAGAAGCACAAGAACAAATAACAATTTTATTAAAATATTAAGTGATCATGTAATTTTTTTACTTCTGCTTAATATTACAGTCCAGAAAAGGTTATGACAAGACTGTGATTGAAATCAATACACCGAAAATTGATCAAGTACCTATCATTGATGTAATGATCAGTGACTTTGGTGATCAGAATCAGAAGTGTGGATTTGAAGTTGGTCCAGTTTGCTTTCTTGGCTAATATTAAGAGAAAGAACACATGAAATCAACAGATAAACTTTGGTGCCACCAACCCATTTTATGCCACATGCAAGTTTTAAATAAGAATGGTATAGAATACAGCTCGGTATGTATACTGTTACCATGTAGGGAATAACTGCTGCCTTCATGGGGCAGAATCACTTGAAAACAGCTTTGAGAATCATCAAGTTCTAAGGTAGTGTGTCTGAGATGAAAACAAGGTTAATTCTTGATCCTTGACCCTCGTCTCTACTTTTCCTATTTGGATTTCTTTGGTGCTGTAGAGAAAAAAAAAAAAAGAGAGAGAAAAGTGTATATTCATAAAAAATATGGTGCTCACCCCCATCCATCAAGGATATGCTAAAAAGTTTGTTTAATAAATTGTAATTATTTTATGTACAGTTCTATACTGTTATCTATGTGTCCATCTCCAAAACTTGCACGTCTTTGAATCCCATTTGACTCTTAATTTTATGACAATTATGGAACAATGATGGCAATAAATACATGTATTTCAAAAATAAAGTTGTAATTCCTGATGATTCTAATTTCTTTTCTTTGATTAATAATAAAATGCCTTTGTATATATTGATTTTGAAGAGTTCACTTATTTGATGTCACTAATAGATTTAGGCAAAACCTAGAAGACCTTTGGGAGCACACTTCAATTAGCATCTCTATTGACAATAACTTTGGTGAATTTCAGCCAAAATAGCATGTAATTTGACACTTTATTCAATGCTATACCTCAGCATTTTCTTTCAGAATCCAGGATTCCACATGATCCTTATATATGAAGCAAAAAACAAATTTATAATTTTGGATAAGGGAATATGTATGAGAAATTGTTTTAAAAATTAATGCATCTTTCAAGCATTTGTACTTGTGTACATATTTTCTCTATTTTATCTCATCCCATTATCAGTGTGCTTCAATAATACAGGTTAATATTAAAGGTGAAAATGAACCATTTATTTATGAATTTGTGCAATGTTAAATTTTTAATCAAGTTCCTGAATTAGATTCTAACTTGGATATTGCAGTAGATGCAAGTATGATTGTACCTGCCAAACAAGTACTATTTCTTTCTTTTCAAGATAATTTCATTCATTATTTGCCCAACATAATAGTTAAGTAACAGAAGAGTGGACTGCTTTAAATTCATTTTATTAATGGTAATTGAAATATTTTTTTCTGCTAGGTATTTTCTGTCAGATAGCTTAAAAAGCAGTAAAATTTAAAAACTACAAAATGAACTTTGTATCTATTTTAAATAATATATGTAAGACTTGAAAATAAATGTTTTATTATTTCTTATGTGAAGTGTTAAATTAATTGATACCAGATTCCACTGGAACATTTTCAAATGATAATTTATCACAAAAGAGCATACTTGTAATATTGCAAATAAAAACGTGAACATTTGTTATTCAGAACTTCTTTTATTTTTAAAATCAAATTTGTAAATGTCCTTTCAAGAAAGATATATGAGTCATATAAATAAACTTAAATCTTGTTTACCTGGATTGGTCATTCTCTTTCTTAGTTTCCAAATTACTTTCTTTTGCAGAAAAAGCTTTTGGGGCCGGGGGTATAGCTCAGAGGCATGGCGCCTGCTTGGCAAGCGTGAGGTCCTGAGTTTGATTCCCAGAACCAAAAAAGAAAAAAGAAAAAAAAAAGTTTTGATTTTCTTTCTTGACCATCCAGATTAGAATACTCTTGCACTTAAAAAAAATATTAGCCTTCAAAAATGTGTTTTTTCCCTTGTGTAAAGCACTAACTAGGATTAAGTATTATTATATTTCCAAAATAAGTATAGATCACTCTCTTAAAGCTGTACAATTAAAATTTTTGCAGTCTGAAATATGTGTTCATCATCTCAACATTAAAAATATATCCTTAAATCATACATAAAATATTTATCAGAAAGGATTTTATACATAAATTTGGTTTAAAAATACATAGCAATGAAAGAATATTTTATTAGCTTATATCAGCAATGTGATGTTATTTGTCTGTTTAAATAAAATAACCTTAACTCAGGCATACAACAGAGTGAAAAATGGAAAACTGAGTTTCCTATGTTTCTCTGTTCTTTTCATACATAAATATGGTTTTCTGTATAACATCAGATTTATAATTTCAGGTGATTGATTTTATCTGGACAAAAATGTTTAATGAAATAGAAAATCATAATAGTTGACCTCTTAGTATTGGTTACTGCATGTGTAAGTTATTTGTGTGAGAAAAGTAGAGAATAATATTGATCTTGCAAAGGAGCAATGTATACAGACCCAATACATACAAAAATTGATGGAACTCTACAAAAATACTTCAAATACAGAATGAAACACAGACATGACTATTTTGAATGAGTACAAAGAAAGACAACAAATTTTTCAAGCATGTACTCATTACAAAAATACCAGAGAGCTGGAAAATGACATCATTAACTTTCTGATGTTTTGTCTGTCTATGTACTGTGTAGATCATACTTTTATTATGCTTGTATGTTATTATCTGAGTGTCTCTTCATAAGGGAATGTTGTAATTACTCTTAAGTTTCTCTAATATGTTAGATCAAAAATACTTTCTATTGTTAAAAGATTAGAAATACTTGCTTCACATGTGACTATTGTACTATAAATATTTTAGATTATTTTTAAATTTAAGAAAAGCTCTATTACATTTGATTCACATATACACTATCAAATTTGTGAACATTTTCCAGAATATCTTATGAGTCTATATATTCTACATCTTGGTTCTCCTCTGCTGCAGATAAATTTCATGTTCTGGTCACTGCGAAACATACATAGCTTGGTACAAATTCTGCCATTGTTTATTGTTATATTTATTTGGCAATATGATTATTCCAGAAACTATTGCTGCTCTAGGATTGTTGGCCTTCACTATAAAAACTCAAGCTATATAATTATACTTCACTGTGTATATTAATACAAACCCAAAACATGAATCCCTTAATAATGTCCTCCTCATTAGCTATTTCCACGCCACCCAGTACAAGAAACAGTGGAAAAAGTGTGGAAGCAGAATGTCCTTAAATGATCACTGTCAAAGTATCTTATTTTGCCAAATTTTGCCAATTATATGACTGTTAGAAATTTTGAGAGCTTAAAAAGGAACTCATATAAGAAAATTGTCCTGAAACTTAAGCTTTATTAGGTTCATATTAAATACTCTGCTGCATGCTGTACAATTGTAAAATATAAAAGTTAATTGAGGTTCTATCTCATATATGAATTAAATATACATCAGTTGCATCTCTATATTTCCTACTGTTAAAATTATCACCACCATATAAATTCATTTCTTCCATGTAGCTAATAGCACCA
This sequence comes from Hydrochoerus hydrochaeris, assembly GCA_004027455.1. Taxonomy (NCBI): domain Eukaryota; kingdom Metazoa; phylum Chordata; class Mammalia; order Rodentia; family Hydrochaeridae; genus Hydrochoerus; species Hydrochoerus hydrochaeris. The sequence goes on from PVLA01001226.1 coordinate 140,706, forward strand.
TGTACTATCTACCCAACACAACTTTATAAAGATTTAATTTTTGAAAAGCAAAACCTTATATAAATTGTGTGACTGCTGAATTCCAAACTGTTAGAGTCAAATACAAGCTTTGCAAATGTTTTGGAGACAAGAAGTCCATATTCATCAGAATTAAGTTTCCAAGTCCCTTTTGATTTTAATGTGTGGTGGGATGCATTTGGCTGTTCAGAAAGATAAATTTAATATGGTTTTGGATCTCTTGACTTTTATGTTTTGCTAGTCCCATTTCCATAGACCAGTTGTATGATTAACCATTGCTAAGTGCAGCCTCAGCCCAGAGACCCATAGATTACAGCGTGATTTACAATAAGTATCTTATTGAAAAATATTCAGCTTACAGCATTCCAAGATCAATAACCACTGCCTACAAGCCCCTGCAAGAGCCTTATTTATTTTCTGTCTAGTAAATCTAGCAGTCAGTATTTATAAGGATACTGTCCAGGGTGGAAAACAGAAAAGTTACAGACCCACTGTTAATTTCCCTTTAAAAAAACATGAATTAATTTCAGAAATGTTTCAAGTTACAATAACTGAAACTTACATAAACACCTCATGTGAAGTTTCTGCCATAAGACTATTCATAGGAGCTTAAATCATATATACATCTATAATCTCAAAATCTCTAATTTATATATATATATTTACAAAATCTCATATATATATATATATATATATATATATATATATATGAAAATTGAGACAGATATTTTAATACTAAACTTACTGAGACATCATGAGATTGCTCCAGGTTAGTTTCGGCCTTTACAATTACAAGAGATGTTGAAAGTGGTGCCCATTACCTTCCAGGCATCTGCTAGTACAGTGAACTGCTGGCGGATTACCTTGGTCATTGAGATTGCTGCACATACATTTTCAATTTCTTGTCCAAGGGCTAGCAGTATAGTTGTTGTTGTTTTTATGATGTATGGCATCCTCAAGGATCCCTCATCATGTGTTGAAAAAATCATACTATATTCTTTTCCTGAAATGCGTATACATTTTTGGGAGACTCTGTTATGAATAAAGAGGTAGGAATTCCTTTTTTCCATAATGAAAAGCTTTTTCAATGATCAAAGTAACAAGCAAACCCATCTTCGGTGTTAGTAGCATGTCTGGGTGTAAACTGTCAACTGCCTAAATTTACCATTGTTTTAAAGTCTTTCCTATAAATTCTCTGCCTTTTTTTTTTACTTATTGACGTCAATGAGTCTTTTCTGAACACAAAAGAATATTAATCTGAAAAGAGAAAAACTTGTTTACTCAACCCTAACCACTATGTCCAAACTTTAAACTGAGTGAAAAAAACAAGTCTTCAAACTAAGGTACTTTACTAATCAGTCAAGTCAACACAGTGCAAAAGTATGTGTAACTATTAGTAAAACAAGTTTGGGCATCTTATCTATTTCAGAAAAAAGTAAGATATGTTTTTCAATTGCTAAATAAAATTTCTCTTATTAATATTATTGTACTAGAAAAATATATTTTCAAAATTAAGTTTATATTTACATAATGAAGAATTTTATATGTATAGAAAAATCTAAATTCCCTTATTAATCTATATTATTATCTAGTTGTTTACTCAAAAAGTTAGATTTTTATACCGGTACTGAGAGAAATAATGGAAAAAGAGGAAACTATAAGAACAAGTAAAGTCCTAATATATTATAACTGAACTAAAAGTGTATAACTAAACTAAACTAAAAGTGGAATGGCTACATAAGAAATGTTAAGTTGAATTTTCATTTTGGATTTTGTGTAGTTGAAAGTCTTGTTTGGATTTTTAAGTGAATATTTTATAAAGATAATTAATGGATATTAAATCATTTAATCATGGAAAATGCATATCATAAAACAAGATCAGCATATAGCCATCAATAAACTAATAACCAAGCATATGACTTATCACCAGGATCAGTACAGTTTTTTTTAAATGAATCAACTTTACAAAAAATTATACTATATCTAAATTATATCATTTATATAAGGAGTCATCTAAAAGAACACTTTATTATTGAGCTTATAACTAAAAATTCACAGAACTAAAAGAGCACTAAATGCTAGTGTATCCTATGACAAAGCTGTTAGGTCTGTTAAGTACTTCTTGGTTTGGATAGGTATATATGGAGGAGTCCACTTAAGGAAGAAATCCATGCGGCAACTGCAGGAGCACACATGAGTTTGGCATGAAGTCTGATGAAGCATCAGAGATGGAGGACATGGTGCTGTGCTTCCAGGCCTGTGCTTAGGATTATGTTAAATTGGCTTGAAATTCACCCAAAGAAATTAATAAAACATTAGCTAGTCGAAAATAAAGAATGAATGCAGGCTCATGAGCAGGGAAAAGTCACAATGAAAGTCCTATTTAGAATGAATATGTTGGCAGGTTTTCCAGATTCTACAAGGTAGGCACTATGATATGAATGCATCGATAAATGGGAACCAAGTACCAGTGGACTGTTCCAGAAATTTAAGTGGGTAGCGGTATAGATTTGGATTATGATATGCTCCCAATTATTTAGAGTTTGAGAAATATAAAACTATTTTTGAAAAGGCTATCATTTTAAAGTATTACCTACTCACTGGATATATTCTAAAATAAGTTTTAATTACTTATCCTTTAAAAAATATTTATCAAATAGAAAAAGGAATCTTTACTAAAGTAAAAAAAAAATCAGACAAATGTCAGTGAAATAAATGACACTGGCCCAACTCTATCAGTTGGTATCACATCCTTAATTTCTCTCCTATAGTAGGATCTTCATGTAAAAATAACCTGGAGTTTCTAATATAATACCCACCATGTGGCTTATGAGCAAGTGCCTGACTCCTGTATAAATAAAAGTGTATGTATGTTACCATGCACAGAAGGCATACATTTACAGAGAAATTAACTGCTAAAATTTTGTTAAACACTTTTGTTTGCTGGTGTTGAAATTTCACAAGTAAAAACAGAAACAAAGAAAAATTACATGGAAAGTGTTGGAAATAGTTATACATAATAAATATAAAAAGTATTATTTAGCTAGAAAAAGATCAGAAAAATTAAGCTACTCAATATGTATTATAATACATAAGTAAGCAAATGGAGATATTATATCTATAACTCTTATTACCTGCCCCTCAAAATCAAACTTATTATAGGTAGGTATTGTATATTGCTTCTACTTTCTTACCACCATTTATTCTTTAATCATCTAGTATAAAGAATTTCATTTCCTCCACTATTTTGAAATTTTTCAAGATTGTAGGTAATGAAATTCTCATCCATTCCAGTGTGCAGTTTTTTGGAGATGACAGTTCAATGTATAAGTCCTGGTCCCTCTATGCTCCTTGTCTTATATGTCCTGCACCCCAGTAATCCCTCATTAGTCATGTCATCTCGGTCAAAGATGATTTGGAGTCCTCATCAACTACTTGCTGTTTTTTCAAATAAGTCATCCAGTCATCTGTTTCTGTCAATTCTCTTTCTTAAATATCTCTCATAACTTGTCCTCCTGCATCTTCAGTACTACTTCCCAAATCTAAGTAGTAATCGGCCCTATATTATATGTAAGAATTTTCATTTCCTTTACACCTAAATCTAAACTTTATCCTGAGAACAAAGCTCATCTATAAAATTGCAGATGTAGTTTTACACCCATGTATAAAATCCCTCAAGGATTCTTACCACCCTGACATATACCTTTTATTTAACGATATGCAAAAGATACTTTTTGAAATCTCTGCCTCTCCCTTTTTCTTTGTCTAATTCACAGGAACTTCCAAAAAAACTGAAATAACATTTTGAAAACTCATTGCTTATGATGTACCATGATATGTGATATTCCACACAGTGGTATTATACTTCTTTTTAGAAATTATTACTGGTACATTATTTACTTTTGAAAACATTGTCCAATGAAATCTTCAATTAAAAGACTCTTTTAGAAGCTTTTGTATTTTTTTAAACTCATCCTTGAATACATTCACATTAAAGAACAGATTTCTCCAAACCAAGGCACAGGAAGACCAAGGGAGTTGGTCTCTGCCCACAGCAGTTTGCTCAGGTCTCACATGTCTAAGAACCCTGTACCTGGGTGTTGGAGGGCCAGTGAAATGATGTGATCAGATGTCACAGAGATTGAAATATATTCAGTTCAATATGTTAGCCAATATAAGAGAGCAAAAATAATCTTAACTTTTACTATGAGGTAACATTTTTTAAAGTGTGGTACATGTATGGATTAAATGATGAAGTTGATAAAATCAAGTTTAGGAATTTTAATGACATTTGATATTCTTCCTAATGTGTTTTCAAGGGAAGAACATCTAAAAGTCTAGTAAGCACTATGTTTCATAGGTGATTTTGCATATCCTGAAAATAAACATTGCTTCAACTTTTTTGTGTGTATTTTGCTGACTTAATTATCTCTTGTCTTTGAGAACAAGCTGCACAAATGCCCTTGTCTTGTCATGGAAATCAGTTCTTTCCATGTAAAATCCTCATTTGTAACAAAAAAGAAGAGATGCATCATCGAATAAACAGAAAATGTTAAAAACAGAAGATCTTTTAATTCTAGTTAACTTCATTCATATAAAGCATCTGGAAAGTTTGCTCTGTGGGAGTCACAGTGTAGACTCTGACAGGATAGATGACATCTCAGCCAGATCCCTCACAGTGATGCAAATCTGTGTCAGAATCACATGCACTGTTATCAGAAGCTTTAAAGTTCCTGAAGTTTCTACTGTCTCTAAGTACATCTGTTCAACAAAAGAAAAGCAGATGTTCAGATCTTTCACAAATCGTAAGAATCCAAGAATTAAAAGGAGCAAAAGAGGATACTTTATCCATACCTCTTTCCTCATTAATTTATACCTAAAATTAAATTTTCTGTTTCATGAAATCTTTTGTCTGAAAACAATACTGAATCAGCAAAATATAATTTTCTAAGGAAATCTGATGAAAGAAAGTTGCATTAAATACATTTGTCCTCATAGCTGTAGACAGCACAAAATTGCCGCATCAGCAGTGAGGGATGTTTGTAAATGACCTAACATCATCATTTTCCTATTCTTAAGAAACATACCCATAGCCATGAAATTATTCAAATATTTAGAAACGTATCTTCATTTCTTGTTCCTTACAAAAATTAAAATTTACAATTGTCATTGGGATATTTACTCATATTTTCACAGTTTTTATGTACATGAATATGCTTTCTCCACCTGTTTTACAAAAACCTCTACTCCATGGGTAACATATTTTAAGTCAATTTTAAGAAGAATTAAATTTACATTACAGGGTAGGTGTAAGAAAATTGACAGAAAAATGAGCTGGACAGAAAAACATTTAATCTATCTTTATCATTGATATGCCATGGAACTGAATTATCTGGAAACCTTACTAAAAGAACAAAATAGTTTTGTGTGAATTCTTATTGTAACAAAAAGTAAGTTCCTCTCATTGGCATCTACCCATGCTGCAAGATTATTAGAGATTTTATTTTTATTTTCTAACTTTAAAACCACAAACAACTAGATATATTTTTGACAAATTGATTAAAATATTAAGGAATATATTCACTTGTGCCATAAAACTATAACTAAGAATATTTTTAAAGAACAAGAGCTTATCTGTAATACTTGTTAGAAGAACAAGGAATTCCTTAATCATTCTCATCCTCTTCTTTTTTATTTACACTGTTTACAAGTCTTCTTTTCAACATGTTTCTCCTAATTCCTGTGTTTTATGACTCAGTTACTAGTATTTCAGTTTGAGGTCTTTCTTAAATTAATTTTCTTACGGTGGCAATTTTGCATCTCCAGTTCCTGCATAATGCATCCACGTACTTAACTCCATATTACTAGCACTGACAGTTTTATTCCTCATAGCTACTTAAATGTCTCAGCTTGGATTATCTTCTCCCACAGAAATACTACCTAACAAACAAACTTAACCATCGCTAATTGAAATATTAAGCACTTTTTCTTGTTCCTGAGTTTAAGTGTTAAAAAGTAAGCTTTTTTTTTCAGGCTGGACCGGATGAAGGTGATCTTGCTTGGCCATGGTCGAGTGTCTACAGACTAAGGAGTTCCCAATGAGGGCTATCAAAAATGACCTTGCTTGTGGTGGAGTTCCTTCATGTGGTCTCTCATCTTTCAGCAGGTTAGGACGGCTAACTACTGCCTTAAGTTTTAGATACTGTATGGGTTGGAGTAAGTCATGGGCCATAAGATACACTGGGAAAATGCCACTTTCTAAGTGGCAAACTGGGAAATTCACATTTTACTGTGTATAACTGCAGGAAGGGGTGAAAGATTGTGATGATTCTGGTGTCTACCATAATTTTTGTCAGCTTTTTGCTCAAAAGCTTCTCTTTCATATTGTGAGCACATATAAACTCTGCTCACAAGATTTTAAATCCAAAAACTGCTTGTGTCTACCCTAACCTTCATTTGTTGTATGATTAAAACTTCTGCTTTTCCCTAGCATGCTTCCTCTCCCTAAGCCAGATTAGCTGCTCATGCTGACAGGAGTATGAGTGGCATTTTTATTCATTCAGGCTTCTTGTGTCATTCGTAACTTACACCTTAAGTGCTTTTCTTTTTTATCTTTTTCATGCTTATTCAAATTATATTTTATTAAACTCAGTTATATTCTTGTTTTCATTAATCTCTGATGTTTTTGGATCACTTCAGTCCACATTGCTATTTTTATTTTGAACTCTTGTGATGTAAACATGAGTTCTACACAGTTTTAATCCTAAATTGCAGAGCCATTTGGATCATGTACTCTTTTTAATGAATGGTAGCTTGGTCTTCCCAACCAGTAAAAATAGGATAGTCTTATACCCATGATAGTCTTGTATTTAATTATATGACAAGTATACTATAGGTTAAATTCCAGATGTGGCTTTATATGGAGATAGAATCTTTATAGGGGCATCAGATTTAAATGATGCCATTATAAAGGGTCTTGACCAAATTTAAATGATGCCATAATAATGGATCTTGTAGTCCTTATAAAAAGTGAAAATTTGGACATTGTGACAAACACATATAGAGAGAAGACAAAGTGATGTTGAAAGGAGACAGGCAGTCACATGCTGAAACGTTAGAAAAGACAACTCACCTTGTTTTCCAAAGCACACAGCCCTGTGAGCATCTCCATTTTGAACTCCTATCATCTAAAACTATGAGACAACCATTTCCTGTAGTTTAAACCCATGAGTTTGTGTTTCATTTTGAAAGCAGCCAGATGGGAGTATTAAACAAATATTTATTATTATTTGATTTGCAGATTTGATGAAAGATTTGTGAATATTAATCAGAAACTCTATGTTCTTAGTGAAAAACTTTTAGAAATTTAGAATTCAAGGATCTCATATTCCCTGTATATAAAATAAGAAACATTTCTTCCAGTGTCAAGCACTACAAATTAAACCATTGAGCAGTAAACAAATTCTGTTCCTTACTTTATATATTTGATATGTGGAAGGAGAGGAAATAACTGCTACAGGAAAGAGAAAAGATGACATGGAGAGAAAGTAAGTATTGAATTTAGAGAGCAAAATGGGCTATTTTACTCTGTACAACTATAATACAGTGTTTGAAAGAAAAGTACTAAATCCTAATGAACTGTATACAATTAAAAATAAAATATGAATAAGGGTGATGCAAGAGTCATAGGTTCAGGTGAGATACAGATGCATGTATTTTGAGAATACAGAACATAATCTCTTACCTCTGAAACTTTAAGTTGGACCATATATTAACAATTTTTTTTAAAAAAAACAATAAAAACAATGACAGTAATGAAGGTAATGAAAAACAATGAATCTTATTATGTCCAACATATAAAGACTTGAGATCTTCCATAACAAGGACTGTAACCTTAATTAAGAATGCAGGAAAGCATTTGTAAGTAAATGACATTTAATCTGAGACCCAAACCTGTGTAGAAATGTTCCATCTCAATGACGGAGAGAATGAAAGTCTATGAAATAAAAGGAAAACCGTAATTGCTTCATGAATCTGAAAGAAAAAACATCTCAGTAGGTAACAAAACAGTGGCATTCACTTTCTTTGCTATACTTTCTTTGGAAGTATGGTTAAAAAGGCTCCTTGCTTCCATTCCTTCCCTTCTCACACCAGAAAGTTCTCCAGCATTGTTTTGAAATTTTGTTTGAAACAGGCAGCATTTTGTGCAAGCTGCTGCCCATCCTGGCTTGATACATTAGAAACAAGGAATGAAAGAGAAAGCCATGCCTCAGAGACTTGCCTAAACTTCTGCAGTGGAGAGAAACACAGGTTTCACTACCGAAATTGAGAGTCCACAGCAGTACTTCAGAGAAAAAATGATACCAGAAATAGAAGCAAGCAATCATCAAGAGAACAATTTAAGGCGCCTGCTGGTGATTTAGGCTCACAACCCAACTCAGGCAGGAGAAAATTCAATATTGTTCAACGAAGTAAATAAAGTATTGAGGAAAATAAAATCCCAGTGTCTAAGATAACAATATTATTGATGTCTGCAGATTCCGCGTGACAGATGCACTCGGCTGCCACTGCAGAGGTGGCTGCACAGCAGTATACCAGCTGGTGGCATAATAAACTGTTCAATATAGACAGACTCATCACCAGGACAGAGGGTTTTGGGCAGATAGACTGTGTCCTGCTCTTTGGGGGAAACCTGCCACTGCCAGCAGTCATCCAGACAATAATTCTTTGAGCCAAGGGAAACTGTTTGCCAGATGGAGCCTAAAAAGACATGAGACATGATTCTGCCATCAATGGGACTTCGGTGGGCTTGATCTCCAAAGCCACCTACAGGACATTAATATGAGCCACGGTAGGACTATTGGCATGATAACCTCTAACATCTCTTAAGGAAATATTTTTAAAAATTATAGTAGAGATACAAAACTAAGGACCAAAGAACTAAATCTGACTTTCAGATCTCTGTTATTTGGCTTAAATTATATTGGCATCGTATATTCTTTTTTGTTGTCTTTAATTAGTTGCTAACCTTAAAAAACCTAAAATTCCTGTCTTTTAGAAATTGGAATATCTGATAACATGAAAATAAACATCCACTTTGTCTTGCTGATGTGACATTAATTACTTAACTTTCTGTGTTTTCCAGCACTCTCCATAGTTTTGATTACGTATGGCTTGCTTCATGTTGCTTGCCCTTCCAGACATTTGAGTCCTGAAAAAAGGACTGACATCCTGGCCAAAGAAGAAAGCAGAATGGAGAGTAGAAAGTAGTGATCAGAGAGGAAACTTGCTGTCCAGGAAAAAAGCAGCAATCTGTGAGAAATAAAACTTGAATAAAAATTTGGCTGATCAGCCAGCTACTAAGAAAAGGGAGTTAAATCCTCCAAAAAGAGGGAAAAAATGAACAAGGAGATAAAACAGGCTATGTTGTGGGATATCTTGAATCATTAACAGAAATAGAATAGACAGCCAAGAACACAATGAAATTTTACCAGGGTGAAAGTGTTTATATATTACTTTTCGTTTGATTCTTATGACAATGACATTAGAAACATTAGTGTATTTTGCAAATGAAATAGTCACTGATCTAGTCAATTCTACATAAAATGTGTAGGAAAAAGGGGAGAAGTGTTTGTATTCCAGACTGAGAATGATATCCCAAAGGAACAAAAATGTCATTATATGTAAAGGGTAATCTGAGGAGCTACGCTTTGGAGGGTATCATGATATTGCTGAATAGGCATTGTTTTCAGGCTTTGGTAAAGTCCACGTAAATTTTAAAATCATTGAAGTTTTAAACAATCCTCAGAAATCTGGACTTTAGATCTGGAATAAAGGTGAGACTTTCTCTTGTTTTCTGTGTAAAGTTTGCAGTAACCTAGGTGCCTAGACTTTATTCTCACTGACCTTTCTTCACCACTAAAGGTTAGGTTAGAGGCTAAGGATTATGCCATGCTCCACTTGGCTACCTGCGTTGAGGACATAGACGTGATGCCACATGTAGGTCGCTATATTTTTAATTTTACTTATTTATTTCACCAGGACTCCTTTAAGGATTTTTGAACTCATTTAAACTTGAAAATTTCTAAAGATCTTCTTAAAATAAATTTTTCTTCTGCTACAAGAAAGTGAATATACTTCCCCCATTCCTTCCACTTAGCACAAAGAAAAAGAGGCTGTACTTTTTTTTTTTAAACAAACACATGAAGAACCAAAAAGCCAAAAAGAGGAAGGCATATCTCTTGAGTTGTAGGTATAAGGGTGAGCTCCTTGGTCCACCATGGCCTCCAATGATATTATTATGGGGTAGTCTCTTAGAAATGGTTCACCAATCAAAAATATTCCAGGTCCTTCTTCCTTGCAACAAAGAATTGGATGACACAAGTCAAAAGTGAAGCCAAAAGTTTATTTGAAAATTGACAGGTGAATGTATATGGAAGAAACCAGCTCTAGAGAGTAAACTTGCACCAAGCAGAGAGCAAGGGTAAAAGTAAAAGTAAAAGTATAGGCTATGTTTGATAAACTTGGTGCAGGCTATCCAGGGTACTCACAATAGTGATGCTGGCTGGCATCTGATCTTCCTTTATGTGTACATATCTGGTGGGGTCCTGGCATTTCCCTGGGGTCTTGTAATTGGCAGGTCCCACACATATTGCTAGCCAGCTTTTCAGCACGCTATGTCCTATATCAACACTACACTGGAGGTGACTTAATTACTACTGGGCAAGGATGAAAGCTCTGACTTCTTACTGGGCCTCTGACCTCACTCCCATGCAAAGGGATGGGTGTCTTACTACTCCCTAGCAAATGGCAGTGGGAGTTCAATTTCCCATTGGTTGCTGTGGATACCAGTTGGAAGAGCCCTCCATCAACCAGTGCAAGTCCTAGGCCCTTACTTAGCCTTCTCGAGCAGTACACCAAAGAGATGCTTGTCCCCTGATTATACCTCACCCAGTAGAAATTTGTGTTGCTTCCTGAGAGTTTCCTGGTGTCAGTGGTCTCAGAAGGGTGAGGCTATACACTCTAGTCAATTAGGTATTGTTAATAAGTTGTCTGTGCTTCTAGGCTTCCCCTTTCTTTGCTCCTTTTTTAAGGGAGCTTTTATGTTTATGACTGTTGGAATTTCTGAGTTGTCAAGTTCTTCAATTCCATGTCTGTGTTTTATGTAGCAGAAAAGAAATTTAGGTCATCTTCTCAAAAATCAAGTTCACATGGAGTCTCAGAATATGTCCTTATTGGGAAATAGTGTCTTTGTGGAATATAATCAACTTGAAGTAAGTTCATACTGGACTAAAGTTGACCCTAAAACAGTAGAAATGTACAGATATAGAGAGACAGATACGGCAAATATATAAATCTGTCCCTATTTGAAGATAAGATGACTATAGAAATTTCAACATAATCAACCAAATGAAACAATCCTTGAACTAATGAGTGCATTTAGCAAGGCTGAAGAAAACAAAATTAAAACATAGAGATTACCTCTATTGCTTTATATTAGTAATGGATATATGTACAGTTGAGTTAAAAGTACCATATAATTTAAAACTATGAGTCAATTAAACAAAATAATCTAACAACATATGCAACAGGTCTTATATGCTGAAAATGATGCAAAACTGATTAAATAAATCATGAACAGAGAAATACCTTGTTCATGAATTGGAGTTTGAACATAATAACACTTCCAATTATCCAAAAAGTTACAGATGTAGCTCAATTAATATTAAAAGTCAAGCAAAACTTTTTCTTTGTATATGTACATGATATTATTCTAAAATGCAGTATGTAAAACTTAAGTGACTAGAGCTTAAATAATTTTAAAAATCAATAAAGTTGAAAACCTGCTCTACCTATAAATCTTAATATAGATAACATTGTGTTATAATGACAGAACAGACAAAAAGATGAATGGAAAAGAATAGAAAACATATAAAGAGACATAAACAAACATGTCCTTTGGATTATTGACAGAATTGTAAAAATAATCCAGTAGAGGGAACATTTTTTTCATTCTGAAGCAAATGGATTTTCACAACCAAAATCCTATGCAAAATTAGTTCAATATGATCATTAACAAAAGTATAAATAAAAAGAAAGGATAGCAGCTAATCTTTGAGGTGCAAGGCTGTGTATCAACTTACACAATGTGATACAAAAATGAGAGATGATGCAAAAAACAAACAAAAACTTTCCAAAATAAAAAACTGGACCTCATAAAAATAAATCCCTTTGCTTTGTGAAAGACCCTCAGAAGATAAAAAGGGCAAACTACAAAGTTGAAGAAATAATATTTCAAGTCAGATGGTTCACAAAGAACTAAGATTTAGATTATTTACAGGGCTTGCAAAAGTCAATAACAATAAAATAAAAAATAATTTAAAATCGGACAAAAAACAGGTGGAGACATTTCATTACAGAAAATTGAAGGAAAAACAAGTATTTGAAATCATATCATAATCTGTTTGGAAGACAGAGGAAGGAAGATCACAAATTCAAGTCCAGTATAGCCAAAGTGCCAAAAACTTGTCTTAAAACTTGAATAAAAAGGATTGATGATACAGCTCACTGCAAAAGCTCTGAGTACATTCACTATACTACAAATAAATGAATAAATAAAAACAAAGATACAACAAAGAGGGTATGAAAAACTAAAGCATAAATGAAGAAAATTATGAAGAATTCATTTTTTATACCTAACTGTTCTAAAGGAACTCTAATGCAAAAATTAGTGATATATTGCTAAATTTACACACAATGTGTTAAAACACAAATAATGTACATTTAAAACGTGTTAAAATAAAATGCATGACCTCACTGGCACAATGAGTGGGAGAAAATAATTAGTTTAAGTGTAAGTAATTTACACAACACATCAAACATTATAATGTTACTTGTAATTAGAGATTAGATTAAAATATATTTATACATTTTAAACCTTAGGAACTCTAGTAAGTTTTTAAAAGTTTATAAATACTAAATCAGTAGTGGAGATAAATCAGAATTTTTAAAAGTCTCAATCATCTCAGGAGAAGGCTGTCATTCCCTGTTATTATTATTTGAAGAATAAATAAATAAAATGTATTTAGCTTTACAAACAATTCTATCTGTCCTAAATTCCCTTGTTTCCACTGCTTGAAAATGAGTTCCTAGGCTTTTGAAACATCATTTACTATACCTCTTATTTCCTTAACTTCCTATTCATTCAACATTTTAGTGTTCAGTGTTGTCTGCTTGGCTTGCCAGTACAAAATCCCAAAGACTGACTGAGGTAAGAACAGAAATCTGCTATCTCACATTCTAAGATTGGAAGTCTGTAATCAGGTATCAGCTCTTTTGTCATTTTCTGAGGCTCCTTTCTTAGTTTGCAGATGGTTATCTTCTCTCTCTATCCTAACATTCTCTTTCCTCCATGAAAGGGCATTGCTGGTGGTTCTTTTCCGATTTCTTCTTTTAATAAGTGTAGCAGTTAATTTGGATCAGGACACACTCCAATGACTTTTTTTTTTTTTTAACTCAGTCTCATTTTTAAAGGCCCTAACTTAAAAGATACTCACAGTCTGATTTACTGGAGGTAAAGTCTGGAATACATGAATTTTGAAGGAATGTAATTCAATCCATAGCAAAACTTTCTGTCAGCGCTGAACAAAGAAATGGTGGAGGAAAGGGTGTTCCAAATATTACCAAGAAATGATTCCTGACTGATGCAATGCAACATACCTTATTAAAATGACAATTAGGTAATCTGATATTTGCACTACAATAAAAGTTTTGCAACTAAAGTTATGCAACTAAAGGCAACATGGAAGACAATTAGTTTATGCCATTTTTCTAATTGCAAAGCAATCATAAATAGAAATTCCCCTTAGTGAAAACATCATTTGTTGCTTTAATTTCTCTGAGATTTTTTTTAGAAACAAATATTGCTAAGTTTTAGAAAATAAATGTTTAGATGGTATTTGTAAAATTAAGTACATAGTAAGTTTTCATGTGCCCTTTTGGCATGATTTTCATGATTTATAATTACTGTGCATGCAAGTAGACTATATAGAAGTAGTCAAAATTTGGGCTAGTTACACATTATCCATAATTATTATGATAAAATTAATGAAGAAGAGACGGAGGCAAAAGACTTTTCCATATATTCATAAGATAAGGACTAAAGCACGTATATGGAATTAGCACTGTTACACATTTTGAAACACTTTGTAGCACTATTCATTTTTTAAATACAAAATAAAATAAAGACTAAAAAGAATGGTACAGAATTTCAAAACAACATAATAGGAGATTAACAGTGGTTACTATATTACATATCATCTTCAAAGTAGTTGCTCAGATTACAAGATATGGGCATACAAATTGATTGAACAATGAAAGCACAAACTTTTGATTAACAGAGATCAGTAGTATAATTGTCTAGATTGTACATAAGTGTGTATATATATATATATATATATATATATAAATAATCATTTCCCTTCTTTTCTCTTTTTCCCCATCCCAGGGCTCTTCTTGAGAGAAAGATATTTTTCTTCTACCCCACCTCAAAATGTCTGGGCCAGGCATGGTGATGAACACCTGTAATCCTAGCACTTAGTAAGCTGAGACAGGAATACCAATACACATTCAAGTTCAGCCTTGGCTACATAGTGGGTTCAAGGTCAACCAGGACTGCATGGCAAGACACTGTCTCAAAAAGAAAAGGAGAGAGAGAGAGAAAGAGAGAATGAAAGAGACAAAAAAAAATCTGAGGCATTGAAGATTACAGAAAATGATTTATAGGATTTTCAGATTGGTAATGTATCCAGAAGAGCTGGAAATTCTCTTTATAAAGCCTAAGAATTAAAGGTTTTCCTCATCTCTGATCTTTTTTGTTTTCTTTCACAGCCTGATCTCAAATTCCTGGGTTCAAGTGATCCTTCTTCCTCAGCTTGTCAGCATGTGGGATGACAGTCATGAGATGTTACACCTAGCAGCTCTGATCTTCAGGTTCTTACTGATGCAAGATAGAGAATTCAATTATTTCATACTTTTTACAAAATTTCAACTCTACTAACCTATCCCTTATTATTTCCTTTTGATTTACACTTTTCTAACAAGTATATAGCTGTGTTTATAAATGTGTAAAAAGACTGCTTGCAAGTTATAAGGGATCTTAACAATACAAAAATGTTAGAATGCCTATTAAAGCTTTTAACCAAAAAATAATAACTGAGAATGTACCTGAACATATTTTTGATAAAATGAAATAAAATAATTTTCCTATTAATATTCCAAGACTGCCAACTTATAAATATTCTACCCTGGCCTCAGACACCATAACCACAAGATGTCAAAGGAAAGGAAATACACAAAGAATAACTGCAAAGGAACTTCAAATGGAACCATGTTCAAAGGAATTCTTGTTAGGCTTTTTCACTTGACAGCCAACAAAAAAAGAAAGAAACAAAAACAATTTTTAAATGTAGTTAGAAAGTGCTTGTAAATATATAGTAATTCTCCGTTTTGTCTTTCTGCAATTTCAGCTATCTGTGTTCAAATGTTGTCTAAAAAATATTAAATAGAAAATTCCAGAAATATCCAGAAATTTCTCATTCTCCTTTTTCTTTCTTTCTTTTAGAATTAGGTATTGTTGCTAACCTTTTTTCTGTTTTTTTTCTTCTCTTTAAATAAAATTTTAAAAATGTATAATTGCTATTTGTAAAAAAAGAGGAAATACAAGATATAGCTGCATGTATGTTTAGATGTGTAGGATTGATGACCATATTTCTAGGTTCTTGTTGGATTCTTGAACAGATCTGTTTGCACTCTCACTGCTTTAGTGTCCACTTTGTGTGCTTTAATTCTTTAACTTGAATAACTATTTCTAAAAGAACAATATGTAATGTATCAACTAGTGATTTCTTACTATTTACCTTCTTTTCTTGAAATTCTGTAATATTTCTAATTTTTCCTGTTTTTTTCTCTTTAAATAAAAAAAATATGAAAAAAATTCCAGAAATAAACAATTCATAGATTTTAGAGTGCATGGCTCTGATTAGTGTTATAAAATGTTACATTGTCAATCTGTCCCAGTTGAGATGTGGAAGTCCCTTTGTCCAGCATATCTACACTGTAGGTGCTGTGGTCTATTTGTTGCTTAGTAACAAGCTTGGTTATCAGACTGCCTGTCATGGTATTGCAGTGATTAAGTAACACTTATATAGTAGCCTAATGATCTGGCATGGTGCCTGTGTAACTAATCTTCCTTTATTTCATCACATAGACATTGTATAATCTCACACCATTATGAAAGTGAGAAGAAAATAGTAAAATGTTTTAAGAGAGAGATAATTTTCTCATATTTTATTACAGTATATTTAATCATTCTGCTGTGTTATTAGATATTGTTAATCTCTTACCATACTTGTTTTATATCTTGAATTTTGTCATGGGTATGTCTGCATAAGAACAAAGAGTAACACAGGCTTTGGTAATGTGTGCTGAGCAGACATCACTGGAGAGGTCTTAGAACACATCCACTATAGATAAATGTGAATAACTGAGTGAGGAAACTAATGCTGTTTATTCTATGAAATAATAAAAATCTTTTTTTAGCTAATTATAAATCTAAAATGCATTCCATTAAATTTCAGATACAGTGTTTGAAGCACAAGTTTGCATTACCTTGCTGTTCGTTTTTTCTTAATATTTAGAATTCATTAGAGGATAATTACCTTTTCTGAAATAAATTTAATTTTATGATTATTCTTTAAAAGTAATAGATCTATTCAGATTTTAGTGTCTTATATGAATATTGGCTAGATAATTTATTAATAGATTTTTAATTGAAATTTAATTGCCATGTTTTAACTAGAATATTTCATAGTTTTATTAAAATTACTTAAGCTTTAGATTGAAAATTCTGAGAATGGTATTTCAATGAAAGTCTGTTATGCATCTAGATCTCCTATAAAACTAGATGTATCAGTAATAAAATATATTGGCAGACTAAAGCTAGGGATGTTAACTATTGATAATCCATCACTATTTAGAGCTGGTGTAGTTTTATATCATAACCTGGATGTTAGTTTCTTAGATGTCATCATGTTGTAAAAATTATATGAGTTGAGTAAAAATGGCTACATGTATCTCTAGACTAACACTTTTGAAAAAACTTACCAAAAATTTTGATACTTTAATAATATGATAGAGAAAATTGTCATTCTTGATACGTTTTACAATTGACAACAAAAGCAATATATTAGTTTTGAAAACAGTAAATATAATTGACATCAAAATTTGAATGTTATACACTGAAGACAAAATATGGATGTCAAATAATGTATTGTCATCCTTTTCTTCATAATCTTTGCTTCTCATGAGTAATTATTAAAAGAAAATACAACCACGTTGTGTTGCAGGATGTATTTTAAAGTAAATTGGATTAAAAAAATACCACTATTCTCTCACAAGAGTTCTTCCTGCTAGAATCAGATTTAAAATGTCTGTTTTATAATAAATGTCTGTTAATAAAAGTCTAATATTCATTTAGAATTGCTAGATGGAACTTTGGGCTTACACAGTTGGAATTTCAGAATTGACATCATTACATCCATTTAGCACCCTGAAGTGCTATCTTTTATTGTAGGCTGGGCTCAATAGAAAATTCTTCTCTGAAACTTTTAAATTATGAGCTTTCTTACTACAAGTTATTACTATTATTTTGTTCTAGATCAGTAATTAGCTTATCCTGGCAGATGCCCAAGTGAAAACAAATACAGTAATTATATAGTTGTCTCGCAAGACATGTCAGCAACTCAAGGTATGCATAATTCTTGCCAGCCATACCTGCTGCAGTCAATTGCTTTGTACAAAGTCAGAAAAATGTACTGAAAGAAATCAAGATATTTAAGAGAAAGAAGCTGATGTGTCAGTTTGATTGGTTTGGAATCTTCCAAGGTGACTGATGGAGTACATAACTGTTGGAGACCACTACTAAGAGGCTCTGAGCAGAATTTAAAACTAACTAATTGGCTTTCTATGTTTATCTGTGAGTCTGTTCTAGGCCTCGGTCCCTTGCCTGGCGATGGGAGCTGATTCATAGTAAGTGAACCTCTATGAATCGCTGGTCCTGGCTGAGACCTGTAGTGGCCTGTGAGGCCAGAGATACCTCAAAGGGCAAGATAAGACCACAGCTGAGGACACCTGGCTCCAACCCCAATTAAGGAGACTGCAGCTGCACACATCTCACTCCTGCTGTCTCACTCCTATCATAAATGTCATCATGGAGATAAGACAGTTCTCCTAAATTGGCATAATTTACTACTTGGAGAAGTCTTTGAAATGACTCCCAAGGTCCTGCTCATTTCCCACACTTTCCTCAATATCTCCTCTTTTTGTCTGAAAATGTAATAAATATGGGCTGCCCAAAGAAGCTCTTTGTCTTAGGTCCCAGGGTCAAGAACTCTGCAAGAGGGCTTCATCCTTCTGGGTACCTAACATCATACCACTGGTTTCACTTATTTAAGCCTTTGTGTACACTCATTTGGGAGATTGGGGATCTTGGCAATGTTCCCAATACATATCTGTGTGTGTGTGTTTGTGTGTGTGTGATGGAGGTGTGATCCTGAATACAATATGTGGTTCCTGATCCCTTCTTTTCTGGCACTGTTTTTGTGCTCTAATTCCTGACTGCTACATCCTAATCATCTTTGCTCTGTCACACCATTTTGCCATGATGCTCCCAGACTAGGAGTCAGCTGACCACAGACTGAAGACCCTGAAATCATGAGTAAATTAAGCACCCTGTCCTTTAAGTTGTGTCAGATATTCTGTCTCAGTGATGGAGAGATGATATAGAAATTAAAACTAATAATAAAATGAAGTACTGCACAACTAGAAATGAGATATCTGTTATATAGGAAAATCTGAAAAAGATAGTACTAAAAAAGATTCAAAAATTACTTGATATGACTTCATAAAACTCATATTTACTGAAACTAAATCCATAATTTAATATCATTATATAATGTATGCATTTAAATAGAGATGCATTTAGAGATACTGAGAAAGATTTGATGAATCAGAAAGTAGCTTTGACACCATTACATAAAAACAATGAGAAAATGATGAGAAATAAATAAAAATAGTACAGATGAGGAAAAGTAATACAATAGCATATGTTAAAATAGGAAATTTAGGGGAGAGAAGAAAAGAAAGAAAAAGAAAAGGTAATGTGTAGAGAAATGAAAATTTGAACTAATTATTTTTTCTTTGCAAAAATAATTGAAATTACTTCAAAAATTACAAATAATATCAACTCTCAATACAGAAAACTGTCATAAGAAAGACTTTCAAATATTTAGAAGAGACTGTACCAGAGTAGACATATTTTTGGGAGGGAATTTTTGTCAGGAAATAAGAGTAAAAAATTTCAGGGATAAGGATGTGGCTTAGTGGAAGAGAAATTGTCTAGCATGTGTGAGGTACCACTTCCCTGCACTACAAATAAGTCTAAAACAAAAATAAGCAAAACAAAACTGATATATTTAACAAAACTGCTATTAAGTGTATGAAAAATAGGTCATAGCCTGGAAAAAAATTTCACATGAATTCATAAACAAATGAAGACTGATACCCAAAATGTATAAAGAATCCCTATAAATCAATTCCAAATAAAATAATAAAACAATAAATTAGGCAGATGCAAAAAACATATTAAGTTTAAACAAATGTTTGATAAAATAGCAGTCATTTTAGAAACTGTGAACTATTTTACTCTAGATTTCTCTAATCATTTTTATTTAACTGATCATTATTTTTCTTCTTTTTCCACTGATTTATGCATATTATTCTACTCCTCACAGTACATGTACCACAAGCTTAAAGGATCTGAGAGTATGTGCAGTTTAGCATCCTGCATTGTTGTTTCTCATTCATTTGCCAGGTTATTCAATGAAAGATATAATGTTGCACTTCTTTACAAAAATAGTAAGTCCTACATAATGCAAGATTTGAGAAGAAGAGCAGTAAAGGTGGTAGGAACATTTTTAAAAAAATTACTCAATGACTATCTTTTCCTTGAAACTGATAATAATGAATTTATAGCAACATTAAATTTAACAAATATTTTGAAAAATAAAGGAAGAAGCTGAGTGTACTGCTACAATTGTACTATTGTCAAATCCTGACACAGAAACCATGGAAGTTCAATTGTGTCAAAGGTGGCATTTTAAATAGTTTTCCTGTCTGTTCTTTACAACTCTTTCACATTGTCTGCTTATTTCAACAGTTGTATTTGTAATGCATGCCATGACAGACAGTAAGCAAAGTAAATCAGCAAAATGATTCTCTCTTTTATTTTCCAACCTCAGCCTCAAGCAATCAAGAAAACTATGAACATCTGTCTAGATTCTGATTGCCATGTTCACTGATTCAGTGCACCCAAATAAGCAACAATTAGTCTGTTCAGCCTGTATCAAGAGACCTGTCATGTTAATTCAAATTAAGACAGAATAAATTGAATCCAGTTGGCATCATATACATTTGCACACTAAGCTTAAACAAGCATCAGTCATGTTTTTATTTACAAAGAAAAAAAGACAAGATTGTTACAAAATTCCAGAAATAACTACGCATCATCATATTTTTACTTGCATCATTGTCTAAATATATTTTGCTGGGTTGTAGGTCAATTTTCCAGTAGATTTGAGTGGACATTAAGTTAATATAATTTTTTAGGTTCATTTACTTTATTCTCATTAAGTAGCTGTTACATACACAAATGGGTCTCAGATCTTTAGATATGTGTATTATCATGAATCACACATTAAAAAGTGAATATATTTGAAGTAATAACATGTTATTTATTTGTTTAAATTTCACAAAATATTACTATCTTACACTGTCAGGTGATAGATTTGTCTCATTTATTGAACATCAATCAGTATCTATTAGTTCTGTACCTTTAAACTGAACCAGGATATTTAAACATGCAAAGAATTATAGATAATGTTAGAAATCTGATGGATTTAGCAAAAGACAGAATGACTAACATGGCATTAATTGCTTTCCATTCCATTTTCCAATTGACAGAACTAAACTATGCCCATGTTCCATCTTTATTGCTGTTTGGTTTGAGTCATGCAAGAAGGTCAACAAATGCATTATAAAGTATTGAATTTCTCCGAAGCAGATCTGCAGTGCATAACAAGAATTCAGGGGAATAAACAAACTACTTTACCAAGCTCTTAAATGTTTACTTTTAATGAATTATAATCTCCCATGTTTGACTCTTGATTGATGAGAGCAAAAGGATATGAGAATCTGTGGTTCTCACTAAACTTGGAAAGAAAGCTAATAAGGGGAAAAAAGCATGAAAATTTTAGGAAATACAAAACAATACGGCCTATAAATTAGCAGCAAAGATGTTCAAAGTGACAGCTGACATTTACCAGGATGCCTGCATGTTTGGAGATCACTAAACAATTGCCTAAATGTTAGCACAGGATAAGCTTGATACAGTAGGAATCCACTGCTACAATGTAGGAGAATCCATTCTCATGTGGACATACAGACGCCCTGTCCTGCTTTTCATCTAAACAAAATATCTGCTAAATGCTAAGTTGGCAAGGAACATTGCCTAATAGGATATTTTATGTATGTATACTTTTACTTGCATTCATACATACATGATTGTATCAGTGATTTAACTACAAATTTCAGCTGTTAATTTCTGGGGAAAAATGACAAGAAGTGATAATTAACAAATACCCAAATAATTAAAATACTCTGACACTTTCTGTGCAAAGCTGATAGTGGTATTAACTTTGGGATGACTTCCAGTAGCTGTAGTCTAGAATAGAAATGATTTGTATAAAGTTCTCTGATGCTAAATTCTGTGTGTGTGTGTATGTGCGTGCAAGCACACATCACTGAGAACATATGTGAAGCCATAAGCAGAAAAATATTGAAATCTCATTACACTTAAATGTGTTGAATACCCAGTTTCTGAGGAAAAGTTCTATACTTCTTACATGTTTTTCAAGTCAACTGATTACTCCTTCAGTTTAACAAAAGTTGTTGAAAATCATGTTGGATTAAATTCTCCCATGGAGATGTTGTTATATCTCCAAGAGAAGGAATATTTAATGCAGTGATTTGCGATAAAATTATGTAAGTTTGAGCAACTTCAGTGCATGGCATTTATTAGGATAGACAATATGCGGTTCACATTTCTCAGGTACTATTTTTATGCTAAGGATTAAGAGCCAGGAACCAGAAGATGGGTCCACAACTAAGTTTCACAAGGACAGACTGTATTTATACTGCCCTGCACCTATTCCAAGAACCCAAGATAGTTGGTGTATACATAAGCTAAGACACATGTGTTTGATCATAATGGAGTATTCTACAGTGAGCTGTGTAGCTATTTACCGTCTTCCATGAAACTCTCTCTCTCTCTCTCTCTCTCTCTCTCTCTCTCTCTCTCTCTCTTTGTATTTGTGAAAACCTATTTCTGTATCCCTTAGTTCTTATTTTGAATAAAAAATCAGCAATCATTTCTATTTTTATTAAAAAAGCTCCTTATATATTTGTCTGTTTCAATTTTCTGGTTCTCATAAATTTATGTTTTCAAAAACATTAGTATTCTCAACAAAAATTTTGTCAGCAGTTCTGTGATAGATGCCTTTATTATAATGAACAGAAAAATCATGACAAAAAAATTCTGAGTAGATCTGTGTCAAACTGAAAATTTTCTGTCACAGAAAAGAATATTCCTCTAAACCTACACAAAACTCCAAGAATTAACATTCTTTATATCTCTATTTTTCAATAAGCTATGTCATGGTTTATATTAATAATCTCTATCTGCAATTAAGACACATTCAAAAAATACTGTGATAAAAGAAGTCTTCCCCATGTCTGCCCAGTACACAATGACATATTCTCAGCAATATACTTTTAAAAATTACTGCCATTGGGCTGCCATTGGTAGTAAATGATATTGCATTTTTCCAATGCATCTAATTTATATTTATTGACTATTTAACCTTTAAGTTGACTGTTTCAGTCATATCAAAGTCATTATAAATGAGTTCATTGCATCAGTATTCCATGACAATAATTTTCTTTTTCCTTCATATATTAAATTTTTTACTAGATAGTAATTTTTACAGTAAAGTTTTTCTCATTTATCCTTTTTATATCAGCTAAACAGTAGACAAATATTTGCTCTTAATTTTCTGCTGTGTAGCTTTGATGTGCCATTGCCTACTGTTGCTTTTAACTACAGAACTCCAGGATAAATTTCTTGACACCAAAGCAAAACCTAAAGTAAAGTCAGTTGTGTGTGTGTTCAGTGAAGGTTTGAAATGGAAGTAGTAAAACTGATGAATACATGATGAAAAATTCCCTATTTATTGATGAGGACATAGAAATTAATTATGAGAACTATTCACTGTTTGGATGATGTGTTTTGAAAGATTCAATTTGATTCAAAGTACTTAAAATATGGAATAACTATGTTTATTTTTACTGATCATATGCTATGAGAAATAAATTAAGTTAATGCCCTGGGATAAAATTATGTTTTATGGACCATCAAGAGATACTGGATTGAGTAAAGCTTTAAGAATACCATTTTAGAAAAAAAAATAATGTGTAATACCCTAAGCAAGTACTGAGGTGAACCAGTCAGTTCTACCTAGTTTGCATTCAAACAAATTATCTAAATGGCATTATTATGATTCGAAGCATTAGGAGAAGCTTTTCCTTCACAAAGTGTGTAGACAACGCATTTCATGCAGGCAATCTATTTTCACTTAGTTTTATTCAAGTGCTTTTCACAGATACTGCTGTTAAAAAATGTGAGTAAAAGAGTTGAAGGAGAGATTCCACAGAGGACAAAGTGAACATGCATAACATGTTACCATGAAAATAAAAATACAAATAATCGATAAAATGTGATAAATTAACATAAATACACTATTTCATATAAACATTTTGAAGGTAGGGCACAAATATAATGGAAACAAGTATAATTTCTAATATTTTCTGTCTCCTAATCTGCAATACTAAGTATTGACTAAGAGTTCTAAATTGGGTAGGCATTAAGGGTATTGAGAACACTCTTGGTCATGATAGTTGGACTCACATGAATTAATATTATCTACTAAGCTTGATTGTTAGATATTTGAGAGACTATACAATCAGATTGCTTTTAAAATTGAGATAGAAAATTTGACAAACACAATATTGTAATCTCAGAAATAATTTTTGCACTTCTTATCTTACTCAATAATGCTGGCTTTGATCTTCAATTTAAATTCCATGAGACTATGAATTTTTCTCATTCTCATTTCTGTATGTGCTGTTCTTCCTCTGTGAATTACATTACTACACACTGTAATAGAATTATTTTCAGCTTATGATTTTGGTGATATACCTGATAATAATAAATTGCAATTCCAGACCAAATATGTTTGAGAAGGCATGGAAACTTAATAAGCAACTCTATTGATATTTTAAGAAATCATTGAGAACAATTCAGATTAAAAACATCATTTATATATACCACTTTAAACAATAAACATTTTAAGTTTAAAAAATTGCTTCATTGATTTCATTATACTTCTATTGTCCATTGTAACTAAATGACTACTGTATAAAGCATGTAAATGTTTCAAAATTTGAGTTGATTTTTACAAAAAGCACAATTTATTCACAATTTTTCTTATGCTATGTAATTTTAAATATTGTATAACTTGTGAAGAATGCATTACTGTGATGAATATGATCAAAAGATGCTCTATTCATATATGAAAATACTGAATTGAAACAATATTTTTGAAGTTAACAGGAATTAATAATAATATATTTTAAGGTACTCTAGTTGGAACAATAATCTAGCAAATACATGATTCTATGCTTTTTTCCTCTTATACCATTATTGACACTATATAATGTTAATAAGTCCTAAAAATGTTTCATCACTGAAAGTGTAAGGCAGCAAATTCCAGAGCCATAGCAATTTTTTTTTTTTTTTGCCAGACTTTCATCGCTGGTGAGTATTTCCCAGTTGTTGCTAAAATGACTCCCGCTGAGGACATTGCTGAAATGTTGTGTGCACGGCTCCTTGCAATGATGCCGCGAGCTCTTCTAATTGTTCTTGTACTAGCAGCTGAGGAATTCTCACAGATGGGTTTAACGTAACCCTTCGTTAGCATTTTTGTATAACAATTCCTTTTCATCATAAGGAAACCCTAAAGGAAAACACAACTCTCAAAATAGGATTTGAATATTAATTAATTGGTGCTTCAAGTTCAAGTTTTCTTTTTTAATATGGTGAATATACATAGTGAAAATTGTTTCCAAATCAGATTAAAATTTTTCAAGTTATACACAGAAGTCATGGGTCCAAGATTTAGTACATTATTTCATTTGTGTTTAAAATTTAGTTTTGGAATGTTTCAAAAAAAGATCTTACAGAGCCCAGTACAGTGGTGGGGTGGACCAGCCCTGTGTGGTGAAATGGCTCCCTGAGGGGCCCAGAAGAGATAGAAGTTGTTGAGTGAAGTGACCTGGCAATGTGTTTTGGCACACAGACATGTGGAACAGAAGAGGGTAGGTAGGGGGTACCATTTTATTTCAAAGGGTTTGGTGAAAGCTAGCAGCAGTCATTTCACTGCCAAAATTCAAGAGCGGAATGAAGAAGAGCCATCCAGCCACAGTAGACTGCTGGCAGTTGGAAAGCAAACGGGGGATTCTACTGAGAGGTAAGATCTAGAACTATCCAAACTGTGCTCCAGATGCCACCAAAAGCCAATCTTAGCCCTAAATACAAAGGACTGGAAGTGTCACTCTGGTCTGAAATCAGCAAAGTGGCCTTGGCTCAGCAAGGCAAACAGGTAAGCAGCTTTGGAATACAGAAGGACAAGGGTACTTGCCCCGTCCTATGATAAGTGAGTGTGTAAGAAGAGTTATTGGTGTGGAACAGAGGAATAGTACAAGTTCCAAAAGGAGGCAACTATACTCAGGTCTGGGAGAAATCTTGGGCTTTTCTTACCAGAGGACAAAACAAAATAGAGCAACGATGGGACAATCACAGTAAGGAGAAATGGGTATCTGTAACACTGTCTACTGAAGACTAGTCCCAGGCCCTTAGGGTTAGTATAGCCAGAGGCCAAGATCAGCTCTATACCTAACATAAATCCTACTGCAAATGGTGCCATTATCCAGCACATTTCTGTGATCCAACATGAACTGTGGACACCAGAGAAATTTTATTGTTTTTCTTTTCCTTTGCTTATTAGATTGATTTACCTTTTTCCAGTCTGGTTGTGGTTGTTTTTTGTTTGTTTTTGTTTTATTTGATTATTTTGTTTGCTTGTTTCCTATTTAAGTTTCTGATCTTTATTTTTGTTTTGTTATATTCGTCCTCTTCCTTTTTCCCTCAATTATCTCTCTTGATTTTATGATAATATCATGTGCATGAACAAGCTGTTTTCTCTTTCTGTGTCATTTCAATATTCATTTGCTTTCTCTTTCTTGTTTTTTTTTCTGTGATATTCTTTGGTTTTCTAAAACTTGTGCTAATATCCTTTATCTTACATCTTTGATTTTCTGATATTTCTCCTCACTCATCTCTGTTTTGTCCCCTATCCCTCATAAATTGGTGTCTCACACACAGGGTAAAATCCTCTATTAAGAGGAATCTCATTGCACACAAGGTTCTGTTATACATCGCATTTTGCTATATAAATATAGAGCTTGCTTCTACAGTTAAATGTACCAAATTAATATTTGCCATAGTTTGTGAATTGCTAATCTGTGTTTGATGCTGTAGTTATTACTAATCATACTACTTTATCCAGGATGTCATACATGTTATAATCAGTTTTTCTCCCTTGTATGATGACACTGTATTATCTGAGGTAGTAACCATCACCATAATCCACTGAGCCAATATCTGTTGGCTGAGCCAAATAGATAGCAACATTTTACCCTTAATAAATTGGGAAGGTAAGCTTCTTGGGATAGACAAAAAGACCAAGAACCACCTACACCTACAAGACATCTTTGAGGAATAGACATTTCCTAGAGAAGCTTCAATACTAGTGATAATCTATATATCATAAAAAATCTACAATCATCAACACAGAAAACAAAATAAAAATGTAAAAATATAGAAAATGACAAGATACAGAAGCAAATTGGAGCCTCAGACCTCCAACCCACTCAAGACAACTCCAAAGCACAATGAAACAGATGAAATCAGAAGTCATCTGTCTGAACTGATAACTGGAACTTTCTGAAATGATAACAACAGAAGAGAATAAAAATGAATAAGGCTATAAGAACTAATCTCTTAGGTAAAAAAAGAAATGATCAATGATGATTAAGAAAGACATTGTCAATGAATGTAGAGTAGACACAGATAACAAAATAAATGGAAACCATGAATGCCCAACATAGGAAAGAAATGAAAGCCATGAAACATCCAAACAAAAATCCAAAAGATTAAAAATTCCATTAAAGTATACACAACAGATTGAACCAAGGCAAGAATAGAATATCAGATCTAGAAGACAGGATTGAGCTTAGTGATCATGACAATAAATATATATTAAAATTAGAAAAAAGACCATGAAAAATCAGCCTCAAAGTTGCAAAATGAAGGCAAAAAGAATGAAGTCAGTTAGAATGATGGAGATATAGCAAATGCCATAAAGATCTCGTCACAGAAGTAATGGCAGAACACTTCACAAACAGGAACAAAAAAAATTGACATACAAATAATTAAGGCATAAAGAACTCCTAATTGCCATCCCCAAAAATAATCTACATAAAGCCACATACCAATCAAGATTCCAGCAATTTGGCACAAGAAAAGAGTATTAAAAGCAGTTATAGAAAAGAAACATATCATTTAGGATGGAAAGCTCTTTAAAATCACAGCAGAATTCTCAACACAAAAACAAGTCAAGGAGAACTGGAGTAAAGTATTTGAAGCCCTAAAACAAATTCCAACCCAGACTGATATACCCTAAAAAAACTACCTTTCAAGATTAATAGGGAAATAAGATACTTGCAAGACAAACTGAAGAAATTCATGACCACCAAGCCAGCTCTCCAAAATTCTCTGAAGGATATTTAAGAAAGAAATTTGAAGATCATAAATCCAATAATATCAAGAGAAAAAAGCCACCGGCATGACAAGCAACTAAACAGAACTGAAAGACATGGTGCTAACAACAGGAAAATAATATTAGAAGTATAAACAAATACATACGTTATGACCATCAATGTAAATGGTCTCAGTTGACCAATAGAAAGAAATAGGCTGGAAGAATGAATCAAGAAGCAAGATTAAATAATATGCTAAATACAAGAAACATTTAAATTTAAAAAAATGCATAGACTTAAAATCAAAGAATGGAAAACAATACTCCATGAGACAGGAAAAAAAGCAGTTTCTGTAGCCAATGAGAATTGCATGTCAAAATTGAACAAAAGAGACTAAGAAGGACACTACTTACTTGTTAATGCAAAAGTCCAAGCAGTAGAGAGAACAATTATGAATATATATGTACCAAAAACTGGCACACATAACTACATAAAACAAATATTAACAGACATGAAAAAATCATATAAGCAGTAACATATTTTTGTTTTTTTTATTTTATTGTATTTAAAGAAAAAAAACAGGAAAAGGGTAGAAATGATTCAGAATTTTAAAAAAAGATAAACAATAAGAAATCACTAGTTGATAAATTACATAATGTCCTCTTAGAAATAGTAACATTTTTGTAATGGAGGAACTCAATGCCACATGTCACAAATAGCAGAACAATTAGAGAAAAACTCAACAAAGAAATATCAGAAATAAACCGAATTTGTGAAGAAATGGACTTAGTAGTAGTCTACAGAATGGTTCTAACCCATAAGCCCAGAGTACACATTCTTCTCAGTTGTTGCATCTAGTACATTCTCCAAAATAGACAACACACTAGCCAACCCATAGGACATGCTTAAGTAAATGAAAACGAACTGAAATAATCCTACACGTATTTGTCTGACCATAGTGGAATAAAAATAAAAATCAATAGCAAAAGAAAGAACAAAAACTACATAAACCTCTGGAAGTTAACACCCAAAACTAATGGCTCACAGAAGACAAAGAAATTAAACAGTATCTACAATAAACAATAATGCCAATACAACATCCTGGAACTTATGGGATGCAATGAAAGCATTTGTAAGAAGGAAATTTATAGTAGTGAATACTCATATCAGGAAAACAAAACAAGTTCAAATAACCTGATGTTGAAACTCAAAATTCTAGAAAAAAAAAAGTCAAACCCAAAGTCTGTACAAATTATAAAGAAGTAAATTATAAAGATAAAGATGAATTGAGACTCAGAAAATAATTCAAAGAATCAATGGAGAGTTAGCTCTTTAAAAATTAAATAAAATTCATAAACCTTTAAGTAACCTTATGAAAAAGAAAAAAAGAGACTCAAAGTCATGAAATTAGGAGTAAAAAGGGTAAAATCACAGTGGAGCCTGCAGATAATCAGAAAATAATCAATAACATCTTCATGACTCTATAGTCTAATAAGAAGCAAAGCACAGAAATAAAGGACGGATTTCTAAACATACATGAATTTCCAAACTTAATCAAAAAGATATAAAATTCTAAATTACCCAATATTAGTGAGTGAAATTCAAACTGCAATTAAAAACATTAGTAAGTAAAAGCCTAGATCCTGATAGATTAACTGCTGACTTCTATAAGCAATTTAAAGATTTAATATTACTACTGCTGTAACTCTTTAATTAAACTGAAAGGGAAACAATAATCCCAAAATCATTCCTGGAAGCAAGTATTACTCTGATATTAAAACTAGAGAAGGACTCAACTGAGAAAGAAAATTACTGACAAATTTCTCTGATGAACATATTTACAAAAATTGTCAATAAGATACTGGCTAACAGAATGCAGCCAGCCATTAAGATTACGCATCAAGACCAAGTAGGATTCATCCCAGGGATGCAGGAATGGGTCAACAAATGTAAATCAATAAATGTAATACCTCATATCAACATAGCCAAAGACAAAACTCACATGAACATCTCAGTAGATGCAAAAAAAGCATTTGACAAAGTGAAACACCAATTCATGATGAAATCCTAACAGAAACTTGGAAAAGATATTCTTTATCTCAATCCAATAAAAGTCATCCATAAAAACTCAGCAGCCAACATCATACTAAGTATTCAAAACTTAAAACTTTCACTCTAAAATCATGAACAGGACAGGAATGTCCAATATCACCACCCCTACCCACTATAATTCTGGAAACCATAAGAGCAATTAGACAAGAGAAATAAATTAAAGGAATAAGGGTAGGAAAGAAATAATTTAAATTATCATTATTTGCAGGTGACATGATACTCTATATAGAAGAAACCAAAAACTCCACCAAAAGATTATAGATTTAATAACCAAATTCAGAAGCATAGCTGGATAGAGTCAACACTCAAAAATCAATACAGTTACTATATAAAATCAACAAATGCACTGAGCAAGAAATTAGGAAAACCACACCTTTCACAGTACCTTTGAAGAAAAAACAAAATACTTAGGATTTAATCTAATACAGGAAGTAAAAGATCAATACACTGAAAATTACAATGCACAGAAAAAGGACATTCAAGAAAATATGAGAAACTGCATATATATCCCTTGTTTTTGGGTAGGAAGACCCAACACAGTGAAAATGGTAATACTCCCAAAATTGTGATACAGATTAATGCAGCCCAAATCAAAATACCAATAGTATACTTCACAAAATGACAAAAGACATTCCTAAAATTCTGTTGGAACCAGAAGAAACCTAAAATAGCAAACAAAAATTCTAAGCATCCAAGGCAATGTAGGGGGCATCACAATCCATGACTTGAAATTATATTATAAAGCTACTGTGATAAAAACAGCAAAAAGACAGACTCAAAAATCAATGGAGCAGAATAGAAGATACAGAAACAACTTTAAACACACTCAGCCACCTTATTTTTGACAAAGAGGCCAAACATGTTCACTGGAAGAAAAAAGAAAGATAACCACTTCAATAGATGGTGCCAGAAAAATTGACTTTCCACATGCTAAAGATCAAAACTAAATGACTCTCAAAGTGCAGTGAACTAAAATAGAAATGGATCAAAGATCTAAATATTTTTTTTAAAAAAAACACTAAATATGCTGGAAGACAGAATAGGTAAAGCCCTTGAAGACATGGGTGTAGGCAAAGACTTTGTGAACAAAAACCTGAAGACATGGGAAATTTTATAAAGAGTCAACAACTGGTATCTCATTCTACTAAAAAGCTTTTGCACAGTGAAATAACTCATCAATAGAGTGAAAAGGCGATCCACAGAATGGGAAACCTTTTAACTGGTTGTCCCTCCAACTAAAGATTAATATTTAGAATATTTAAAGAACTGAAAAAAAATCAGACTCTCTAATTTAATGATTTTATCCAAAAATAGTTATCCTAAATGAATACACACAGGGGAAGAAATGCAAATAGCAAATGAATATATGGCAAAAAATGTTCAACATTATGGTCATTCAAGAAACACAAATTAGAACAAGACTGAGATTGCATCTTGCTCTAGAAAGAATGACTATTATCAAGTAATCAACCAATAACAAATGCTGCAGTGGTTGTGAGGTGAAAGGAATTCTTCTCGTCTGTTGATGTATGTGTAGCCTGGTGCAACTACTGTGGAAATCAGTGTGAATATTCCTCAAAAAACTATAATTAAAGGTTCTTTTCTACCCAACTATGCCCTTTCTGGGTATTTTACTGTATGAATTATAAACATCACCTATTTTTATAGTAGCAGATTTTGTAATAGCCAGATCTTAGAAACAACCAAAGTGCCAATCAGCTGAGTAAAGGATAAAAAGGATTAAAACAAAATCTATACAATAGAGTACTACTCAACCATAAAGAAAGATAAACTTGAGACATTTCTAGATAAATGAATGTATCTTAAGCCTATACTGTTAAGTGAAATAAATCATACACACCAAATGTGTAAATATCCCTGGTGTGAGAAACTGAAATAGTGAATGGGGAAAAAATGTACAATGGATGTCCTGAAACAGGAAGAAATTGTTCAAAAGGAAACAATAAGTGTGGGGGAGGGGGAAAGTAGGAAGGGAAAAAAGAAAAAGTATAAGACTTTACAACTTTCAGTAGTATATATTATTAATTAGAATATACACCATAGACTAAGACTTTCCTTTTTTTCTTTTGCTAAAAACATTTTATAGCAATGAATGTTCTTTTTTTATAATTTATGGTAAAATCTAGTTAAAAAGTCATTAACATCCTACAAGAATGATATGGAATAGTGACATTTTTCTGCTTTCTCTTATAATTTTGGTGCATTTATTGGTATTTTTAATAAAGAAATACATAGCTAATAATTATTTTATTAGATACAAGTTTCAAATTTCAGGTAAGTTTTAGGTTCTTTGACAAAGCAATTCATTCTTTGTCATTCATTTAATGCTGTTCTTTAAATATCAGCTTCTGCGAGTTAGAAAGATGAATTTTAAATTAAGCTTTCTTAGATTTTTCTCTGTTTTTCAAAGTTATAACAAAATGATTTTTCTCCTATACTTTATATTATTTGGAATGTCCATAAAATAAATATTTAACATGACAATTCCATCTTCTGTCTTCATCTTCTCAGTGGAAATATAATTGGTCACTAATATATTTTCAAATAACCTTCTAGGTTAACTTTATTATGTCAATATCCTGTGTATTAACAATTAATTTATAATAACTGTCTTTTTTATTTGTTTGCTTTAGAGTGATGTTATTGTGTTTACCAATAAAACTGTTTACTGGATAACTTTTAAAATTGCCAGATTTTTTCTATTGTCAATCTCTACTTGTGATTCTATATTTCTTGTGTTCTAGGAATACTGAATTATTCTGACACCTAATTGTGTTTTCATTGTGCCATAATTTAAAATAATATATATCCATCAATTTAGAAATGATGAATGGGAAATATTGCCTTTCTGCTGACATACGATATTTAAAATCAACTATATTCAACACAATGAATAAAAAAACTGCAAGAGGAATGCAATTAATTACCATTTCTTGTTACAATGGTTGTGTTAATTCAAATTTTTAAAATATTTATAACCCAAATGTATTCATTCTAATGCAAAATATCCAATTATAGTAAGTTTTTTTGTATTAAAAAGCATTCCACAGAGTAATACCAGACAGAAAATTTCCTTCAGAAAATGGCCAGAAAAGGTTGATGAAGTAGCAATGAGGTGGCACTGAAACTTCAGAGAATTATCAGAGGTTAATACAAGAGTCTGCTTTGAGATTTCTTAAGAATTTAAATGTGATTTTTTAAAAAAATTCCTTTAGACTGATGTTAAAAGGAAGTTTCTGTTACAAGTTTATCCTTAAATATCAAATGAGTTTTATCTTAGCTTTTTCACTTTAAAACATGATTTTTATTTTAAAGACCTACACTTTTAAAAGGATTATTAATTATACTATTATTAATAAAAAGCTGATTTGCAGGAACATAAAGATTGTTAAATAATGCTAAACTTTTAATATTGTATTCCATTTAGTCTCATAGCAAAGTTGTGTGTTTCTATTAAGAGTTCAGATGGGGTACTTTTTTTTCTTTAGAATATTAGATTTTGGGATAGTTGACATGTCCACCTAATTTAAATGACATTGTTATGTTCAATATTATAGAATAAAATTTTCTTTTTTTATTAGCACAAACTAAAAGAAACTAAATAAAGCCTTCACTTTTTTTCAATACAAATTGAATAAGGACAATTTTTATTAAAATAATTTCCAGTCAGGTATGAATCACAATATACACTGGTAATTTGGCCAGTGTTATTTATAAATTTCAACCTTTACAAAATTTTCAAGTTTGTAGTTTGCATATTTTGTGCAGTTAATAATATTATTTTAACATTCTGAATAAAGAAAATGTACTTAGTCTATACGAGCACCTGTTGATTTCTTTAAGCTAAGATCAAACAAGAATTAGATATAAATGCATTTACCTAGGCAGGTAGGTATGAACTTCATAGACAGAGATGCTAAAATAACTATTCACCATCACTTTTGAACTCTGAGGAAAACATGCAGGACAATCATCACTGAGTGATCAATTAATTTGCCATTTTCTATCTGATCTCTCCTGCTTTGCCTTTCTAGAGGAGTCCAGAGAGTCAAAGCAGCTGTAATGCTGCTAATCTTATCCTCTTTAGGCACTATGATCTGTATTTTATCTTTCATCTTAATCCCACCTTTTAGGAGTAACCAGGGACTAGAGAATGTTCTAACATTATATGTTAACATTTCAGTTTCAATCGGATATGTAGATAAAAGTCCTCAATGCTCAGTTTCATTTAAGAGCTCTAAAAGCCTCCTTTGTTGCAAAGCAGGGGCTCCATTTCACTGTGTGTGTGAACATGATAGAGAAGTGTAGTGGCATTATTGATGCAGAATCTGCTCGCATCCCTTTATTGCTTCCATAACCCATATTGTGTGTACTTCTGTGTGCTTTCTTTCTAGTCTTGTACCTGCGACTTTCTTGAGAGGAATGTATTATACTTCTGCAAGGTGGAAATATTTGGGGGTTTGGGAATTGTTCCTAAAATTCATTCTTCAATTTTAGAGAACACGAACTTGTACCGGACATAGTAGGTCGGGAGTTTACATTCCCCTGTATCAATAACTCCTGTAATTTTAAATCAGCATATATGTCCATCAATAGATAAATGAATAAAGAAAAGTTAGCACATATAAACAGTCAAGTACTAATCAGCCATAAAGGATAGATTAAATCATTTGTAGGAAAATGAATGCACCTTATGCCCATAATGCTAAGTGAAGTACACTGGACACAAAGGTCAAGTGCCATATGCCAAAACATAAAAAAATTTAGAGTTAAAAAAAGATAGAAAAAAAAAACCCATGAAGATAGACTTTGTGAATACGAACAGGGAATCTGGGAATGGGACAGACAGGAAGAAAAGAAAGGGTTTAGTAGGAATATTTGGGGTATCAACTCATGGGTGAAAGGCAAAGGGAGTATGAGCAGGCAGTGGGAAAGGCAGGTCTATCATGCAGTCTTAAAAGAACCCTCACCTGTGGAGATTTGATGCTAGGATCACAGTTTTTTTTTTTAATTTTATTTAAAGAGAAAAAAAAGCAAAACAGAAAAAAGGGGTAGAAACAATACAGAATTTCAGAAAAAAATAAAGAATAAGAAATCACTAGTTGATGAGTTACACATTGCCTTCTTAGACATAGTTGTTCAAGTTACAAAATTAAAGCACACAAAGTGGACATTCAAACAGTGAGGCTGCAAACAGTTCTTTTCAATGATCCAATAAAAACTTAGCGACTTGGTTATCAATCCTACACACTTAAACATAAATGCAGTTATATCCTTTAGAGCATTTTCTTTCCCCCCTTTTACTTTTTAAGGCCATTATCTGTTTAGTTGTATCTTGTTTCAGGTTGCTCAGTACCTTACTGACTTGTTTTGTTGTTATTTACTTTTTAATCACCTTATTTTATTCTGTTGCTTTGCTTTTGAGTTTCTCCTCATTCATGCCCCATGGATCAGCTTTGGTGGAGTTGGAAGTTTTTTGGACGTATTTTGTTACTTTGTTGTCTACTTTTTTTTTTTTTTTTTGAAGGTAGCAAAATACAAGACAGAACAAACCCATGAGAGGCAGTGCAGTGAAATTGGCACAGAACCTCACAGCAGGTCACCAGGACAATAGCAATAGGCACAATAGTACATCCTGTTCTGTTCACCTTAGCTGTTCTTTCAGTCAGGTAGAGCAAAATGGAAGGAAATACCGAACTTATAAAAACAGAATATTGAATAGAGCAGTACCATTAATCAGAACTCAGCAAAACAGAGATAAAAATATTTGCCTTCAAAGAGATGATAGAAGGAAATCCCCCTTACTTGCACACTGCATATATTCATCCTCCCAAAAGGCACTCAGACCTCTGGGTCCCACTTGCTAACCGGGGCGGGGTGGGGATGGATCGATGTCTGGGCCCCCAGCCGCTTACCAGGGTGGTGAGCAAGCTGCCTGTTCTCCCAGCACCTCAGGTTCCAACATGATGCAGAGCTCAGGGAACACCGATAGTTCTCACTCTGGTGCGGCATTGGCTTGAGGCCCCCAGCCGCTTACCAGGATCACAGTTTTAAGATGTTTTAATTTCAGAGACCAAGGCAAGGATCTATAGGACAATTAGTTACTTGGTTAATGAGGGACCAGGAGGAAATTACAGCATGCATATAGGAGATTCACAGTTCATAACTGTCTGCCAGAAAGACTTATAATACCTGGGAAATTAGCCCTTCATTTCTAAACAGATTTCTGTCAATTACTCAAATAAGTTTTCAAGCTAAATGGTACAAATCTAGAAGTATATTTTTTCAAACTAAATTATAAGTCAAATTCTGTGGCTATAGCCACTTTGATTAGTTTTATCCTGCCAGTACTACAAGAAATATGAATTGTAAGAAACAAAGAAGAAGAAGAATAGGCACTACTCACAAGTGACAAGATGGTTTGTATATCTCCAGTTTTTAATCTTTAATCTTCAACTCTCTTATTTTTTTATTGTTCTGTAAAAGCAGATTTCTGCACTTGGTTTTTCCATTCTCCCATTCCAATAGATATTTGTCAGCTACTAGACCTCCTCAGCCTTTGTAACATTACCAACTACTCCCCTCTCAAAGGTCCTGCCTTTTTGCCATGAATGACCCATCTTTCCTTGTTCTTGGCCACTCATTGTGATTTTCCTTTATGGGAATCTTCTCATTTTCCTGTCTCCATAATGCAATTTTTGGCCCATTATTCCCTCAGCTTCACAACTTGCTTATAGAGGAGCTTTCATTCTCATCTATATGCTAATGACTCAAATCTTTCTGTCAGTCTTTGTCCTCTCTCCTCACTTTAGCATTGTTTAATCAATTACCTTATCACCTTCAATATCCTGTAGGCACCTCAAATTCAGAATGCAAGACTAGACTCATCATGTTTTAAACCTCTCTCAAACTATTATTTTTTGTTTTGTGAAATTAATTATTGGAACATAAATTTAGACTAGCTATAAAAGAAACTGTCCATTTAATCCCATAGGCCTCAAAGAATAAACTTTTTAATTAGAAATCTGACACTAATCTCACATAAAGAGTGGCTCTCCTATTGCCATTTAGGCTAAAATGAGGTAACATATGATTTGTGTAACTTACTAATTTCTGTGTAAGATATAAATAAAAGAGAACCTTTGATATTTATTAAACAATGTTACATATGAAAAGTAATTTTTTTTTTTTGTACTGGGGATCAAACTCATGATTTCGTGTTTGCCAAGCAGGCACTTACACTGCTGAGTTAAACCCCCACCCCTTATTTATTCTTTTTACTCTTTCCAAAAACTTGAGAAATCTTTGAATTGATAGTTATACAAATTATATTTCAAAGTTCTTAAAAATCTCAGCTGATTTCCTTATCATTGGAAACTGATGATATTTCCTTGAATACAGAATTGTGAAAGGTAAGCTAAGGTAGGTATTGGTGGCTAGTAGTTCTACTGAAATTATTTTCTTCTAATAAATATCTCTGTGTGAGGTGTTACTGGAGGCAAATACACTGGTTCAATTTCCTGGTGACAATCTGAGAACTGCAACTCAGAACCACATCATCAGTGGCTAGCATTTTCTTCTCTCACATGTGTTCTCTAGCTGGTATTGTTACTTGAACATGTTACTTGGTTATTAGTACTGTTACTTGAGAAAGACCTTGGGCTAGCTTCTTCCTTTAGGATAAACTGATAGTCTATTGTGACTCAATACATTTATATTCAAGAACTTCAGACTTCCACTGAGCATTTTTCCTTGCTCTGGTACAGTTCTGTCAATTACATCACTTCATCAAAATCTCAGTCATCTTCAATTTCAAATCAAGCTCAATTCCAAAGTTTTTGTTGGTCCTGAAATTCTATTATTGAAGTAAAATTTTCTGAAAGATCTGCTTTATGGAGTAAATATTCTTTGTCTACTTCAACAAAATCTCTCCTATTGTATAACACTAAACATAATTCATGCAACTCAGTTATTCCTT
The DNA here is from genome assembly GCA_004027455.1 of Hydrochoerus hydrochaeris. Taxonomy (NCBI): domain Eukaryota; kingdom Metazoa; phylum Chordata; class Mammalia; order Rodentia; family Hydrochaeridae; genus Hydrochoerus; species Hydrochoerus hydrochaeris. Next base: position 178,945 of record PVLA01001226.1, read on the forward strand.
AAATGTCAACCAATTTCCTGACTTTAAGTTGTATTTAAAAACAATACCTCAAAATATTCTTTCTAGATAATCTTTGTATGTTCTTAGAGAAATGCATCTTTAAAGAAAGCACTCCTGGAATTTTAGCTGACAAAAAAACAGCTTCAAAGAAGGGGAATGAAGGTTAAAAAACAAGTTTCATTAACATTCCTGATCACATTTTTAAGAAGTGACTCAATCTCTCCCTAAGTAATCTACCATATATATATATATGAAATATAAGAAAAGCAATCAAATATGTACCACATGAAAATAAATGAAGAGCATCATGCCTTTATCACAATTAGTTTAAGAAAAAATTTAAAGATACAATTGAATTTAAATTGAACAAAGAATTTTAAATTGCTACTTCTTTAAGAAATGATATCTAGCAAACAGTGTCAGTGAGAAACAATACAAATAGGAAACAACTACAATATTTATTATTTTGAATAATAATGATAAATACAAATTAACAACAAAAAGCTGAGGGGCATACTGGGAAATAAAATCGGAGGGTAGGGATCTTTCATTCTTTCACTCATATATTTGCTTAATATCTGTGAAATGTCAGATAATATTACAGATTCCTGGAAAAAAAAGAATGACCAGGGCAAGGGGAGTTTCTTTCTTGAACTATATTAATGGATTTCTACTCTTGTTACCATAGCCATAGGCAGTATCTCTCAATATACTCAAGACTGAATGACAGTATTTTACTCAGATACTATCTACTTTTTAAACTTATGTAATCCTTGAAGTATGAATTCTTAATTAGAAAACAGCTGAGTTGCTTGTCTCTGGATAGTACCTCACATTAATTCCTGATTGTTGGTTTTGGGTTCCATGTAGGCATCATTCTACAGTCCTTTGGAATACAGTGCTCAGGAATATCAACCTTTGGCCTGCAACCATGAATAATGGCCCCCAGAGTCTGAAATCAGCACCTGCATCAAAAAGGAAGTTGGAATTTGCTTTTAAATGCACCATAAATTCTTAAATGCATTGTCTTTTGCTCTTTTTATTTAGTCAATATCAGTCTTTATTTGCTTAGGGAAATAGGGAAAGAAAAGGGTTTTAGCTGCAACATGGGAACCTTTCATCTTGAACTGTTGCCCTCCCTGGGCAGTATGGGATTAAGAATCTGAGCAAAAGGTTACAAGTTTGACCAGAGGGCTAAATTTTATCCAGATCTGGTGGGGTGCTTCAGCAGAATAAGGAGGTAACTTTCAAAGGCATGTACAAGCTGCACAGCCCAGTTGGAGCCGTGGAAAAATTCTGGCATTTCCTCTTGCTTTTCACCTTGTACAATTGAGAGCTGAGGGCTGACAGAAGTTTCTGAGTGGGAATTTGACCAACGACTCAGGAGAGTTAAACTTCACCTGGGGCTGACATTTAGTGAAGACTTCATGATGCATTTCTCAACCAATATGCAGCTTTCATAGAACTCTACAGTATTTAATCAAAAGCAAAGTTCTGAGAACTTTGGGAAGAATATATTTCACTGCCTCCCTCACCACAAGTTGTTGTTATTTAGTAAGATAGCCCTATTTTGCCTTTTAAAAAGAAACATTTAGCTTAAATGGCTAGCACTTTTAAAATATAGATTGATTTCAGAAAAACAAAGTATTAGAGATAAAAGAAAGCAAACACTAATATCCTAATATCATGTGAGATTATATTTTATAAGAGTATAATGCAAGCAAAAACAACACACAGAAAAGGAAAATACACACATGGTAATTTTGAATTTTAACCAAAGGAAAATTATGAATGTAAATTTGGAGAAATTGTGAACTGGGTTTTTTCTTCTATTTTGCAAAATTTTTCATATGATATCGCTTTTCATTTTTAAAAAAGCACTGAATTGAAAATATGTAAAACCTCAGAAAAATTTCAAAGTTAATTGAAATATTTTATTTTACATGACTTCACATGTTTTCCAATTTTTGGTTTTAAAGCAATAAATACTGATACATATGACATAAAATGTTGAAAACATACACATAAAACTCAATATTGACTTCTGAAGGATGATACAATCAACATTTGTATATTTGTTGTCTTTTAGAACATATCTACATAATAGTTTCTTATTTTCATTCAGTGTTTAGTGTGGTGATCTTACATACTATTATGCAATATTTTTGTTGAAAAGTGACAGAAATAACATAACATTGAAGCTGTAGTAAAATCACATATTCAGAGAAATTATGTTTGAGAAATGGAGAATATAACATTTCCTTATTTGTTTACTTACTCTTCATAAATATTTGTGATGAAACTAACTTAAAAATTAAAATTAAGTGTATCTTAAACACATCTAAGTTATAAATAAATATATGTCAAAGTTTAAGGTATTTATTTCTGCATTTCTTAAAATAAATATTAGCCCTGTTAATTTTTTTATCATTTCTGATTATGTAGACAAGTGACATATATTTCTGCATGATCAACTGTTTAAAACTAGAAAATTTCAACTTACCAAAACTTTGGGTTATTAAATTTTTTTCAGTCATTAAATTTTAATGGTTGATTTAAAATTTTCTTTAACTTTATGATGGTGTAAAAGTGATATACATTTAGCAGAAACAATACTTTGAATTTTTATTTTTTTCCCAGACCAGTAATATACATGTCATAATTTCGCATGATGGTGAGAAGTGGTCACAAGATGTAGCTCTCAGTCAGTCATATGATCTTATAAGGGTATACACAAAATCCTCCACAGTGTACAGTGTCATTGGGCTATGAGACTTGGTAGACTATGTGTATCAAATTGATTTTCCATTTATGGGTGTTTTCTGTTTATGATGGGTTAATCACGCTGCAATCTCATTCTAAATTAAGGAGCATCTATATATTTGTATTTATAGCTACCTACTCCTGTATCTGCCTGTGTGTATATAAACATGTGCCTTAGATGAAATGTATCTTTTGAAATTGCTCACATGATTATTTACTAGATTTTACCTAAATATTTAATATGTTGTTTTCCAACATTGAGTTTTATTTTTCTTTTAACTCCTCACTGTATTAATTTAAATTATCTAATGGTCATTCAAATGAAGTTCTCAGTTTATGACTAAATGCAAATGCTGTAGTTCATTATGAGAACATGGGTAGACATTGTATATGTGATAATAATGACTCAGTATTCAAGCTAATCAAGAAGAAAGGAAAGACAAACCCAGGAAGGTAATTAGTCTATCATCTCTTCAAAAGTTAACTGTATTATATCACACCCTTTGAGTTTTCTTTCTGAAAGGTAAGAAGCTGGAATTAAGAAGTTCATCCTGACATCAAATAAATAGCTATATAAAATAAAATCAATTCTACATTTCTTAGATATGAGGAAGAAAGAGAGATGGGAGGGCAAATCACTACCTATGAAATCAGAGAAACCAAGAGACAAACAGAATTGGTAATTGCTGGAGCAAAATGTTTCATTAAAATCCTCTGTGGTTATCAGTGCTGGGGTAAGGAAACCAGGAAAATGAATGTTTATTTCAGAGAGACACAACTTAGACAAATCTAAGACATAAAAACTATAGAAAGATCCAGTGATTAGCAGCTCCAAATTTTGTGAGTTTTATCTTCATGAATTTAAGTCAGTTTCTTAGTGAATATTGGAGATGAATGTGCTGATGTTTTGAGAAGGGAGGAGAAAAGATGTGTTTTGAAATATGTCAGAAAATTCTGTTCTTTTGAACAAGAAGTTTTTAAAACAGAGCCTAACCTTTTGGAATTTTCTGATTGCTTGACTGACATGGAGAGAAAGAAAACACCCAACTCCAACTGACTCTGCCTTTACAGAGAAATAGATACAGTCAATCCAGTTTACCATAATCATCCTGTCCCATTGAATAGTGAAAATAGACTAAACAGAATATATCAAATTTATAGCAAAGTAATACTGACTTACAGAAACTTTGAGAAATATTCATAGGATTACAGAATGCATTCCTTCTCTCCACATCTTACTTACGAGCAGTTCTTTTGCCCAATACAGTATGTCAGACTGTCAAGATAAATTATAAGACATGTTAGGAGGCAAGAAATACAATTATCAGGGATGGCAAATATCAGAATAAAAATAGTATTTGGAAGAGATGTTGGAACTATCAGACTAATAATTTAAAACAACTATGACTAATTGCTAAGGGCTCTAATAAAGTGGAAGATAAAAATAGGAACAGAGAATAAAGGCAATAGGTAGAATATAATTAATAAATAAACTATATTAACAAATATATTTGTCCAACTGTGTCTGGAATCACCTTGAATATTAATGACCTAAGTGCACTCATTAATAAAACAAAGATTGAGTATATCAATAACTAAAATCCAGGTAATTACGATGTTGACTACAAAAATTCACTTTGAATATAGTGACTCACACAGAATCAAAGTAATTAATTAGAAAAATATATGTTAATACTTATTGGGTCCTGACCTAGATCCCCGATCTCCCAAATGAGTGTACTGCGGAGGTTAAAATAAACAGAGACAATTGTAATGATTTTAGGGTACTGGGAAGGTCAAAACCCTTTAATTAAGCTCAAGGCTCTGAAGCTAAGACAAAGACTTCTCTGGATTAGTCTGTTTTTGATAGTCCAACAAGGGTCGGAGAAACTGAGGAAAGTGCAGGCATTGAGCAGGACCTTGGAGTCACTTCAAGGACGTCTCCAAGTAATGAATCAAGCTGATTCATTAGAACTGTCTTATCATGAAGGCATGGTAGAAGTGAGACAGTAGGAGTAAATTCTGCAGCTGCAGTCTCTATCTTGTTAATGGAGGTTGGAGCCAAGTGACCGAAGCTGTGGCCTTATCTTGCCCTTTGAGGTGTCTTTGGCCTCATTGGTTACTACAAACCTCAGCCAAGATCAGTGATTCATAGAGGTTTGTTTCATTTGCTTACTATGAATCAGCTCCCATCTCCAGGCAAGGGGGGCCGAGGCCTAGGATTGACTCACAGATAAACATAGACAGACTCACAGATAAACATAGAAAGCCAATTAGTAAAATTTAAATCCTGCTCAGAGTTGCTTCGTAGTGGTCTCCAACAAATACTAATTACAAAAAACAGAGGTAACTATATTAATGTCAAGTATATAGCAGATTTCAAAATGAAGAAGTTTGTCAGTGATAAGAATGGATAATGCAAAATAAGGAGGTATTTATCTAAAAAATCAAACATCCTCTATGTATATGTATCTAAGAGTATGATAATGAATGTGGCAAAAATTGACAGAACTGTAAGAAATAGATGAATGCACTATCATAATTGGAGTCTTTAGCATACTTTTATCAGAAATGGATGGATTAAGCTGGCAGAAAATCAGTAAAGACATAGTTGAACTCAATGACAGCATCAAGCAACTGGATACAATCTATATTGAAAGATACTTTACTTGACAACAAAGTACATATTCTTTGCAAGTTCAAATGGGACGTTCATTGAGATAGGCTACATAGTAGACCATCATATATACCTCAAAATTTTAAACAGCAGAAATAACATATCAATTTTAAGACCACAGCAGAATTAAACTGGAAGCCAATAAAGAAAAAAACCCAAGTATTTGGAGATAAGAGACTAACTAACATACAAATAAGAAAACAAGAAATATAAAACATCAGTGAAAACACAGCTTATGAAAAATTGTGGTAAACAATATTTGAAGAGGAAGTTTAGCATCAGATGTATGTGTTACAAAAAGTTATAAATAGAATCATTTCCAAATAATGCCAAAGAAAAACAATTATGTGTGCAAATGAAACAAAATAGTAGAAATTACGGCAGATTTAAAACAAATAGGTGGAGAAATATTCAATGTTCATGGAGAGGAAGACTCAATATTACCAAGTTCTTTGCTCTTTTCCAGCTGATCTAAAGGCTTATGCAAACTCTAATAATCTCAGTAATTTATTTGATTCTAAAATTATCTAACTGATTCTAAAGTTTATAAGGAGAGGTAAACATTCTCATAACAGCCAATTAAATTCTGAAAGACAACAATTTCTGAATACTAATACTTCCTGACTTTATACATTTTTTAAATGGTGTTGTAACAAAGGCAATGTGGTACTGACAAAGAATGTACAAGTAGATTAAAGGAATAAAGGGGCCAGGGATATAGCTCAGCAGGACCGTGCCTACCTGGCAAGTGCAAGGTCCCAAGTTTGATTCTTGGTACCTAAATAAACAAATAAAATGAAGGAATAGAGGGCTGGGGATTTAACTCAGTGGCATAAGTGCCTCCTTGGCAAACACAATGTTGTGTTTGATCCCTGGCACCAAAAATAAAAAAATAAAAAAAATAAAAATAAAGGAATAGAATAGGAACCCCATAAATAGGCCCACGCAAATGTAGTGTACTGATCTTTGTCAAAAAGCAAATGCAGAAAAACAAAACAAAGTTCCCGCCAAGCCCATGATGGAACCCAGGCAGCTACACAAAGAAGCAATTCCCCCCACTCTCTTGGTAAGCGCCTTCCTCCGGCATGAGCCAGGAGGAGAATCAGTGAGCGGCTCCCCGAGTCCAGCCATGGCAATGGTGGAACCCAGGCGGCTGCACAAAAAAGCAATTCACACACCGCATTCTTGGTAAGCACCTTCCTCCAGTGTGAGCCAGGAAGAGATCCAGTAAAGTCTCCTGTGAGCCTACCAGTGCACGGGCTTGGAATCAAACATCTCCCCCTCTGCCCCCACACCGTTAGCAACTGGGGACAGAGGTCTGAGCATCTCTAGGAGGATGACTGTATACAATATAGAAAATATGGGGGGGGGGTCTCCTCTATCTTCTGTTTGAAAGCAAATGTTTTCAGTTTTGTTTCATTAGGATTAATTGCTTTATTCTATTCAATATTCTCTTTCAATTAGTTTTATAATGTTCTGTCTTTGGTTTGATTTTGCTATACCTAATTGACTAGACAACTATTGTGAAGATAATGAGATATACTGTGGTACCTGTGACTGTTATCCCAGTAACCCGCTGTGAAGTTCTGTACCAAATTCACTGCACTGTCTTAATTGGCTTTGTTCTGTCTTGTTCTATTGTATTTCTACTACCTTCAAAATTAAAAAAAAAAGAAGCAAATGCAATACAATTTTTTCATCAAACGCTGTGAATTCATGTTATACACTTGCCATAAATTAAATAAAAATAGCTCACTGATTTCCTGTAAAAAACAAAACTATAAAGCTATTTGATGATAATATAGAAGAAAATCTTGATGATCTTGCACTTGATAATAACTTCTTAATTCCAACAACAAATACATATAACGTGAAAGAGAAAATCAATGAGCTGCACAAAACAATAAAAATTTCTTCTCTGTGAAAGCCATAATTTTGGGAGGAAATTTTTGTGCAGGACATGTTTTATGAATAACAGGTAGATGAAATACACAAAAAACCATTAAAACTCGACCATATGAACACTTATAGCCTAACTAGAAAATACGCCGAAAACTTAATAGTCACCTCAAAGAAAATATATCAGCAATAAATAACAGCATGAGATGATCTAAATCCTATGTCATGGAGAGGGAGACACAAAGTCATGAGATAGCAGTGTGCACATAATAAAGTGTGTGATATTGTGTCTAAAATTCTGGACATGAATATCACTAACTTCTGACAAAAATGTGAAGCATACAAATCTCTCATTCATTCTTGGCATAATGCCAGATTCCACTGCTACTTTGGTAGACAGTTTGGTAATTCTTAATAAAGCTGAAGAAAAAGAAAATCTGAAATCTGTATCTGCCCAAAGATTTGCCCATATGTGTTTATTGTGTCTTTCTTTAAAATTTCCAAAACTTGGAAGCAAATACAATATGTCTGAGGAGCTGAATGAACTATGGTACTTCAGACAATAGAATACTATTGATCACTAAAAACTGAGCTACAAAGCAGGAAAAGCCATGGAAGAGGCTTAAATGTTATTACTAAGTGAATGAAGTCAATCTTAAAAAGCTATGTACTATATAATTCCCACTAAATGACATTCTGGAAAAGACCAACCTATGAAGATAGTAAAAGTACTAATGGCTACTGGGGATTGTGGGAAAGAAGAGGTAAATTCTGGAAGCATAGAGGATTTTGTAATGAAAGTATTGTGCTTGATGCTAAAACGGGAGGTACATGATACTATGCATTTGTTAAAATTGGTGATAGGGACAGTAATGTGACTAACTCCTGAGGTAGGCAATGGCCTTTGAGCCATGGTGTGTTTGCCCTTCAGTCAAAGCAATCAACTCCCCTGATCGGGGATGGTGATTGTGAGGGAGGCTGTGTGTCTGGTAAATTATACATATATGTTTCCACTTAAGTTTTCTGTGATTCTAAAACTATCCTAAAACTTAAAGTAATTAAAAACACTGTGTAGTCACTTCCAATGAGTTCCTAAAACTATGAAGATATATGTCTAATTCCATTTTGAGTATTGATTGTGTGTTTGGGGATGAACATATGCAAAAATAGCACAATATTTAAAACATTTCCCCTAATAATATTTACATTTTTTTCAGTCATTACAAAAGCTATAGATTCCTCAAGTAGAACAGAGCTTCATTTCCTAGTTGTGATCAATTTTATTAACATTCTCTATATTTAAGTGTGTGTGTGTGTGTGTGTGTGTGTGTGTGTGTGTGTTGGGACAGGGTCTTTCTATGTAGCTTAGGCTGGGCTTGAACTCACTACATAACCCAGGCTGATCTCAAACTCACAGCAATCCCCCTGCCTCAGACACAGGTGTGCACCACCACACGCAGCTACATTTAACTTTTATAAACCACCACTTTCCTTGACTTTAGGGAAACTTGAACCTGTCTATTAAATAGGAAAACACTGAAATATGAGTGTAATTTATTTGTCCTAAGATATTCTCTCTTACCATTGTTTTATCTATTATGGTAACAATTATTAATTTATAGAAATAATTTTGGCATAATGCTAAAAAATTTCTATATTTATCAGTAACCAAATGAGCTTTTTACTTTATTCTGAATAAATGGCTTTTATTTGTTTTCAGTAGATATTTTTCTTATATACTCTGCACACAGTGAATCATAACAGTAGTTGAGGATGAAATATTTTTTAAAAATCCTTTCAAGGTCTTACACTGTAGCTGGAAGGATGGCCTCCTACAACAGTATAAAGAATGAAACGTTAACACTTGCAATAGTTGAACAAATTAAATGTAAACTATTTAAACTGGAGAAGTAGACTCTGCAGATTAATAAACTTGTTCCCCATAAAAAAGGACACGGTAAACCTACTCATGTTATCAGTTTTGTTCACATATGAAGTTGTGTCAAACTAAAGAATGTGGCCTGCTGTAGGAGTGGTGGCATCACAAGCTGCCATAGTATGTGTGAAGGTTAGAAATATTATTTCCCAAAATTCTTTCCATATATATCCTGAAAATTGGCATGAACTGACTTGTACCAGAATAACAATGGTATAAAGTGACAAGAAAAATATAATACAAAGATGAAGAAAATATTTAGAAAAAATACAATGTTGTTATGTAGTATAATCTTTGTAAGAAACCATCATGAAACATAACTAAATTATGGCCGTTGGTCTGATAGCACATACACTACTCAGTGGTAATTAGCTCACTTATTTATGCAGATTGTTTTCCTAAAAAAGGTTCAGGATACAAATTACAAGGACTACCAGAAATGTGACACAAATCAAAGAATGTTCATGCCAGAAGAAACAGCAAACTTGCACATCCTTTCAAAGAACTCCAAAATGGTGTAAGAATAAAATATAGAGGTCATAAGTTCAAACCCCAGTACCAAAAAAAGAATAAAATTTTACAAATATTTTATGCAATAAATATTGCATAACAGCAATGACTTCTGAATTAAAGTGATGAAAAAATTTTTAGCAGCAGGGAAGTTTTTAAATAGTTGATTAAATTTATGATTCAAATATATAGTTAATATTGGCAAATAACTACATTTTAATTGTATAGCAAGTGTGTTGGTTACTTTTCTCTCATTGCTGAGACAAAATACCCGATACCCAAAGTTAAAGAAAGAAAGGTTAATTTAGCCCACAGTTTGTAGAGGTCAGTCCATAATCAGCTGGCTGCAAGGCAAGGTGACATTGCACAGGGGCACCAGTTCAAGTCACAGAAGTCAGCAAAAGCAGCAAGAGCAAAAAGCGGGAAGAGCAAGCCTCCTTCTCTCCCTTACACAGTGAGCAGGGCATCATCCGCCAGGGCAGGTGTAGCACTCACACCATCTCCCTGTCCTCCTCTTGCACAGGATGAGGATGTTTACAAAGTAAGGACCCTGTTGCTCTGCTGAACAACTTAAAATTCTAAACTTCTCAAGCTGACACAATCGACAGCATCCTACAGCAGAAAGGGCATGTCCTCCACACCCCAGGATATAGAGGTGCTGAGTTACTTAGTTAAACACGTAGACTTCTCAAGTTGACACAATGTACCAGCCGTGACAGCAGGTGAAGTGAAAACATTCTTTGAGTCTTTGATCTCCTGGGAAATTTTGCCTATTAAGTTTTATGCTTGTCAACATTTGTTTCAGAGAAATATTATGAAAAAGATATAGTAATGCAGTTAAGTATATGCTTCCTAATGGGTTATATACGTATTACTAAATAAAAGGTCCAAATATGTTAATTGGAGAAATAGAGAGTTCAATATATATTTTAAAATTTTACAAAAATAAATTTCTCTAAGTAAAGAATTCTTTGGGTGTAGGTCCCCATTAAAAGTTCAGAGGCCACGGAGCTGGTGTATAGCTCATGGGCACAGCACCTGCCTGGCAAGCACGAGGCCCTTAGTTAAATTCCCGGTAACCACAAAAACAAAACAAAACAAAATGAAATAAAATAAAAATTCAGAGGAAAATGCACCAGTAATAGTATGATATGAAAACCGGGCATGGTGGCTCATGCCTGTAATCCCAGCACCCGGGAGGCTGAGGCAGGAGGATCGTTGCGAGTTCAAGACCAGCCTGGGCTACAAAGTGAGCACAAGACCTGCCCGAACTGCATAGCGAGACCCTGTCTCAAAAAGCCACACACACAAAAAAGTCTAAAAGGAACTGCAAAAAATATTTGCTTTATGAGTTCTGCAATAGACTTTTCTTTCTGATTCAGTTTAAGGTATCGATATTTGTAGGAAATACTGTAATTTATATACTATAGTATGAATATGTTCTAATACTCTGGAGTTATCAACATGGTCAGTACTGTGCTAATGATACTTATAATGATCCATATTATAGATATTTAAAAATTAACTTGTTAGCGGTACAAAATGTAAACCCTGGCCAAAGAACTTCACTCATTTGGTTCTAGTTTCACAAAATTATAATAAAAATTTTGCTTTGATTTTTTTCTTCACTTAACTCTTCTTGATTTAAAATTCACTTTTCTTTCAAGAATGTACTATGGTGTTGAGTCTGATGATCATATCATTTGCTGATAATTTTTCCTTATATCTTTTATGTGTAATTTTTTCTCATTTTTTTAACCTTCAGTTTACAAACCTAGTTGTGATTACTGTGATGTTAATTTACAGCTGTGATTGATGATGTTCACTCTTGCTCTGAAAAATGTTGAAAGTATATGGAATCACTTTTTCATCAATGACATCATCAATGTGCAAACAATACTAATTTTATTCATCCTTAAATGAAAGAATAGACTATTAAAGTTGAAAAATTACTATTTGCATTTATGTTGCATTCTCTAACTTTATTTCAAGTTGGCTTTCCAAATTTACTACATTTGGAAGACAAATGTGAATGACAGTTCTTATGTAGAATAATAACTATTATTTTGCTTATGATGGTGCTTAGAAAAGCAGTATATATTGACAAGCAGTGAACATAAAAGCTTTTTTACCTCGTGATGATGAAAAATGCATAGAATGGTTGCCATGATTATGGTAATGAAGATAATAACCAAGATAAAACCTTTTGAAGGGCCCTTTTCTTTTTGTCAAAAGTATCTCTATTTACTGATGGCTAAATGTAGCAATATGATGATCTTCCTTGAAGTTATTCACCTATTTATAAATAATGTAAAAAATCACTTTCTTAGGTATTAATAATCAAACTTTTCAGACAAAAGAAATGATGTTGGTTTCTTTTTTCTTCAGACGGCTTCCCTGTAGCAAAGGGCTTAATAAAAACAATTCAAAAGATGAAAAAAATTATCATGACATTTGACATATTTAACTATCCTAAGACAAGTCAGACTTGGCAGCTATCTATGACCTGGGCTACAGATGTTATCAGAATATTTAAAAGGATTAAATTTTCCCTAAAACAGTTTATATATCAGATACAGTTCAGCTTAGAAGGTAACACAATCTCTATCTCTTTGTTCTGAATACAAGAAGCTGAATAATTTTTTCAAAAGGTAATCCTAATTAGGTAGTTCATGTGACAAATTATTACTTCATGAAATGTCATATTTCTGCTTGTTAAGCTAAATTTTACCTAAGAAATTTCTGTGCTCATTTATTTGATTATCTACTTAGCAAGCTGCAAACTTAACATGTAAATAAACTGAAAGCCTTGTTTAGAACTTTGCCACTATAACACTTGTCTAAACACAGCGACCAACCTTCAGTCAAATGATGTTCAAATAAGTCAAACACCAGATTTTAATCATTTAAACATTTTTGAAAGTTATCTTCTGTCTTCTGTTCCTCACATCTTTTATTGTGTCTGTAAATACTGTTCAGTTATATAACATGCATGAAAATGGACAGAACTTGTCTTGGTTCCAAAGTCTGCCAAATTTGTGAATCATTCATATGTTTTCCAAAAGTCTTTTAAATTCTATTTGTCTAAATTTTTTTCTTTCTAAACTTGCAAAGTTTATTTCCTGCTATCTCTAATTCCTTCAATTTGACAAACTCTTAATTAGCTATAATAAAATGGCAATATTTTCCATAACCACATGATTCTTTTATATCATATGTTTTCATTAGTATTTTGAAAATTTAACTGTAGAACAAAATGTAATCCTTTAATTCCTCCTACAAAAACAAGGAGACTTTCAAGGAGAGTCTGTGTTTATTTTAATTAAAATCACTTTTCAATGAAAGTTAAAACAACTTTCACCAACACATCAATTACTTAAGCATATTAACCCAGGGAAAAAGGCAATAGTAATCTTGAGCCTGCATTATAAACTACACACATAATGTGTTTTTAATCAATCACAATGGATTCTGTGATTGGCTAATATCAATTAAATACTTTCTATTGCATACATATGTCATTAACAAGATAAAAACCTAAACTTAATTTTGTTTTATATGTACATTAAATGTTGCCAAATGTCTTACACTAATCAACCTTGAACCAAAGTCAGAATTTATTAGACATATCTTGGAAAAATAAAGACGATTGAGTTTCAGATGAGTGAGTTTAGTTGAACTTAAGATAGGACTTAGTGTATACTGTACCCAAAATAATTTTTATTCTACATGAAGATATACTATTTTTTACTGAATTTGAACATTCTGGGTAATCAATCACCACTCTCATTTCCTTCCCTATTGTCTTTTCTGGTTTTATTTAGCTTTTTGTTTTCCAATATACTGCCCTTTTGACATAACTAAATATTTGTTTTAAAGACTTATAGTTGATGTAGTGAAACAAGCATTGAGTAAATCCAATTTAATTTTTTTCTGTTGTCTCTCGCTCTATAACTGTGTACTACAAGAAAAAAATTCACTTAATTTTTCTATTTTTACGCACTACTGTATTCTAAATACAAGAACATTTTCCTTCTAATACAAGATGTCTGGGGATTTTCTTTTCATATGCCCTATAATTTCACTTCAGTTCTCAGAATATGTATATGAAGTTGGATTCAGATTAGAGAGGTTAAGAGTACATCCTCAAAGACAGTCCTTGCCTTAGATACTGATCACAATAGAGTGATGTCACCTCTAACTTCTGACTGACTAACCATAAATTTTCAGGTTCAGTTAAATTTATTACGTGACTCACAAAATGTAGGGAACAACTTATATATGTTTATATTGATAGATACTATGGTAAAGGGTACAGATGAATATACACTGAGGTTTGGAAGGTTCTGGAGTGCAAAAGCTTCTAATCTTATGGAACTGAGTGTTAGGAAAACCACCTTCCTTGACATAATAATGTGTCCATCAGCCCAGAAACTCTTAATTCTGTTTCATGGAGAGTTTTTTTTTTAATAAATCATCATATACTGTAGGTTTGATTGAATATTAGTTCAGTTTCAGTCTGTCTTCCTCTAGAAAGGATTGGGTAAAAGGGAGAAACTAAAAACTTCCAGGATTCTCATCAAGAAATGGCCTTTATGATGACCAGCCTTTGTTCAGAAACCTCATTAAGAGCTGTCATTAGAACATAATCAGCCAGGGAGATAACAAGAGACTCAGGGAGAATGCATGAATGCCATCCTGGCATTGTTGGGCTTAGGTTCCATTTTTGAATGCTTGGGTGTCATTTTCCTAACCTAATAAAAACCGCCCAACAGTAATTTTTAAGGACAAACAGGCCCCTGTTGGAGGGTGAGAAAATTTCTCAGAGTACCACTGGCCCATAAGCGGAGGGCAGTGTGGGACGGGTTCTGGCAAAGGAAGGTGCACAATTGGGACAGACCTAGCCAAGGAAAGGCCAAACCAAAGAAGGACTCAGAAAGATTCAGTGAAGGACAGTCAATTACCCAGGCCAAAGCAACTGGGACTCTGTAAACAAAGGCCTCATTAGATTTCTGGAATTTTCTTCTCCAGCAAGGTGATATACATATCCCTCCAAAGACCAGCTACATATTCTGAATTCTTATAGGACCATTTCAACATCCAGTATTCCTACTTATAAGCTCATGAGTTGATCTCAACAGGTTGAGATGTAGTTATTTTTGTGTTTAAAACCCCCACACGAAGAGTCCCTTTAGCAACCCTTTTTGGGCATCCTCTCAGGCTCTTTTGCCCGGGAGGTTTTACTTCTGTTTTACAATAAATGCTACTTTGTACTTTTGCTCTACAATAAATACTTCTCAGTCTTCTTCTGATTTTCTACATTGTAACTGTTTCTGGGATGAGAGAAAAACCTATCAGTAACATGGCAACACATAAGACACTGTTATTCAAGAAATTTGAAGGAATTTAGAAGCTCTTTGTCACTCGCTCCTTCCGTTCAGGAACTACAATATATTAAGAACTCTGTGAAAGAAACTGCAAGTCAAAGACTAATTGTCAGAGAAAAAAGTTATCCTAGCATGCCTAAGGATCTGAAATTATAAAGGAATTAGGACATTTGTACCAGGAACTAAGGACAGAAACCAATATATGTATTTCCTATTTTTTACAGCCTCTGTCCTTTCATAGGGAGTTGCCAATTCTATCAAAATTGAGTACAGTCAACCTCATGGTTAGTCAGTCATCACACATGTATTCCCTCCATAAATATTTATAAAACATTCAGTGTATGTCAGGATTGGAGTTTGTGTTAGGATTCTCTACAGGAGCACAATCAGAAGTAAAATGTATGTGTAATTACACAAGGGAGTTTATTAGGCAGGCTTACAGGACCAGAGGAGGAAGAATCCACAGTGGTTTTCTACAGGATCAGAAGCAAAAAAATTCAGAGTGGTCACATGCATGCTGTACACGTGGTAGCTACTCATTCCCAGAAAAAAGAACTTGCATGATGAGAAGGATCAAAGGTACAGCATCAGTCCAAGGCTGAGAGCTTAGGAATTCACCATAGAGCCAGTGTGGGTGTGCACTGGATGGCTTCGAAAGCTGGGGACTGATGGCTAAAGATAATGGTGAAGACCACAACTTTTCAGAAATGGGCACATTTTCTTCCTCCTCTTTTTTATTCCATTAGGTCACAAGTATTTGTTGGTGCTCCTCACATCTGTCCCCTCTTCCAATTTGCTGGCCTACATGTCAGGGCCCTACAGAAATACCTGCAACTGTGATTTATTAATGTTAAGCATTTTAATATCCACTCAAGTTGACATATCATGATTAAAAGTCTCTGAGATAGGGCCAAATCATAATTATCTGTTATGCTGTCAAAAGAACTATGAAAATGTATCAAATGTCTGTGTACACAAATGATGCAAGACTCTCTTGCTTTGCACAAAAATATAGGTGTAAGAGTGTTTATATTGCATAAGTGATAGAAATTGACAAAATTGTTGATTTATTACCTACAAGATTTGGTAGGATGTTTTAACATAAAATAATCAATGAGCATGCTAGATGGCTTTCAAATACTACAGTTATTTGTTCATTAGCATTGTCAATGGTATATTTCATGTCACAGGACACTTTCTTTGAAGAACAGGATTGTCATAATCAGTAAAAAAGAGGAGTAAAAAGGACAGCAACAGTGTGCCACAGAGTAAAATTCTGATTTAACAACTAAATAACAGAAGTATTTGAGACAAAATTGTACAATTTTATGTCAGGACCTATGGTACTTCTTATTGACTAAATAATTGTTTCATTTAGAGAAAAATCAAACAATATCTTGTTTTGTAAAAAGGAGTGTAGACGGAGTGTGTTATTTACTATCTTTTTGTTTTTCATATAACATTTAATTAAGATTCAATTCACCAAGCAATTTCTATTGGCTCAGTTTTTCCGTGTAGTGTGCTTGGTAGCTTAAAATAACTGTTTATTTTTTTACTCCATGGTTCTAAATTTGAACTGCATTCAAAATGGTGAATGCTTCTGCCAAACTAGGCCTGACTCACTCAAGAGCTTGTTAGAGAGCTGGCTGGATTAAAGTTGAGTCAGTCTAAGTTGGGATCACTCATTTTGCTCTTTGATGGTACTTCTATCTCAGAAAATTGACCTGAAAATTTTTACATGATGCCAGAGTGATGTAAGATCGTCAAAAATGAAATCCACCCACAAATTTTTCCATCACACTTAATATCATCCCATTGTAAAAGTCAATTTGCAAAGTCAAAGCAGGAGTCATGAAAGACCATCACAGAGACATAAAATAAGGACCCATGTGTGGAGGTGGTGTAGACAATTTTTTTTTTTTCATTTTACCACCGACTTCATTAAAAGTAATTACTTTGAAAGAAACATAAAATACTGAGTTATAATGTATGTAGTTTTTTCCTATGTAAATTTTAGTTAAAATATGGATTTGTTAGACTTTAGTTCAGAAGATTACTACTCGTGTACTGCCAACCATTTGTGTAAGCTGAACATGGGAACATCAGATTTCAGTTTTTAAAAAAGACACTAAAGTTGATGGTCAATATGGGTACTAGAAATTCTGATATTTTGCTCCTGTAAAATAATGCATAATGATCTTAAGAAAGGCTACTTGTCTTAAAAATGGGAATATTGCGAGGAACACAAAGACAACATGTCAAAGTGAAGAAATCTGAAGGAAGACAGGAAAATATTACTGACTGATTATGAGAAGAGAAACTTAAACTTAATATTAAAAGTAAACCCACAATGTCTAATTTAGATGAAGAATAAAATAAAAATGAAAATGTAATTGATTAAGACAGGCCAAAGAGAGACACTAAATTTCACTTGGGTGTGGGTATGTGGGCTTTCATTTGATGACTATTGTTGTTGTTATTGTTGTTTTTTTTTTCCTCATCTCTGTTAGTCAACCTACTTTCTACTCCTGATCTACCCTTCCCTGTGAAGGGTACCTGCTCTCTTTCTGATTGATTTTGTTTTCCATGAAGGGTGAATTATCTTAATGAATTTAAAGATTTGACTGGAGAAATCAGAAAGTGCCTATGTTAAATAAAGAGATTTTGTTATCATAGAAAAAACTTTGGTTTTCTGAATTATTATTGTGAATTGGTAGACAATGTGTTGTAGTTGACTGCCATATTTAGAATACAGTAATAGCGTTGAAACTAACTTAAATTCTCCCTGCTAGAATTTTAGTAATACAATAGTTGGTATTCTGATATTCATCTATGTGTGTTTTTATCTGGTGCTCAGCTGGCTCATATTTTAGCAAAAGGAAAAGTGAAATTACTCTATGGCTTTTGGAAGCACCATCACAGATCCTAAATTCCATGCCTTGTCTTAAATTTCTCAAGAGACCATTTAATCTGCACCTTGAAAATCTGAACTGCAAACTGACAGTTTGAGTTACTGCTTATCAAACATTTTCTCTAGTTCAGGATAATAATTAGAATATGTTAATTAATTTAGCATGGTTAGCTTTGAAATTAGTTCATTGTGAACTCCGTGGAGTATTGAGAAGTCACATGATTGGAATAATCTGGCAAGACCAACCAGTAGACTTGGATATTAAAGGAAAAAAATTGAGGACAGATTAGAAACAGTATATTTGAGTTATTTTTTTCTTTTTCCACTAAAATTCCCTTATCTATATTGAGGGTTAAGACAGAAAAATGAGGCAATATAAATTTGCATATATTTGCAATGGCAATGGTTAAATAAGTAAAGAACTTGCAAACTACAAAATCCTCAAAACAATCTTGATATGTAGGCTTACTTAAATCCAGTCGTGTAAAATCTAAGATTTGTCTACTCTAGTAACCTCTTCAAATGATCCTTTGGGGAAAAAAAAATATTCCATTGGTCTTTTTAGAAAATAGAACCAGCTATATTTACTTTTGTGTCTGTTTCTACTATTTGTGTGTGTATATCTATTTATCTATCTATATCTATCCATATATACATTTATATATAGATATACATACACATATAATTATAAAAAATTTTCACATAAAAATTTCATAAACATCTTTCAAATTGAAAAAAAAACTGCTGTTGTACTGGAGTTTCTTCTTAGTTTATAACTGATCTTTAGCTTATTTTATGATTGTAATTAAAGAGGTAAATCTCCAGCTCCTTACTTTATCAGATTATTGCCTGAGGTTATGAATCTAACATACTTTAGATCTCATCTGTCAGAATTAATAACTTTCTCCTTCTTATATAACAGATTATCCTTTTGAAGGTTACATTTAGCCCTTATGCAATTTACATATATCTTTTATTACTCATTATTTCCCTTAAACAAATCTCCTTCTTGAGGCTAGTGGGATAGTTCAGAGATAGAATGCATGCCTGGCATGTGTAAGGTCTTGGTTCAGTGACTAACACGCTAAACAAAGTCCTTTCTTCCTGTTTTTAATTAATAAATATTACTTTCTCAATAAATATTCATTAAAATAGCATTGTATTGCATTGGTAATAAGTTGTACTATCAAGATGCTCTTGAACCTGACACTGTTTAGCTTATCAACTGCACTGCCAATAGAGAAGACTCATGTTAGTACAGAAATCTATCACCTTCCAAATATTAGGAATAGTGGTGTAAGTCTCAAATGTAATTTTACAATCTTGGAAAAAATATTTTGTTTTTATTTTGAAGATGAATTCTGACAAAGATAATATTGAAAAACAGTACAGCATAATGAAAACAATTTTATTGTTCTTTTGTGATCTTTTAAATTAAGTGAGCATGTAATTCTTACTAAACATACTTTTTCATACCAAAACCTGAAAATATGATGTGTATTTGATACACTAATTTCTACCAGTCAGGATTTGATGCTGCTTTAATTTTCCAGCCTGGAGGTGATGAGTTAGCGGTGTCTGGAAATTTGCATTATGGTTCTAACTCTAAATTGTTGAAAATTAATGGTAAATGTGTAATTTCATGAGCTGTCACATCAATTTGTCATTCTCCATCTTTATGATCACACTTTTCAACCTGAGAACAAGCAAATGCTATTTAGATAAGGGAGTTTGATGAAATCTCATAAAACTATGAGAATCGGAAGATAAAATGGCTTCAAAATTATCAAAATTAGTTAATTAAATAGTTTCAGTGAGACAGTGTCCAAAAATTCACCATAGTTTTATGATTTTAGGACATGGATTCAGTATATCAATTCATTCTAGAAACTGACTCAATATTCCTCTATGTCTTGCATCTGTATGAACTTCACACAAATTGTTGTGGTTCTAACTTATTAGTGACATCACCAAAAATGATTCCTTTTCTTTTGCATGGGTTGTATTAATGACAACGGACAAGTTGTCATAAAAGATTTTCTTGATGTCTTTTAGTGTAAAGTGGGGACATATGCTCTAATCAGTGTCATAGTTTGAGCTCCCTCCAGCCACAATCTTACTATATTAAGCCTGAGGCTGACCATATGGTTGAAAATTGGTGTTTTCACTATCTAGAAGGTCAAGGGCAATCTTTAGTTATGTTTTAAAATGTTTTGAATTTATGACTAAAGTATCCAAATGACTTTCAAATGTAATAAAACTTTGCTAAGAATAAATGTGACTTGTTTAATAAGAAATAAGGCAAAGCCAAACAACGTATCAAAATATATCTTAATATGATGGACATATCTTAAAAGTGATAAGAGTCTTATAATTTGTAGATAGGATTGTAGCTATTTCCATATGTAATGTGGATAAATTCAAATTTTTAACCATTGGTCTCTAATTGTAAGGATATCAAAATGAAACACTTTTCTTGTCAGATAGCAAGCTTTTTTTCTAATGACCATTTTGGAAAAATAATAAAATTAATATTTGAAAAATTAAATTTGCTAAAAGAGTTGCAACAATTGTAATTACAGATATAACTATAATTATATGCCCAGTTGAACTTAAAATTCTTAACATATTAAGAAATATTTTTCTTTTTTGGGTATTTTTTAACCAAAGAAACATTCAAAGAAGCAGAAAATATATTCCCAATCTATTTCATTTTCTTTTGCCTTAAGACTTTAAGACAAATGATTAATGGGATAAATGTTGGCTTTTCAAGAATTTATATATTTCAAACCTAAGACGCAAATCCTAAATATGCATTTAACCAAATGCCCAACTTCTCAACTATGAGTGCATTTTATCCAATATTTTAGCTCCTTCTAGTCTCTGGTTACTCCAGAGTGAAGAAGTCACTGTCAGCTGTCATGCTCAGATCTTCTGTTCAGTGGGGTTTCCACCAAAACTCCACCTTGAATCTCTATGTATCAACAACTTTATACTTTCTACTCAGTTTTTCCATTACTTTCTTGATTCTCTTAGTAAGAGACTCAGATAGGTCCACATTGAGAGAAGATATAATAATAAAGCTGTTTTATACTATTCATTTGCATGAAAGCTACTTCTTAGACACCTAAGTCTATCGCAATGAAATATTAGTGTAATCTTAGAAGTAGCTTAACTACTTCAAAGATAACAACATGTAACTTATCAACTACTGATTTCTTATTGTTTTTATTTTAATTCTGTATTATTTCTACTCTTTGTTTTCTGTTTTGCTTTTCTTTTCTAAATAAAAAAAAAGAATCAATGTAAATACCCATGTAAGTTGCTGGGGGGAGTTGTTGTTGTTATTGTTGTTGTGGAGTCTAATCACAAACTTACATACTTCTTGGATCTTTTCTTTTCTTTTTCCTTTCTTTTCTCTTCTGTTTTTTTTCTATTTTCCATATGACCCATAAATATTTTTGCTGGAATACACACAAAGGAATGGAGACAGTGCATTAGAAAGATTTTTTCCCTCCTGCCTTTATTGCAGCATCAGCTACAGTAGCCAAAGTACAGAAACAGACTGGTTTTGCATGGACAGAGAAATAGATGAAAAACAAAGACATTGTAAGATATAAGGGGAGAGAGAGAGAGAGAGAGAGAGAGAGAGAGAGAGAGAAGGAGAAAGAGAAAAAGAGAGAAAGAGAGAAAGAGAGAATATATTGATAATATGGATAAATTTAGAGATGGTATGTCAAATAATGCAAACACAGAAAAACATTGTTTTATCTCATTTATGTATGAAAATTTTAAATTGTCTTCCTTTTTAAGGCCAATTGTTATACCTCTACCATAAATGTGGGCAAGTCTATAAATACAAATATTTCTTTGATTTTCAAAAATTATTTTGTTTTATGTATTTATTTATTTGGTGGTGGGAACTGAACTCACAGCCTTGTGCTCCGCAGGCAGGTAGTGTGCTGAGGAGCTATATACTAAGCCCCAGACTACATTCTAATAGAAAGATACATGTAAGAAATATATATTGTGTTATTTCCTTATTATTCTGAATGTCTAATTATGTTCTCATAGATAGATGGAAGAATGATCTCTCTCATGGAAAACAGGTGTGATTCTTTATCAATATTCCTTATTGACTCTAATCCAAACCCAGATCTACATACACCTCTTTAAAAATAGGTCTCCTGAAGTAGGTATTTAGAAAATAATGAGACTGAAAACCCTTTGTAAAAAGCTTTTTGGTTAAAAACATGTGCATAGTATTTTATTGTTGCTGCTTAATAGAAAAATATCTGTCACTATTTCAAGTAAGTTGACAGATCTTAATGTGAGATGGCCTAATGAGATCAATATTTTAAAATTAAAAACTTTTCCTTTCTTATGCAACACACACACACATGCATGCACATAAACTTTCACAGAGACACTGCAACACACACTGTAGATAAAAATATCTGCATCTTCCAGCATTTTCAAAGAAATATTCACTATGATTGCAAAGACTTAGGACTTACCAACAAATAACTTAAATATTAGTTAGAAGTCTTAAAAATGTTATTTTATACTCAGTTAACATTTTAACTACCAAAGAATAGAGAACAAAACATTTCACGTGTTTCCAAATAGTTATTATTTGCAAATTTTCATATATGTTGATCACAAACATTATTGTCTATGTAAGATATAGAAAGGTAAGACAATAATTATTGTCTATGTAAGGTATAGAAAACAACTTTGGATGTTGTTTAACAAGTAAATGTTTTTGATAAATATAACACATATTTAAAATTTAAAGAATAAATTTTACATGAAAATTACAATTTAAAAATTTTAATAGGTTATCACTAAATGAACAAGCGGTTCATCTGCATCTAGAACACAAACAAAAATAAAATAACCCAAGAAAACTCTCACGAGCTTTTCCAGTCACTACTCTTCTTTTATGAAAGGTAGCTCCATCCTAATTTCTATTATATGTTTTTGAAATTTACAAAATGAGATCATATGGACTGTAGTATTTTGTGTCATTTGCATTTTGCTTAAGATTACATTTGTAAGATTTTCCCATATCGTCTTATGCAGCAGAAAATTGAACATTTTTATTGCTCTAAAGTATACCATTGAATAAATAAAAGGATTATCTATAGTAAATCAAGAATTTGTCATTTTCTCTAAAAAAGAATTTGAGGATTTGAGTACTAGTAAAGCAGGTCTGATTTAGGAAGAACTGAGAAATACCTTTTCTATGTCTAAATTTGATATAAATCTCATTCAATTTAGGTGTTATTTGATGCTCTTCCTTATACTATTTACCTTTATTTGCTGACTTATTGAACTTGCCAGGATGACTAATATAATAACAGATGGAAGTATGACAGCGCTTGTTTAATTTGTGACAGATAAAGTGACCTATATTAACCATGATTTTAAAAAATGTTCCTACATATTTATTTAATTTATTTATTATTTTGAGACAGCATCTGACTAAATTGCCCAGGCTGACCTTGAACTTGCAATCTTCCTGCCTCCACCTCTCAAATTGGGGGATTATAGACCTGTCCAACTATTTCCTGTTGTTTCCTGTTATTAAAGGCCTTCAACCAGAATAAGAAAGATGTTTATTCTCTAGATTTTTGAATTTTTGTTACATGACTGATGATGATGATGATGATGATGATGATAGTGTGATACCCTGATAATAGCTGTTAAATATTTTTATGATAATCTCTTAGGGAAATATCAATTTATCTCCATTATTCTTTTTGGACATCCTTATTCAAAGCATTTTTACAATAATACATATTCTCCTACTTACAATTTATAGTCATTCCTTTAATCCTACTATAAAAACATAACATTTCTTTTTAGCTACTTAGATTTATTCTATTTTTAATAATATTATGCTGTTAGAATACTGTTTCATATTGTTTTGTGAAATTTAAATGTCTTTTAGTATGAACTTTTTGATCAGTAAATATACAAGAAAATCAGTCAATTCATTAGATAAATATTTTCAAATACTCTTCATAATAATGTTAATATTAACTTTCCCTTTGACTAGAATTGTCTGAGAGTGTTAATTCTTCCTTTTGGCAGTTATTGCATTCAAACTCTTTCCAGCATGCTAAGTATGTGAAATGAGCAGCTCATGTCAATTTTCTTTTTGCAATAGACTTTTTTAAACATCATTTTTGTTTTGAGACAGGTTCTCACTATATTTTTGGATGGCCTCAAACTCACAGTGATCCTTCTACCTCAGTCTTTCTGGAATTACAGATGTGCACCATCACATCTGTCACAATAGACATTTTAACTGGCAAAAAAATATAATATTCCCATATCTATCGATATTACAGTTTAACTATGAAAGAAATATATCATTAAAATAGGAGAATAGCTTATGGTCCTAGCCTAGAGCAGCTGAATTCAACATAATAAAAGTTCTTGAGCATCAAACACTTTCAGTATAGTATCAAGTCAAAAAATTTCTATTGTTTCAAAAATTGTTTTATATGTGAATTGCATAAACAATCACTTCCCCCTGTAACTTACTAGCAAATAGAATTGCACTGTAAAATTACATTTGATAGTCAGAATATGTCAGCCAGTAAACTTCCCAAATAATTGAGATAGCCTCTATTTGTCATTGTCTATTACATTGTTAAGCACCTCAAATGATAGATCCAGGAGTGATATTCTGTATATTTCTGCTAGTAATAAAAATTGGATTATTAATCACATTCACTCTTGTCCACATACTATGAAATATTTCCACTTATTCAATTTTTTGAGCATTCATTTCTCAAGTTTCTGGTCACATTTGCCATTACAAAATAGATAATTCACAACAGAAATGATAAATAAGCAAAAGCACCTTTAATTGGCTTCTATCTAAACCTCAGATAGTATCTTTGCATTATTTTGCATTTTACTAAGAGTAAATATCTAAAGTGAAATGTGTGTTCATGTCCAATTTCAGCAAGATGAGGGAAGGTAAAGAGCAAACTTGGCAATTCTACTAATCCCTTTGATGTAGAATGTATTAATTCTGTAAACTAACTAAAATACTGACGGTGATCCCAAAGTGCTAGCTTTACAATGATTTATGATATAACATTGATTTCTTGCTTTGTATTATGGAAGGGCAGGTAGGTCGTGACTGGTTTTGCTGCTACTATAATTAGCGAACTTTTTTTAAAAAAGGGAAAGATATTTTTCAGTTGCTATGTTATGCCAAAAGATTGAAATTCCTAATACTGTTACATACTTGGTTCAAAGATTTTTGTTTTTCTTTCTGTGAAATGCATGACCTTGGCTATATGATGATATTTTGAACGCATATTTTTAGTAAAATCAAACCAATGAATTATTTGAAAATATCATGTGTTTTTTCTTTTTGTATTTAATATTGTATTACAGTTTTCTAATGGAGAACAGAGTATGATTTTCTTTAATATGGCTTTCCTTGACTTCCTTCACCATTCTCACACGATAATTTTTGGATTACTTCAAAATTACTGTTATGGATTTTTATATTTTCAAATTAAAGCTACAATGACTCTCTTTGTTTTTATGAGATTCAGTCATACTAAGTAATTCAGGCTGATCTTAAATTTTATGTAGCCCAGGTTGACCTCGGATTCTACTGCCTCAGGTTCCCAAGTACTGGAACCACAGGCACTCAGTACTTGAGGTTAGAAGAAACAAAAGTCATTGTGGAAAGAAATCATTTCCTAGTTAAGATTATGTTATCTAGCTTGGATATTTCTCTAGTTGCACTTTTGTTTTCCTCTTGAGACCATTTTGTCAGAATAAAGAATTGACCTCCTGATCATTTGATATATAATGTTTAGAGTTTCCTAAGGATAAAATATTAGTTTGTCTTTAACTTGGTTGAGGGATCATATTACACCAAGACAAACTGGGCCTTTTAAACCTAGTGCAGTAGAAACTTCATATGATTAACAAATAGTTGAAACCAATTCTTGGTTTCTTAGATACACAATGAATGTTCATTTCTAACTCTACAGCATTGGGTAAGACATTTTAAATTATTGCCAGATAAAACACTGGCAGAATGATTTTATTAACATTTATTATGGGTAGAGGATTAAAGGTGAACTATTAAAAGAATATATTTCTGCAAAATATACTAAAGCGTGTACCAAAGATATGATTTACAGAAATAATTAGCAATATTCCAATGTTTATTTTGGTTTCTCTCTCATATACATATATATCATTCCTATAAATCACAGGTACATTTAGACAAAGAAATGTATGTATTGCTTCTAGACATACTTTTGGTTACTCATGTTCATATGAACTACTATTTTTATTTATAGTCAGATAAATGAATCATATAATCATATACCTTAATCAATACTTTCACTAGTTACTAGTTTATTCATATTAGAAACAAATTGTCCTATTTTTAGCCACTTAAGATGTTTAAAGTTCTATTGTTATAATATCAACAAGAGGTGCAAATTGCTTGCACCAATTTATACCTCCATCAGCAAACTATAAATAAAAAGTTTGATTGCTTGTTATTATTATCATCTGTTAGTAATAAAAATATATAAAATTTATATGTATATAAATATAATTCAGGCTGTGAATTTGTCACAACTGGGTTATAACCTGCACATTTTACATGATTTTGAGCAACATTCTTAATTTGTATCCTCCATTTTCAAATGATTTATTTGTATTTTTCTGATATTTAGAGGCATTTGATATATGTTTCCAGAAAAAAATGTAGCAAATCTCAGTGTTGGTGTTTTGTCTTTTCATTTTCTTAATGATGAATTTTAATGAATAGAATTTCATAATTGTATACTTTAAAATTTATTAATATGTTTATTCTTATTTTTACTGAATCATGTTAAAGAAATACCTGTGTGTATGTTTTCTTGTGTTGTGTTATGTAATCTCTTTGTAATAATTTTTACATTAGATCTCCGGACAGGCTTGCATCATTATTTTTCTTTCTTTTTCAGAATGGATCTCACTATATAGTTCAGGCTGGTCTTGAGCTCGCTTTGTAGCCCAGGCTGGTCTCAAACTTGCAATAATCCTACTGCCTCAGACTCCCGAGTGCTGGGATTATAGGCATGCGCCGTCATGCTCGGCTACTAGATCTCATAATCAGTTTCAAAATTTACAGTATAATAATTACAAACTATACAATCCTATCATTTGATTTTTAGATATTCCTAATTTATTTTCTAGGAAATTTATTGCCATATATACTAATTGGTATTTGATATTATAATACACTTTTACTTAGTTATTTAAATGTAATTTACAGACAATATAATTTGCCTTTTTAGGTGCATAGTTTGGTGGATTTGGACAAATGTATTGAGATATACAGTAGCTATCCCAATCAAGATAGAAAATGTAAATGTTTCCATCACATCAAGTAGTTTCATTGTATAATTTTATGGTCATATCTCTCTTCCGGACCCAGTCTATCTTAACAGTTGAGGAATTTTCATTTCTATAGTATTGAATTTTTCAAAATGTTACAGAAGTGATTCATAGGTACACAGTCTTGTCTCTGGCTTCTTTTACTAAATATGATGCATGTATCAGAAAGTTGTTTATTTATATTGTTCAATGGTGGTGTATTTTACAAAAGTATAATGATTTCCTCTTTACCAGTTAATGAACATTTAAAATGTTTCCAGCTTTTTGTCTTTGTATGTAAAGTTATGAGCATCTGTAAGGACATATATTTTCTTTTACCTTACAGTAGTTAGATCTCATGACAAGAATATGTTTGACTTTACAGAAAAAGCTACCAAAAAGATTTTGAAATGAATGTGCCATTTTGTATTCCTATTAGAAAAAGTTAGTATTTCAGTTGTTCTGCTTCCTTCTTAGAGTTTCATAGCATTTTTATCATTTTGTTTTAAAATCTTAGTCATTTTTATGAGAGCACTGATATCTACTTGTAACATTAGTTTGCTTTACACTAAAGGCTAATGAGGTTGAATGTATTTCCTTTTGCTATTTGCCATCTATTGTTTTTTTTTTTTTTGATGAAGTGCTTCATCCAAGACACTTTGCTGTTTATTTGGTTGTGCATAGTGTAATTAGTGTGTCTTAACAATTCTTTAAGTATCTGGGATGTGAATTCTTTGATAGATCTATGTTTGCTAACTACTAACTCAATGGTTTGAAACTGAATGTAGGGTGGATGTTAACCCGTTTACCCATTAGCCTGGGGCAATTACTCACTGAACAACTGTAAAATATACCCAGTGACAAATGAATATTTCTAGAAACATAAATCTTGCAAAGTTTATTATTTTGTAAATAAGCCACTTTGTTTTAGGATGCATTTCAGTACCACTTTTATGTTTGTTTTAATTTTAATTGCTCTTGAACTGATAAAGTTTTGTGGAATTATAAGACAAGGTGACATGAAAGTACACATGGTACTAGAAGCAAAGACAACAGTATAAAAAGCAAATTAACAGGAAATTTTGAGTGTTTGAATATGATGGATAAAGGACATTTTAATCAACTGTAACTACAACTATAAGGGACTGATATCACTGGGATTTTTCCTGTGTACATAGATAAAAATTTGCATATTATTATATAAAAATTTGTTCCTAAGATTAATTTTTATTATTCATTTTATTTAAATTTAAGATGAAACTATGTAAGGTTTTGCCATATTAAATTTTAAATTAAAAGTTTTTAAATGATGCAATAATAGATGTAG
This sequence comes from Hydrochoerus hydrochaeris, assembly GCA_004027455.1. Taxonomy (NCBI): domain Eukaryota; kingdom Metazoa; phylum Chordata; class Mammalia; order Rodentia; family Hydrochaeridae; genus Hydrochoerus; species Hydrochoerus hydrochaeris. Next base: position 207,772 of record PVLA01001226.1, read on the forward strand.
AAGCATAATAAACACGCTTAAATCACATCAACATGTTAAAAACTTACACAATTATTTGTGTATTTACATAGTACATGCTTTAGTTAGTAACAGACTATCAAAACTAAAATACTTATGAACAAGTGTGAATAAACACAGATGAGGATATTTAAACTCCAAGGACTCTTCTGATGTAGGATGTTACAGGCATAGTGAGGAGTTAAAATAGATACTTCATTTCATTTAAATTCAAATTTTAGATATTTGTCTATTTACACTCTTGAATATCTATGCAATATATATGTATATCTATCAATATAGATGTATAACCATATATTTAGTATAAATATAATCTATGTAATATGTGGTACTTTGCTGCAATGTGGGCTCACGTCTAGACACACTGGCCTGTAGCTGTTCCCCAAGCACCACAGGCACATTTAACTTAAAGTCCTATCATTTTCAGTGTCTTCACTTAATTCATATTCTTTCTTTTATTCTTTCAGTCTGTGCTCCATCTCTTCACTCGAACTGGCACACATATCTTATGTGACTGGTAGTTACACTTGTGTTATTCTCAGTTTATAAACAATTTAATAATTATGTAGACTAACGTGGCAATTGTTTCATTCCTTAGGCATGAAAAAATTCCCTCCTATGCCTCATGCCGGCACTTTGAGTTCTTGTGTACAGTGGGTCTGTGCAGGTAGCTTTGTTAAAATGTGCAAGGTCTTTTCTTATGCTGGTCTTCTATTTCTATTTTTCCATGGCATTTATAAGATACCATTATCTCATGATTGTTTATTTTATTTGTCATTTATTGACTATTTTCCCTTTCTTTAATGTAGTGTCCATACACTAGCAATCTATGTCTTTTGGCCATGCCAACTCCTAACTAGTAAGAACAATGTCTGGTGTGTAGTGGTTAATTATCAACATTTAACAATTGAACATATGAGTGTACAAATATTCATTAAAATATTGAAAATATAAACATCATTTTTTGGTCCATTCATCTGTAGATGGGCCATATAGACTGCTTTCAGGAGTTACACTCAGTGATGTACACTCTGCATAAAAAAGACACACTTGAACCACTTGAAGGAATATGCATGCCCTTTGACCCCATAATGCTAAGCATAACAAATCAGACATATAAGTTAAACATTGCATTTTTCTTTTATATGAGAAACTCGAAGTGAAATAAAGAACAAAATAGAAAAATAGGGGTTGGCAAGTGGGGAGATAGATGTTTCTCATACGGAAGAAGTGGAGGAAGGAGGGGAAAGGTAGAGTTATGGGATAAAAAGGGACTTAAGATGTGTTCTGTACACACAGGAATGCAAACAATATGTACTACAAACTCTACTAAAGAAACATTTAGGCTGGGGATTTAGTTCAGTGGCATAAGCACTTGCCTTGCAAGCGCGGGTGGTCTTGAGGTCGATCCCCGGTACCCATTAAAAAAAAAAAAAAAGAAAAAAGAAACATTTAGCTAAATGAAAATTGGGATTTGTTTGGTAGAAGGCACATAGATTTGCATAATGCATAGAAAATGCAATGTTGCACATCTCTTAAATCAGATAATGAATAGCTCCATGTGTGATTTATTTTGATTCCAATCATTTTATGTTTGCGTTTGGATCATAATTCAATTTATTTTTATATTACTTTCAATTTTTAGATAAAGTAAAAAATGGAAAGGCAAGCATATTTCCCACTTGTGATTATACATATGTGAAAAAAAATACCCTATTAAACTGGGAATATTCTCTAATATATGTGATATTGAAATGCTGACCTGTTTTACATGGTATTTCTTTTCTTTCTTTTTTTTTTTTTGGTATGGGAATTCTTACTCATGACCTTGCACATGCCAGGCAGGCTTATGCCACTGAGATAAATCCCCAGCCACCTATATGGTATTTCGTAAATACTAGTACCATAACATCTATTTAAACAATTTCTCCAATGTGATACTTTGCCTTTATTCATCATCACAGCTCCATTTCTTTGAAACTAAGGATTTTCAGCTCTTAACCACAATTTACAATGTCTTCTTCACAGGAGAAATACATATACCCAATATTAATACTTTGCGTGATTTAACTACTTCTAATACATATGGCATTAAGAACATGTAACTGTTGAATCATGTAAGTCATTAGAGTCTTCACTGCACTTGTTATGAAATGCTCAGAGGCAAATTATACCATATATTGTACATAAATTAACATGGTAAACTCTCTAAACTCAACTTTTAATTGTAACAAAATTTTTGTTGATTTTTTAAAAAATTCTGTGGATGTAAATACATGCTCTTAAGCTACTTTAATACTCAGAACTAAACAAATAAGTATATGAGCTGAATGAAGAATATCATTTCATGAAACATTTTTCTGACAGCTACCTATACATTCCCACTACAAGATGTTAAAGTGCAGCCATGAGGTATAGCAGGGATTTTTCGCAACCCCATGGAATGTAACAATTAAGATAAATTAGTCTACCTTACATTTTAGAAACTGAGAAAACCATAAGTGTAGCTATGAGTTACATAATTTATTTAATTTCAACCTTTTATTTCCTTATGTTACTACAAGATAAAAAGAACTCTCTGTCTCCTCATGAACCAAAAATTTGTGAACTGCCATTAAGTAACTTGCACGTTGCTGGGACAAAATACACAACACTTTCAATTTTAAGGAAAAGAGATTTATTTTGGCTCACAGTTTCAATAAGTTCAGTAAATAGCGAGTTTCACCCCAGAAATGGCATAGTAGAGAAAAGCTGTTCACCTTATGGCAGCTGTGAAGCAGAGAGCAAGGTGGGAACCAGGAGGAATACAACCTTCTAGGTCAGCCTACGGTGACGGTGACGTCTCTCTTCTGACCCCATAAGCAGACCTCAACTTTCAAAACCACAGTCAGCCATGAACTAATTAAGGGGCTAATCCAATAATATGGCAGCTCCAATCCAATTATCATCTAAACACATGAGACTCTGGAGGACATTTTAGATTTAAACCATACAAACCTCAAAACATAAATCATATTTTGAGGTTTAATTTATGAGCCAACAGTATTTTCTTTAACTTTAAAAAACATTAATTAAAGGGATTAAAATGTTATAGTTTAACCTACATTCATTAAAGATGTATGTGCATTCACTTACTGATAAAAATAAATACATGACAAGGTGAAGCAGAGAAATCATGCATTCAAATTGTTAAATTGGCAACTTTAACAACTTGTGTGAATCATTCTCAAAATAATTAAAGTAAAAATGAAAAAAAGGCCTGGGATGTAGTTCAAGGCACAGCCCTTGTATTTAATCTCCACTAGCTCCCCTCCCACAAACACACAATAAATACTTAGCCAATAATTTCTCAAGTCTCAGATTCTAAACATACCAAATTAGCACAAAGTTGCTAATTGATTTTCGACTGGAACCACTTCAAATTGTAACTAAAGGCTATAATTCTTAGAAACTTCATTTTTACTTTTTTTTAATCCATTGTTTAAGATTTTAAAACATTAGACTTCAGATATTAGAAACTCTTTGATTGATCATCTGGAGGAAATGTTTAGTTCTAAGTTACCTTACAATCTGAAGAAGACTCTCCTCATACTACCTGATTGATGATATATTTCTGATAGTGTCAAAATTTGTACCCTGAGGTGATATTTTATCTGGCATCTCAGATAATCCAAGACTTGGTCCCAGTGTTTCATTTGTCCCCATGTCTAGCATGAAAGCTTTACACTCTTCCCACTTCTAACGTGAAAACTACTCTAAAACTTTTGAGAAATTCACTGGTTCTTCAGTGCTCCAGCAATGCTGAGTATGTATCTCTATTCTGGTACTCACAACACTGTATTTTGAATTAAATATGTTTATTGAGTAATTAATGGGTATGAAAAATTTCTGTGAGTTACCTAAATAAGGATAAATAAAACAAAGCTATTATAACTTAGCATTCAGAGTAATATAAAATTATGATTATTATATCATTGAATTCTTATTTCATTGTTGGCACATATCAATATTTACTGTATTTGTTTTCAAACTTAAGAAGATTGCCAGACATACAGATTATAGAAAATATTAAAAAATAAAAATATGTATGGTTTAAAATGAGGAAAGGAAGCCAACTGAGATCACTTTGCAGAGGTTAAAATTACTGAAGACAGCTTTACAACTGAGAGTGATTTGAACTAATCAATAGATAGGAAGAAAGGTTTCATATTTACTGTGTAATACAGAGAACTGTAACAATCTACAAATGAGGACAGATATTCACGATTACTCCACAAGAAGAAAGCTTATTTTTGTATTATAAAATCTGTCTTCTCTCTCATATTTAAACAACTTACTTTCGACTCTTCAAGGCTTGATATAAAACTGAGGCTTGTCATTTCCACTTCTATTGCTATTAGGCACATCTCTGTACCTCTCCAAAGCTCAGCCCTCCAGGTAACCTAGAAATAGTCTCAACTCAGAATTGTTTAAATAGTCAAGATTCTCATTTACAGAACAGTGGAACATAATTTTAGAAAGGAATTTTGTTTTCACTTTGTGTGTGTATGTATCAAATTGGGATCTGATTTTCCAATAAAGTGAGAACAATAAATAGTATTTATATTTTTCTTTTTAGTCTAGGAACATTGCTTTATATTGGCTAATGCCACTTTCTATGGCTTCTATGCACAAAACCTTGAATTGATGAAACATAATGAAAAGGGAACTAGGGAACAAGTGTTTATATTGTTTGACGAAGCTGAATTTCCATTGAACATGATGATGAAATGAAACTCGCACAATCACTACAAATATATAAATAAAACACAAAGATTTATTGAAAAAATCAAGTGTTTCCCATGCCATATCGGCAGGGTTTTGCTAGTTCAAAGCAAAGCTGAATAGAAATAAGAGTTGAGGATTAGCAATAACCCAAATAGATTTGAGTAGGGGCTTTTCTGGGGGACAGAAATCAAATACTTAAACTAGAACTCTGTTGTGTTCATTTCATAGTTATTCATATTCATATTCAGTGGTATTTGACATGGAAAAGCTCTTTATATTCAAAACCCCTCCCCATGAAGTTGGCTCAGTATTTAGCAGTAATTATTTTTTCTATAAAAATCTTGAGAAATCTCCATAAATATTGGTGGAGGTAGACTTCTAGACTGGGTTGTTGCTACTCAATTTTTCCATACAATATTTTGGTGCCTCAGTCATCAAAAACCAAATATTCTATGTATTGACAAACTCCCTCATGGTTTTTGATTAGATGTGATATGGATGATACAGAATATATTCAGAAAGAGAGACAGGAAAGTGCGCTATTGAGAATTGCTCTTCATTAGGTGTCATAGCCAATTTATTGTATAACTTCATTAAAAAACATCATTTTCAAGCAAATGACTCCTCATTAAATGAATTGGGAGAAATAGGTGTAATCCCTAGAATATAGATTTGTACAATAACATGAACATCAATCCATAAAATACATTTGCCAGGTCATGCTTAGTTCCCCACTTACCCACTATTCTTCTTGGTCCCAAAAGTTGCCTTTCAAATTTGATTTGAAAAAATTGTTTAAAGGCATAGCACAAAATCAAAGACTAAAAAATATACTCAAAATATGGGTGCACAAACAAATAAATGGATGCTGTTTGGTTTTGGTTTTGACTTACAAATGTAACTAAAAATGCAGATGAGGATTTAGATTAAAACAACTGATGTATCTACACATATTTGCTCATGTGGTTCCCATTAGAAAGAGACTCCTTTAAAACTGATTACAGCAAAAATAAAGCATTTATATATAAAAATTTACTATCACTGGATATTATAGAACCATTTCGAATGTCAATGCTGTAAGCTTTGGTTAAGGCAAGACATCAAAGCTGTATCAGTCATGCCCCTTTTTACACAAGCATGGCTTCATAGAGCCTTAATCACAAGTAAAAACTAGATGACAGTGCTTGATAGTGTGCAATATCTAAGACTAGAATGCATATCTAGATGGTATTGACTCCATGCAGTGCATCTTACAACAGATTTTGTGTTTTGAACTTTAACATTGTCAACAGAGTATATCTACTTATAATTAGAGTTAAAAACTATCTTATTTGTGGATATTAAGTTTCAGAGAAATATTTCTTTGCATTCACTTATCCTAACTGAGTAAAAAGAGTGAATAAATTTGTTTTCATTTATAAATTATTAATCCCAAGGAAAATATGCAAAAATATGTCAAATCACAGTTGACATGTGTTATACAAATAATGCCCACATATAATAAGATAGAAAAAGAAACACTATTTCACTGCAATGTAGTGAAAGCTTAGAATTACATCATTTGAAATTGGACCATTTTGACATGTTTATACCAAGTGTTAAAAATGTTCCAAACAAGATCATGAGTAAAAAACACAAAAAACTTAAAGATAATTCCATGTTATGATTACAGTGAACTGTTCTATTTGTGGTTCAAAAGTATATTTCTATTATTTTTAGTTATATCTTACCAATAGCTGTCACTATTGGTGAGTTCGCTACACTTCAAATGATTTATTATAGAGTCATATAACTATTATTAAAAACAAGTTTCAGGGGAGATACAGACTGACTGTTTTCCCAGGAGTAAAAGGAATCTATTGTGTTGAATGAAAGAAAAACAATTTACACCATAATATTTTAACTAACAAACATTAAGCATAAAGAATGAGTAAGACTATTATTACTGTTATGATACAGTATGCCCACACTTAGTAAAACTCAATTTCCCCTTGAATATCTGTGAAATAAGAAAGATAATGAGCTTTCTTATCCTTTATAATCTTCATCCTCTGGAATAAACCTATCATTGGGTGAAATAGGATTTTTAAAATTCCTTGCACCTTTAGATTCATAACGTACATATAAGCAATTCGTGGGCAAGTGAATGAATGTATGTGTGTGTGCGTGTGTGTGTGTGTTTGCATGTGTGCACTCATGCTGTAATTGTCTCACAGGCGATCCTAATTGCTAATTGCTTTTAAAGTTAAATAGTACCCCCACACATCTTATTTTCATTTTGTGTACACTAAAAGTATAGTATCCTGCCCATGTGTATCTTTGACTCAATAATGTGGAATATTTCATAATTCTCATTAAAACATACAAAGCATTTTTAAACAATCTCTCTTGTGCCATATCCCGTTTGAGTCCTTAGCAATTGCCACATCTGCATATCTCTGCCTAGATGCAGCTGTCCCCTTTAAGAGATACAGAAACATCAAAGAGCTCCAAATCCCCAAGACAGAAAGGAGGAAGGTAATTTTTAGGTCTCCCAATAACCGCATCAAATCCTATTGCTACTGTCTCATGAGACTTGCTTATTTAATAATACCATTGACTTGTAAGGAAGAAAAAAGATAATGGTTGCTGAGTTCATTAGGGCTGAAGTTTTAAACTCAAAATATTTCTGAATAATTTTTCAACGATATTACAGAAAGAAAATATTGAGCAAGGTAAAGGCAAATAAAATATTTTTATTCTGCTTAATGTGTTTAAAAATTTAAAATGCTACAGCATTATATATGAAAATTATATTGGACTAATTTCATTAATTTGTATGTATTATCAATTATTAGTATTATTCCCAACTTATGGCTTTTTATCTAACTTTGCCTTTGTGGCTCATTTATTTTCATTGGAATTTTTCTTCACAGTATATTTTTCAGTGGTTGCTACTTATTCTAATGAACTTCATGACCTTTTTATTGTTGTAGGTTATAGTTGTACAAGAATTATCATTCTTTAATGTGTTGGAAATTAGCATGCAGTGCTGGGGATATAGCTCAGTGGCATAAGTTCCTGCCTGGCAAGCTCAAGTTCCTGAGTTTGATTCCCAGTACAAAAAATTACTATGTAATGCAAGAAAATACTTATCACTTTGCAATACAGTTCACAATTTCTCAAAGCCATTCTTAAAGGAATACATGGGAGACTTTAGTAAACTTGACATCTCTCACCAATCATCTATGTATCAATGCCCTGCCCTTCATTTCCCCTCTAATTTTTTCTTTCTTCAGAACCACGTGGTTAATAGTTTGACTCTGGAGTTTTGTTATTCTTGTTTTAAACACAAGAATTACCTTTTCCTAGATATATATGTACCTTTTTATTGAGTTTTATTTTTTTCTAAGCTTAATTTTTTTTTGTATTGGCTATCCAAATTAGGACCTTATGCTTGCCAGGCAGGCGCTTGCACCACTGAGCTATATTCGCAGTCCTAAGCCTAATATGAAAGATGAGTATAGTATCTGACCTCTAATATGTGGTCAAAATATTAGATATCCAGTCATGGAGTAGTACATTTCTTTCTTAATTACTTCTTTAATGCTTTAGAATCTGAGTCAAATAAATCTAAATTGTTTCAGGTCCTTAATAACTCTCTTGTACTATTCTACTGATCTGCTAACATCATTTTCACTTGTGTTGATTTCCAAAGCAAATACTAGACTTTACCAGCTTGTTTCTTTGCAAGGCTCTCCAACATCTCCACTATCATCAATCTCCCCTCAATATATTTCGATTTACTTTGTATGTATATCATATATATGACTTACCATGTTGCAGGCATTCAAAGTACACATGTCAGTAGAAAATAAGTATATATAGATATAAATTACCTTATCCCTATCCCCTTTCTCTTCTCTAACAGTCTTTCTTCTACTTTCATCCATCATAAATGTTACATATGAGAGGAAAAATGCAGTACTAGCAGTTCTAAGTCTGGTCGTCTTCCCTTAATATGATGATCTTCAGTTCTAAGCATTTTCTTGCAAATAACATGATTTTGGTTTTCTTTATGGTTGAATAATACTCTGTCGTGTAACTGTACATTTGAGTTACACATTCATTTGTTCATGAGCATATAGACCACCTCCATAGTTTAGTTATTGTGAATTATACCATAATACACATGGATATGAAGGTCTTTTTATAGTGTGCTGGTACTGATTCCTTTGGATAGGTGAGTGGCATCCCTGCATCCTATTGTAGGTCTAGTTCTAGTTTTTTTTGAGGATATTCCTATTGATTCCTTTCCCCCAACCCATATTGACTAGAAAATATTTTATAAAAATATATTCTTGATAATAGCATTCTGACTGGGGTGAGAGAGAAAATCAGTACAGTTTGGGTTTTCATCTTCTGATAGCAAAAGTTGTTGGGCCATTTTTCACATAAATGTCAGCAATTTTTACTTCTCTTGAGAAGTATCAGTTCAGCTCATTTGCACATTTATTGATGAGATTATTTGTTCTTCTGTAGTTACAGGTTTTTATGTTCCTTTTTCTGAATATTACTCCTCTGTTAAAATAGGTGGTCAAAATTTTTGCCCATTCTGTATGTTGTCTGGCATGTTTTTCTTCTATTGTTTTCATTTACATGTCTGTTTTAATACTATTTTAAAATTATTTTCTGTAGTATATTTTGAAATTAGGTATTTGAAATTAGGGTTACTTTGGTTATTTGAGTTATTTTAATTTTCCTTTAGAAATTTAGAATTATTATTTCTAATTCTGTTAAGAATATCAGTCATATTTGGCTAGAGATCTCATTAAATGTGTATGTCATTTTTCATAATATGGCTATTTTAATATTAATCTATTCATGCATGATCATGGGAAGTCTTTTCATCTTTTAAAATTTTTGTTTAACTTTAAAAACAAACAAAAAAGGATAGAAATGATACAGAATTTCAAAAACAGTAGGACATTACATTGGTTAACATATTTAACCAATTAAAATATTGCTATTTTAAAATATGCAGTAACACAATTATAACAGGGGATCCTAATACCTCATTGTCACAAAGAAATAGATAAACTAGACAAAAAGTCAGCAAAGAAATAACAGAACTGAATCAAATCTTTGGACAAATGGACTTAGTAGATTTTTATGGGGTGTTCCACCCAAACACATCAGAATACACATTCTTCTCAGACAATCTCTAAAATAGACTGTATATACTTTCATACTTTCCACAGAACATATTTTCCATCTTATAGTGTTTTCAGTTTCTTTACTCACAGTTCTGTAATTTTAATTGCAGAGGTTTTTTACTTTATTAGATTGATATCCATGTATATTTTTTGTACCAGGGATTGAACTCATGACTTTGCACTTGTTGTTGAGCTATATCCCCAAGTCCTATGTATTTTTTAAAGGCTACTTTGACTAGATTATTTTTCTAATATCTTTCTGAACATGTTCATTATTGGTACAGGGAAAAGCTATCACCTTTTGTATGTTAATTTTGATTCTGCCTCTTTGTTGAATTTGACAGATCACTATATCTATATCAATCTATATCTATATCTCTATATCCATGCATCTACTAATCTTTATTTGTCTATTGTGCTTAATATTAATCTATTGATGCTAGATTCAGCCACCTCCATAACTACACGAGGATTGGGGGCCCACATACACACAAGCCATAACAATTTCTTTATTACTCCCTTCCACTGTTTATGCACTTGAATTAATATTTGCTAAGGCCTTGAGATGCAACATTAGGTTAATTATCTGAGATCTTTCAGAATTTTTGATATAGTTACTGATAGCTATAAATTTACTTCTTGTACGTGATTTCTATCTGTCCTACACATTCTGGTATATTATGTTTCCTTTTAAATTTAATTTTAGAAAATTTTTATTTTCATAGACTCATTTCTTCAGTGAGTCAATGATCATTCAAACCCATTTTGTTCAATCTTCATTTGTTTATAAAGTGTCTTTAGATTTTTTTAGTTGTTGATTTCAGTTTTTCTTGCTTTATGACCTGAAATGTGATGTATTTTGGAGAAAATTACCCATGCTGATGTGAAGAATGTGTATTAGGTAGATATTGGATAGAATATTTTCTATAGGATTTAAGTACTTTTCATCTGTGGGGTGATTTTTATTGATATTTCTATGGATGATCTTTGGGTGAGATAATGGTACTGAAGTCACTCATTGTCATTATATTTCAGTCAACCTCTACCTTTCTTACAGTAGTTCTTTTTATTTATTGAAATGCACTGATATTTGATAAAATACATTTACAATCATTATAATTTCTCAAAATATTTCCCATTTATCAGTATTTAATGATTCTCTATCTCTCTCTCTCCCTCCCTCCCTCTGTCCATCTCTCTTGCTCTCTGAAGTTGGTTTGGTTCCATAAGGGTATAGCTTAGTTATATTTATTTTGAGTTTCCATTTAGTTGAAATATCATTTTCCTTCTTTTCACATTCAGTCTGACTATGTCTTTGCTGGTAAGATTCCTTTCTTGCAAACAACATATAATTGGCTTTTGTTTAACCCAAACAGTTGACTTGCAACTTTTAATTAGAAAATAAGACCATTTATATTCAGTGTTAATGTAGGTTATGTACTATTTGATGAATTTTGTTGAATTTTGTTGAATTCTTTCTGGTCATTTCAAGTATTCTACATTCTTTAATTTCTCTCTTAGTCATCTTAGCATTTTTGTTATCTTACTGAATTAGTAATTTTAGCATCTTTTCCAATTTTTATTAGTTTACATTCTTTTCTAATGAGTCATATTCTTTTTATTGTTCTCATAATTGTGTTTTTCTTTCTCTTCTATATGTAGGAGTACTTTAAGTGTCTTTTACAATGTTGGCTCAAAAGTGATAAATACTTTTAGTATATACTTATCTTAGAAGCCCTTTATTTCTCTTTTTATTCTGAAAGTTAACTTTGCTGAGTCTAGGTTAGCTGTTACTCTCTTTTTTTATTTAAAGAGGAACAAAAGCGTGTAAAGAGTAGAAATAATACAGAATTTCAAAAAAAATAAACAATAATAAATCATTAGTTGATAAATTGCATATTGTCCTCTTAGAAATAGTTGTTCAAGTTACAAAATTAAAGCATACAATGTAGATATTCAAACAGTGAGAATGTAAACAGCTATGCATGCATGAGTCTCTACATGTATTTCTATCCTTTCTTTATTAGAGGGAAAAACAAAACATAGCAAGACAAAACAAAACAAATTCCTATAATAAAATGAAACCAAAAACTCATATAAAACCACAGTATAAGGTGATCTACAATGATTACTGTGTGGTTTCTTATCATGACCAATAGAATTGTCTCTATCATTAGGCATAATTGAATATAGCAATATAATTGAATATAGCAGTACATAACAATATTAGTAAAAATAAAAAACATTGTAGACAGTATAAAACTTCAAAGGCAGGTAATAATCAAACCAGAGTAGAGATTCTAGTGAATCTTGTCATCTTAAGTGTAGCTGCCTATACTCTCAGACTTGATACTATCAATCATAACAGCTTTGAATAAAATCTATCAATACAAAACAGCGATCTAACAAAACAGATTCAATTAGGATCAGTCATGGTAAAACAGTGTAGGTTATACAGAGCTTTAGATTAAGTTAATAGGAAATTAAGGATGATTACCGTACTATATCCTGTTATTTTTGGGATTACTGTCTGTGCCCTCAAATCTAGTACAGGTAGAATGACTGGAACAGAATATAATACACCTAAGCAGAGTAGTGTGAGTAATATGGGTTTTAAATCCTGGTGCACTATTAACAATATAGTGTATCAAGGCCATCTATGTTAGAGATTCTAGGTATCCTTCTCTGCCTTATTTCTGCTATGCTATTTTTCTGCCTTCATTTGTCTAGTTTTCTCCTTCATTCTACTGCCTGCCCCACTCATTAAGGCCTTTCTGCCACTGTTCCTAAAATCCTGGTATTTTTTTTTCTCTCTCTTTATCAGTATTCTCTGTAGGGTTGGATTGGTGGTCACAAACTCCCCCAGTTCCTCTTTGTCATGAAAGTATCTTGTTTCTCCATTAATTTTTAGTGACAGTTTTGCAGGATACATCAGTCTGGGCTGGAGGTTATTTGCTTTCAGTGCTTTGAATACCTCGCTCCAAGTTCTTCTTGAGCTGATGGTCTGTATTGAGAAGTAAGCCGTGATTCTGATGAGCTTACCTTTAGCTAATCTGTTTCTTTTCTCTGATGGCTTTTAATATTCTGTTTTTATATTGAATTTCTGGTATCTTGATTCTTATATGTCTGGGTGTAGATCTGTTTTGGTTGTAGATGGCTGGAATTCTGTATGCCTCACAAAACCGAATGTCATTTTCTTTTCCCATGCTTGGGAAGTTTTCCTTAATTATTTCTGTGAATAGCTTTTGTAACTCACTTGTATATATTCCTGCTTCTTTGTTCACATTTATTATTCTTAAATTGTAGATTCTCTTGTCATCTTCTAGCCTTTGTATTGTTACTGCCTGTTTCCTTGTTATTTTTAAGCGATCTTTCCTTTCATGATCACAAATTGCCAACTTGTCTTCAAGTTTTGATAGTCTATCCTTAGTTTCTTTTAAGGTATTTTGCAAGATTTCAACGGAATCTTTAATTTTCTGGTAGTCTCTTTGAATCTGCTTCATGTATTCTACATTTTCTTTGTATTCTTTATCAAATATTTCTCTCCTTTTTTTGTGTTCCTCCCTTCTTCCATCTGTATCTTCCTGAGAGATGCTTCCTGAGAGCATTTCTTTTATTGCTCTACTCATATCTTGCTTTACCTGATTTAATATTTCAGTTTTGAGCTTGTCTACAAGGTCCCAAAGATATCTCTTAATGTCCATTGAAGTCTTGTCTGATGTTGTGTGTTTTCCTCCCTCAGTCTCCCTTGTTTTTCCCTCTCCTGGATCAGTGCTCTCAGGGTTCAGGGCTGGGGGCCTCCTCCTGCCTCTTTCTCCTGTCATGTCCCTGGCTTCCTCCACACAGGTTACAGTGCAGGTCCCAGCCCCCTTCCTTGTTGGCCATGGTTCCTCCAAAGCACGCTGGTGAGGGACCTCTGCCCTCTCCTGCCTGCCCCTCCCCACTGGGCCAGCCAAACCTCAGGGACCTTCACTCAGTTAGTGCATGCTAGGCACAGGGAATCAATTAGGGATGGCTCATTGGGTCCTGTCCAGGGGTGTGGCCCAGTCCAAACAAATCCTACAAATCTGCTCTTGGGATGGAGCAACCAACTGAAGTCACTGTCACTCCCAGTTCAGGCTCCTCTTGCCCGATTCCAACATGTCTCCCATTTGGTCACGCTCTTCCCGTGGGGGGGGTCTCATTCCCAGCACTGACAGTGGATTAATGAAGGTCCCTCCACTGGCTCTGCTCTCTGTTGGGCTCACCAACCCCTGACTTCAGCACTGCCATGGCTCCTGTGAGTGGCGGTGGAACGAGTTTGGGTGGCTCTGCCAGCTGGTGTGGATTCAAGCTGGCACAAATTCAGGCCAGTGCAAACTTGGTGGGTCACCGCAAAAATGCTGTGTCCCATAATTTTTAGCAATTTCAGTTATAGTCCCGATGTATTTGATGAGCTTTTTTACGTTTTAATTTCTTCCTATGTCAAGAGGATCCATCTCCCTCTGTCTGGGTCTCTCCAGGGTGTTTTATTCTGGCCTATGAGTTGTTTCTCCCTGGAGGCTTTGTATTTTGTTGCTCACTGATTGAGCATCTTGACTTCTCTCTGTTACTCTCTTTCAAGGCTTGACAGACATCATTTCCTGCCCACTTGACCTTTTCTGATTCTCCTGAGAAATCTCATGTGATTCTCACCAGTATGCCACTATAACTAACTTGGCATTGTTTTTCTTGCAACACTCAATTATTTTGTAAACTTGGCAGTTAAATTATCATGTAAAATGAAGTGTTTCTTTTCCAGTCCTATCTATTTACAGCTCTAAGTATATTCTGCACTAGTTACCCACATCATCTCAAGGTTTGGGAAATTTCTGCTATTATTTTTCTGAATAGGTTTTCTATGGTTTAAACCTACACGCTTAGTTTTTTAATTGCATCCCAAAGATTTTACACGTTTTCATCATAATATGTAACTTTTTTCTTTATTATTGTGTGAATGTGTTTTCTTCAAGATCTGATTTTTTTCCCACTTGGTACATTCAATTGATGAGGTTTTCCATGGAGTTTTTAATTAGATTTATTGAGATTCTTATTTCTAAGATTTCTGTTTGGATCATTTAAAAATGTTTTATCATTTCATTGAATTTCTTACTTATATCTTGCATTGTCTCCTTTATTTTATTTAATTGGTTTTTTCTGTTTTATTGATACATTAAAAATTGTTGTTTAGCATTTTTTTCCTGTATTTTTTTCTACTTCAATATTTTTGGTGTCAGTTACTAAAGAGATGTGAAATTTGGAGCAGTTGTGTTGTCTCATTTTCTCATATTTGTTGGCTTACTAATCTGAGGGGTTGGTTAACTTTCCCATGTTTCTTTCCTATACATTATTTTTATTAAAAGTTCTGATTATAAATATACTGCATAGTCATTTTTATATAAAAATTTCATAAAAGTTTAATTGCTAAGATTAAAAACAAAGGCTGGCCAATTTTTGATATGATTTCTTTTGATCATATTTTACTATAAGTTTTAAAATTTATTTTTATTAGCATCTATGAATTTTATAAAATATTTAATTAAATGTGCTATAACCATAAAAGTATAGTACACTTCAATTATATCTGTACCCCATTACCTTCTCTTTCATCTACTCCCCTATTATTATTTCCAATCTTTAGTCTTATAATAGTCTTCTTTCTATTTTCATGCCAACTTGTATTTTTCACATTCCATATATTAAGGAAAATATATAATAGTAAACCCTGTGTACCTGTCTTATTTTGTATAACATAATCTCTAATTCCATCCATTTTTCTTAAACAACACTCCTCTCTATGACTGAATAATAGCCTTTTAATTATATATACACTGCATTTTCTTTATCCATTGATCTGTTTATCATTGATCTGCAAATATCTTGGATACTATCAATTATGCTGCAATAAATATGGGTATACAGACATCTCAATTGTATGCTAACATCAATTCTTCTCAAAGTATTACCCAACACAAAAAGAAAAGGAATACTTATTCTATTAGGCCAATATCACCCTGAAACCAATCTAAGCAAAGACACAGTAACAACAAAACAATACCATAGATCAATATCCTTGCTATACATAGATGCAAAGATCCTCAATAAGAATATACACACTTGATTCAAAGCACATTTAAAAGATGATACACCATGACTAAGTTGGATGCAAAGATAGCCCAACATATTCAAATCAATAAATATTATATAAATAGATTCAATGATAAAAAATCTCATTATTATTTCCATTATTACAGAAATAGCTATTTACAAAATTCAACATCTCTTCATGATAAAATCCCTGAAAACAGTATGTTGAAGGATCTTACTTTCCAGGGAGAAATCT
The DNA here is from genome assembly GCA_004027455.1 of Hydrochoerus hydrochaeris. Classification (NCBI taxonomy): domain Eukaryota; kingdom Metazoa; phylum Chordata; class Mammalia; order Rodentia; family Hydrochaeridae; genus Hydrochoerus; species Hydrochoerus hydrochaeris. The sequence continues at coordinate 224,113 of PVLA01001226.1, forward strand.
GGAAATATTTCCTCTAAAATCAGGAATAAGACTCTCACTTCTCCTGTCCAATACAGTACTTGAAATTTTATGGTTGCAATTAAGCAACCAAAAATAAATAAAAATGATATAAATAGGAAAGAAAAATGAAAGTTTTCCTCTATGTGGACAGCATAATTCCTGTGCCAGTTAATCTTGTCACACTGCCTGGATTAAGATTCCCAGATATATGGTTTAAGAAAATACTAGACATAGCTTTGGGTGTAGTGTTAGCATATGAAGCCAGATTGGAAGAGTGTCACTAGGACATGAATTTGGAGGGTATATCTCTTGCAGGCATTCTTTACTTGTGTTCTGCTTCCTTATTGAAGTAGTGATCAGTTTTATTCTATCAAATATTCAGCCATATTGTTTATACATGAAATATGGAATGAAATTTCCAAAACCAGAAGTGAAAATAAATGTTTCTTACTTTAAATCATAGCTGTTGGATAGTTTGTCCCAGAGACAAGAAAGATGGGAAAGTTGCATATATTTAGATGACTTTAAAGACTCCATAGAAAGGTCTCCTAAAAAAATTCATCAAAGTAGCAGAACACAAAATCAACATTAAAAATAGCCATAGATTTTCACTACATCAATAACAAAATTAGAATGTTATGGGAGAAACAATCCATACAAAATTCCTTTTTGTAGAAGCATAATTTCTACAAAACAAATAAACAAATAAACAAAAAACTAAAGGAATAAACCTAACCAAGGAGATGAAATAATTCTATAATGAAAATTGCAGAATTCTGAACAGAGGGAAGATCACACTAGAAAAAAGAGACATCGCTTATTCCATTCTTATGCCATGGATTGGCAGATTATTGTTTAAATAGCCATATTGCCAAAAGTAGTCTCTCAGATACAATGCAGTTATCATCAAAATCTCTTCCAATTGAAAATAAGAGCTGTTTTTGTTTTTGTTTTTGTTTTTTTGAGACAGGGTCTCACTATGCAGTTTTGGCAGGACTTGAGCTCACTTTGTAGTCCAGACTGGTCTCGAACTCACAATGATCCTCCTGCCTCAGCCTCCCAAGTGCTGGGATTACAGGCGTGAGCCACCACGCCTGGCTAATAAGAGTTTTCTTATAAGGCAATTTTCCCTTGGTGATGTATACTGGGATATTATAGTATTGAATTTAAATCTGGCTAGACTATGTATTACAGTTTCCCCATGGCTACTTAGGCTGTGAGTGATGGGTTTGGAGTTTGTGCATACTGTGTCATTAGCCACCTTTGCTATGAGACACATGTGTGAGGTCCGTCTCACAGTTCAGCCCATTATATTCTGGATACAGAGTACAAGAGACCTATTCTCAGTAGTTGACTGTTCAGCACTATGTAGTAAGAACAAATGTGGGAATAACTTATGGCGTCACCTTTTGTAATTGGAGTAAGTACAATACTGTTATTTCTTCTTTTGTTGCTAACTGAATGAATGGCCTGTGCTGGGTCTCAGGATCCTTCATCTGTACCTAGCTGAGTTCGAGTCATTAACTGGGAGCTTTTGCCTGTGCTTGTTATGTTGAGGTATACAGTTAAATTTGAGTAAGACTAGGTCATGGATGGAGTAAGGTACAATTCCTCCCAATTGGGATGAAAATAGATCTTAATAGTAAAATCCTAACCACCACGTTCAAGGTGCTGGCCCTGATCTCCAGCATCACTTTGAGAGAAGAACACAATAATCACATCAAAAAACTTAAAAGCAAACCAAATAAAGACATAAAGTAATCCGTTAAAAATAAAAATATCAGTGGGACATTTTTGTACACACTTATAAACCTTTTACTCTGAGAGGAAGAGGTAGGAGGATTCTAGGTTTGAAGCCACCACGAGCAATTTATGGATGTAATTAAACCTCATCTTAAAATAAAAAAGTCCTAGATGTAGCTCAGTAAAGGCCATGAGTTCAATTTCAGTACCTGAAAAACAAGGCTATAAATAACAACAAAATACCGTATTACTAATAACTGCAGAGCATTAGGTTGTAGAGATAATATAAACTACAAAGATGTGCATACATTAAAGTGACATAAATATAGAAAAGCAAATAAATCAAAGGAGAAAGAGATACAGATAAATTATATATTTATATAATTATATATACTTAAACTATATATATATTTAAAATTGTGTATGTATATATATATATATGTTTTAATTTATAAATAGTGTAGATAGATACAGATACAGATAAAAGTATGAGGGAAGAGTGTAAAACAAAGCTAGATAAAGTCCATGCAGAATGTTAAAAATTCCCCATTCCAGAAGCTTTTGAAATGGAGACAAAGAAATTTCTTTCTAGGGCTTCTAGTAAGGTCCCGCCTCTAGGAATGTTGTGGGGTGGTAAAGTGTGTTTCTTCTCAGTCTCAATCAAACAGCTCCAGATACAGGGCCCCATGAAAGCTGAGCTTTGGCCCTGCCTTGCCCACCAGTGAAAGCAGAATCAGTATGCTATTCACGCAACCGGGCTTGATGAGTGCTCTTGGGGATGGATGCAGCCACTCTCCCTGGAAGCTATCCACAAGCCAGACCTATCAGGCAGATATTCCTTACTCCTGACTTGGCAGCCATCAATAGTTGGTGAAGCAGAAAGAAATGTCTTTTTTGGTTCAAATTGTACCTGGTAAAAGTCCATGTTTTATTAAATTCAGCTGTCTCATCATATTTTATTTTCATCTCTGTGCAAGCATTTAAAATTCATATTCTAATCTCAATATGTACCAAAATACAAGGATTTTGTTTTGGGATGAATGGAGTTTAAAACCACTCTCTTTCTGACACGCCAGGTCAGCATGCCCTGCACATGAGAAATGAGCAAGCCTCGTGGCTCTAAAACTCAGGCTCCAGGTGAATTCACACATACTGGTCTCCTTCCCTGAAGGCAAAGTGTTCCTTTAGAGTGGAGGTATCGCCTGCTTCTCTCTGCATTGCAAAAGGCACTCCTCACTGCACAGATAACTCCTTCAATTTATATTGACACTGCAGTCACTTTCCTTGCCTACATTCTTAGCTACTAACCGTGAAGCTGTTAGGTCTTGGAGATACACAAAGGCGGGGGCTGGTGCGCCTCCAGGATGTAAGTTCAGAGGATAAGGTAGGACTGTTTCCAGTTACTGTACCACAGAAATGCATTGTGAAATCCTGGACATCTACTTCTTCTCCAGTGCCTGCTCTGTGCAGATTCCAGACCTGCCTTACCTGCTTGCATCTTACGATGGCACAGTGCTGGATTCCACTTGTGGAGATCGCGAAGCATTTTTGTATTGCTCTTAAAGTGTAGCCTGGCTGAGGTGGGGCGAGGGGACATGTTCTCTCTTTGCCTTGCTACTTTCAACTCTGAGTCAAGGCTCTTGGTTTCTCTTAAAGTTCTGGAGTTTACTATTTCTGATTTTATGTAGTCCCTGACTCTCTACTGTTACACATCAATGCTTTCTCTGGACATCTTACTTCACCAAGTAGCTCTAAACTTGTTTTTGTTCTATCTCTTGGGATACTTATATACATAACTGCATAATTATTTCTCTAGATGGTAATTATTATGTTATATGCCTAATTTTTCCCCAAGAAAACTAACAGAGGTCAGAGCAAAGTAGCATGTCCATTCTCTGACTGTTACAGTACTTGTTCTTTCATGTAATCAACAAATAATCAGAGATGGAATGAGAAAAAAACAGTAAATGATTACTAATTCAAAATTCACTGTCTCAAGTGGTCTAACTGTTATATTCTAAGTCCTAAGAGTGTTTGAAATGTTCCAGAGATTTATTTAGAAAAAAAATATTTTGTTTCTACATCTGAAGTCAGCAGAACCAAATTCTCCAAACCCAATATCACAATTTCTACATACATCAAAATTTTATCATGTATTTGCTTAAAATCTGAATGAAACTCAGAATTTATGAGTCTCTAGGTTGGAAAAGCGGGCTAAATCAATATTTAAAATCATGGAAAGTTTGTGTTAACAGGTATGTTCTCATATTTGCTTCAAATATAATAATCATCAAGAATTAATATCTTTATTACTACTAATAATATAGCAAATACAGCATTATTTAATTATATTTATAATCAATATTATAATTTAAAGTAGTATGCAAAGTAACAGTAATATATAACTGAATGAAAGGTAGGTTATACCATAATGCTCTTCACTTTTTAAAAGTTGAATAGCTATAAAAATGACCACAATGGCTAAGTTCCATGTTTCTTAACATGCTGTGGGCTATGTCTCATATAATGTTATAGTTCCTAGTGGACACTTTAAACTTAATTAAAATGTGAAGTTTTTCCTGCAACTTAGAAAATAAATCTGACATACTATATTTCATGTGTGAGCACCCTCTTGGTAGCCATCAATAGTTGGTGAAGCAGAAAGCAATGTCTTTTTTGGTTCAAATTGTACCTGGTAAAAGACTTTTATATGGTAAAAGTCCATGTTTTATTAAATTCAGCTGTCTCATCATATTTTATTTTCATCTCTCTGCAAGCATTTAAAATTCATATTCTAATCTCAATATGTGCCAAAATTTGAGGATTTTGTTTTGGGATGAATGGAGTTTAAAACCACTCTCTCTGAATATTGTGTAATTTACCTCAGAAGGACTTCAGAAATTCCAAAATAATCTGATTATAAAAGATGGACACTTAACAAATTATTTAAATGTTTGGCACCTTACTTGCTAATCCTTAAAATAAGACAATAGAAGAACTTTTTTCAGATTGTTTTCAATGTTAAAATGAAGGATTAACAGAAAAAAGCATTTTGTCAATTGCTGTATTTTGAGAATGGAGTTCTTTGTATTTACTTACATTAAGTAAATAATGACAAGAGAACATAATTTTAAGTTGCTTGTATCAAAAAAATTTTTTATCACATTTTTTTTAACCAATGAGAGTCACAGATCTTGAATCTTAGATGTTGGAAATGACTTCACTGGCATTGACAAAACTTTGATGGACGGGCCTGTAGCTACTTTTACCTGGAATAATTTATTTGTGAGTTCTGGAAGCTAGAGGATTGCTGAAAATTCATAATAGAAGATCATAAGTGAGATCTGTCTAACAGTGACCCCTGTCCTCAAAGAGGAAGATGAGAGAGTCTGAAGAGGAAAGAGCACTGAGTCCTGATTATTGAAGCAGAAAATTTGACGATGGGTTGCTGCTAAATTTGGTGAATATTTGTCACTAAAAAGATTTAAAATAACTGCATTTGTAGACACAGATCATGAATATCACCAGGAGTGTATGGTTTTGTGTTTACCTGCAAAATATAATCACATGCCCATTGCCAGAGAGAGAACTTACAGCCCCATTTAATCACTGGGCAGGGGACAATAACTCCTCAAAGTGTTGTTGCGAAAATCCTAAGGATCCTGGCAGGCCAAAAAACCAATGCATCCCATGATTTATTTTCCTACTATTAAGTGTATACTTATGTATATATAAGTACCCATTCATTTTACCTATTACCGATGAATTAGTGTCTTAGTCTCTTACAAGGCTAGCCCCTCCACAATCTTAATCAATCCCTCTACCTTTGTTAAGCTGCCTTTCTTGGGAAAGGCTGCTGACACTGAAGAAAATAAGTGATTAAAAAGTATATTTTTCTATGAAATCCTATTTTCCTGTTTTTTTTCCTGATTCGTAAGATTGCTCCTTTTCTAAAAATCAGTTTTTGTCTTTCTCCGCCAAGCTAATAAGACATTCTCTGCATTCAATATTGAATATTTTTGCTCTATATTCAACTCCTACAATTCTTCATAAATTTGGACATCAGGTATTTCTTCGAGTGCCAGTGTACTGCTCTACCTACTGAATATTCCTAAAAAGAATATCTCCATGTTTTTTTTTAATTGAGTGTCAAAACAGTGATTAGTATTTGACTTCCCCTACTCCAAACTACCTTTTCTTTTTAGTCCTTAAATACAGTATTTGACATAAATGTACATTGCTTGCTTAAACTAGTAATAAAGAGTCATTTTCAAGATTTTGCTCTCTTCTGTAATTAATCCCATACAACTTTCAATTCCACTAAAAAATATCTGATTTCACAAACTTCTCTTCAATGATACTGCCACTAAATCTTAAAAATTGCAATCTTATATGTATGCAATTGCTTAGTACTGAGGTGGTCTCCCAATGTTCACTGTTATTTCCATTAAATTCATTATCCATCTAGTTGCAAAACTCTTTTTGAAACATACATTGAAACATCTCTTTCCTGCTTAAAAATATCTAAGTAGATTCTGATTTGAGAGAATCGATTATCATGACTAAGATTATCTTGAACTGAGTCCTTAAATCTGTGCCTTGCACACTCCTACCTAATAACTTTTGTCTTTACCTTATTTCTTCTCAAAAGTATTTTCTGATTCCCTAGAAAAGATGATGTTTTTTGTAATTGCCTCTCACAGTATCTGGGACTTTTGTTTCAATGTAATCACAGTTTGTTATTATAACTATATAATTGCTTGACTTACTTATTAGTATTTAAATGTATATTAAGATGCTTTGACAATCAATTTTCAACTTTATGATGATGTGAAAGTACTGCAGTACAGCTGTTTTTTTTCTCTTTCTGCACAATATTCAGTAAATTGTATAAGATATTCAACACCTTACAGTAAATCCCTGACCTACCAATATTTGAGTAGCAAATGTTTGCATCACAAATGCTTTTAGATGTGAACAAATCATGGAAATAGCCCATGTGTCTGTTGGGCATTGTCACAGCTGTGCTAATGTGTGCTCACTCTGCAGTGTGATAGTGTATAGTAGCACAGTGCTCAGAGTCCAGGATGTCCAGAAACAGGAGGAAAAATATTGGTCATGTAGAGGGGACTCATAAGAAGCACACAGAAGTATATTTTGTATATTTGTGTCAAACGTGGATCAGACTCACTTTTTCAGACTTACCCAAGGAAATTCAGCTTACAATTTTTTTTCCTGGAATGGAACTTGTTTGTAAATAGAAGACTTACTGTATTACAAAATAAGGATTGTGTCAGAAGACTTTGTCCAAATCTAGGGCAGTTTAAAGGAAGTTTAAGATAAGCTAGGCTAAGTTATGATGTTTAGTAGATTAAGTGAATTAAATGAACTTTCAATTCATGATATTTTTAATATTTTTGATTTACAATTAGTTTTTAGGAACTATGGTAAACCAAACTATGGTATTGAGTTTATACTCTGCTGACATCTTACTTGGCTTTCATGTGCAGTATGATGGTCACTGTTAAATATATGCTGAATGATTAAAGAAAAGTGAAATTTCAAAAGTAAAATTACATGATGTTGATCAACCAGTTAGTCTTGTAGTGCTCTTTAAATCAAAGCTTCTTTTGATGTTTCTCCATAGTTCCAGTTATCCTCTTGTCTGTGACATATAACTGATTGCTCCCTCTAAGGTTTCGTTCTTGAATTACTAGATATAATAAAATTCTATCTGGATCATACTTAGTTTGATTCTGGAAATTATCTAATGAAATTGGTTATAAGCCTATGGATATTGAAAGTCTGACAGTTATTCCCAGAGGTGGATCTGTCTTCTGAAAAATTTGTGGACATTTTCACTTCGTATTATGTTAAACAACTATTACAATATATTCTGTTTCTAGTCTCATTAAATAAGTATTGGTTAATATTTAATTCATTCATATCATTGTCAAGATTACAAATTACACCCAATTTTATTTTAACATTTTCTGAATGATTTAAAATATGCAACTGTCATACTAAAAACAGAATTTTTTATAGATAACATATGTACCTGTCTTAGTACCTGTTATGGAGAATGTATTCAATAAGCATTGACTGATTCAATGAATGAACCAATTTTAAGCAGCTATACACAGGACTTTTCTAATTTCCACAAAATCATTTTGAGTTTCATTTATATTTTAGGCAGCAGAAGTCATCACAATGTGCTTTCTTATCATAGATATCATCTAATTATTGATCCATAATTAACATCCAAGTATTGCTTCTTTCATCATTTCTGATAAGGCATTCTTTATAATACCAATATACTCTAGGAAAATTACTTAGCTTAGTTTTCACAGACATATATACTTGACAAGCATTTCTGTTTCTTCTTGCCAGCCCTCTATCTGAGATATATTCAGTACAAACTCTTGTTTTAGACTCTTAGATTGAAAAAAAAAAAATTCCAGCATTGTATTGCTTCCTTAATCCTGTCAAAAACATACTTTACATTTATGCTGCAAGCTTTCTTTGAACCAAGGCATAATGTTTAAAAATTCTTTATTTCCCAAGTTAACAATTCTGTCAAAAGTGCTTAAATTTGTAATTATAAAATTCTTAGTGGAATCAGGGTTTATGAACACCTGACAGCTGTACAAAAAGAATGCAGTTTACATTAAAAAGAAAATTTGTCTGTATATAACTCATATTGCTCAAACTTGCATCATAATTATAAACTCTAATGAAAGAAGCACTTCTTTTCATTTTCTGATATTTCATCCCTCTGAGGGGAACACAGTTATTGTACCATGATTATTCTTTCTCTTATCCGCCTCGCCTTTGCTTCTGCCCAGTGATATGCTAAGTGATTTATCTAACCGGTAAGTTTAAAGAGAGTAAGTGGATGAGTTTGCCGCTATTCCATACTTTTTTCTCTTGAATAACAAATGTTAATTTATTCTAAAGAAAACTGGAGAGAATTTAGTCCAACATCTGTGTTCAGTTCACCTTCAGGTCACTGACTACCTCCAAACCTTTGATTGTGAGAGCAATATTCCAATAAATGCAGCAAAATAAAGGATCTGGTAATGAGTTGAGTATCAATTTTTAGAATCATTTAGCAAAATTGGATGAATGTTAGTAAATATATTGTCTTCTGGGTGAATTTTCAGAATAACTGTTGTATCATCTAAGGAATGGAACCTATGTACTTGAGAAAAGAGCTATTTATACCTGAACTAGGGGACTTCTAATTTGGACCCAAAACCAAGCATCTCAGGAAAAGTGATCTACTAGAAATCCACTTTAGTGTCCATATTAAAATTAACCCTTTTAAGTAAAGGAGATAATAGTATCCAGAATCTGTATCACTTTATAACTTCTGAAGCCAATCAGAATTTAAAATTTTGGAAGGCACAGAAGGAAGAATCAGAAAATGAAGCATAAGACATAATGGTTGAGGGATAAATAGGAGTGAGCATTGCTGTTAGGGAATCAGCATGTTTTTCACAAAAACAGAAGACTTGATCAGGTACACTCAAGTCCATCCCAGACTATTCATTAAATGATTCCACACTAGTCCATGATTCTATAGGCTATCACCCTAGAGTCATTTCTAAATCTATTGCAAAGTTTAGGAATGAATTTAAAATAAATATTCCTGAGACTTTGTGAGAACTTTTATATATATATATATATATATATATATATATATATATATATATATATTATAAATAAGACTTGAAAAATTCAAACAACTAAAGCATATTTCCATTTAGTTTCTAATGTCAATTTTTTGAAGATAATCATAAGATCAGTGACTGATTGGGATGGTTTCAATGAAGCATGATTTTTCTTTTACATAATTTTTAAAAATTCCACACTATTCCACACTGAAAAGTATTAGAGGCATACATTTTTGTGTAAATAGGTCATTAAAGAAGAATCTTTAAATGTCTCTCAGATATATTTCCAACACAGCAAACTGTTAAGTAGCTCATTATGGTGTGAGAGCTTGAGTTCCCACAGTGAGTACACAAGCATTAGATTTTTCACTTAGTATGTGTCTGTTTTGAAAAATAGGACACAGAGTGTTTTCATGACTTACTTTCATAATTGAGCTACAATGGTAAAAACACTTATACTTGAAGTCAAGAAACATGCAATTAAATCTTCAGAATATCACTCTGTCACTATGTTATAAAGTGACCATTTCTGATGGTGAATTTTCCTTAAAATGAAAGTAACATAGCAATCTATGTATTTTGTAGATGATGTCTACTGTAAAATGACTATAATCATTTCAAGAACTATAGTGATGCAACCAAGTCATATTGTTGAAAAATGTACTATATTGTTTAAATATGGATAAAGAGAAATACCTTCACAAGCTATGTAATCTTAATGGCAAGAAAGCTCTTTTATTTAGTTAGTTGGTAATTTTAGACAATGCTAAAGAAGGATTGCTTCCATTATTCATATAATCAATGCAAAATATAGATCTTTCTAAATTCTATTGAAGTTCATAAACCAAGTTGGGTATAGTATATCATGGTCTGTAAACATATATGATACATGTAAATCATTTTATAGGCATAAATTTGCCTTTCATTGGATGTGTATTAATATATATATATATATATATTTCTTCCTACAATTGATATTAAAATTATATCTGCTTGTTAGAGTTTCAAGTGTGTTAAAAAATGTTCTCCTGGTCATGAAAATCATTGAAATGTAGTTATTATTTTTACCTTGGCTCATTATGACTAACAAAACTACAAACTGCTAATCTGTCACCACTTATAAATATAGTAAATGTAGTTAACTTATGTAAAATATAGTTCCCCTACTAAGCAATAAATATCAAGGAAATCTTATATAAGTAAATATTCTTTGTTAAACAAGAACAGGCTCTACTATTTATCAGTATTTATTTATTTTTTTACTATGCATATCTGCTATTTTGATGAAATATAAGGCACTCTGTACTGTTCTTTGGGGTATTATGCTGCCGTGTATGGAAATGAATATCTGAATTATTAAAGGTTCAGTAATAGCTTTTGTGTTTTGTCAAATTTATTTGTGCTTTCAGTCACAATAATAGATTCTTGGTTACTATCCTAAATATCAGTCATCATTGTTAGTCATTTAAAACATGGCTTGAGATTGAACTAGATTTCTTCCTCTATTAAAGTGAAGATTTATAGCAGTTTTGACATATTTTTAAATTCTCTGTATTTATTTTGCTTAATTCTGTTCAGTGGAAAACAATTTTCTCATAAAACTTATTCTATACATTATCATGGTACATGGCTCAGAATAAAAATTATTTCACTAAAACATGGAAATGCTTACAGAAAAGACATCAGTGTTTACCACTGGAGAGGTTAAAGAAGAGTGGGAGTACTATTTTACTACACAATTAATGGTTTTTGAATATTGCTGAAATTAATCATGTTTAGACATTTTAAAAGAATACACAAATTTACATTGGCAAAACATTAAAGTTAATCATATAGAAATGCTGTGAAACACTTTTGTAGTAGGAACATGATTTGTGAGTCTGTTCTCATTCTGAATGATAAAAAATATAGTATAGAGAATAACAGATTATTATTTACAGATATCTGAAAAAAATTTATTCAATTTAATGATTTTTCTTTTCAATATAAGTCTTAGAGACAGATATTCAAAACTGTAATCAATATTTCTGATATATGTTGACAAAAGATAGGAAATTGATTATGAAGCACTTCACAAAGCCCATATACAATAAAAGCGTCTTGATCAACTAAAGGAAAAATGGATTCATTATCAGTAACAAAATCACTTATCTTGACAGTTTTTATACAGCTAAAGCAGCTAAAAAAGCAAGCAAATAAATAAACAAATAAAAAATTGAAAATACTTCCCTGTGAATAGTAGTGTTGGGAAGGTAGCTCAGTGTTAATCATTCAATAAAGAGTTACAAAAGAAAATGAGGCAATATGAATGAAGAAAAACAGAAAGAAGGAAACATTTCTCTCCCCATACTTATATGAGCTTATACCTTATAACAAAATCTGATGTATTAAAAATAAAATCAAATTAATAGACCTCATGGACATATATACAAATATTTAATACAATATTAGTACATTAATAATAAGTATATATAAGTATTAATAAGTATATATAAAAGGCATAATGCTTCATAATCAAGTGTTAAATAGTGGAAAAATCTGAAATTAATTTGATGTTCAAAACCAATTAATGTAATGCACTATATTTACATTTTACAAATAAAGAAAGCTATGTTATTATTTCAGTAGAAGCACAAAAACCATTTGAAAAATTTACAACTATTTCAGGCAAAACTTTCATTGAAATAGGGATAAATGGAAACCTCTTACAGTGGGCAAAACAAATGTAGAAGAGTAGCATCTAACAATCATTATACAGAGAGACAGTGCTTTCATTTTTTAAAACCAAAACAATTCAAGAAAGTATACAGCCATCACTTTTATTAAAGTTTACCAAAAAATGTGTAACATGATAGTGCATCAGGGCACACACATAGTTAAAATGATACTATTACACTAGAAAATGTAATATGGCAAAGAAAAATATCAATAAATTGCATAATAAACTTAAAGGAAGAAATAAAGTTTATTTATTAACTACATGAATTTTCTTTAGAAAAACTGAAGGAATTTAACAAAGTCACTGAAACTAATACGTGAATTTAGTTAGTTCACAGAATAAAAGATATACTATTTTTAAAAAGATAGTTATGTGTTATCTATAAATAAAAATAAAAATGATGATTATATAGCTTAGTGATAGAACCCTTACCAGGCAAGCAGGAGGCCATGGGTTTAATCTCAGTATTAAATTTACATGCACACACACACACACACACACACACACACACACTTACACACATAAGGAATAGTAACATAAAAATATTGACAGTATAATGTGTGACAAAGATGAAAGACTATTAGTGCTAAAATGGTAAGTAGAAAAAAAGCCAGTCACAATACAGACCTCTGTTTGCCTAGTCTATAACTGATTGTATTCAACTAAACTGAGATAGTAACTCAGTAGATAATGGATAGCTATCCCATCTTTCTTTGCCACTTTCTGAAAGTCCTTTTTCTTGAATATCTTCAGTTACATCCTCTTGACTGCTGTGATACCCCAAATCAACTCCAAATTTTTCCTTTTCACGGATATTTTGACATTCAGCAGGAGACGTTGTGCAGTGGATCAAGGCATGCCATAACGTTTTTATTTGACAGAAATTGTTATGTCAAAAGTGGCGTGTGACACAGGCACTATCATGGTGAAAAATAACAATGTATGCCCATTTCACACCATTTTTAATGCATGTCCTTTCTTAAATGCTCTAATATGTCCTTAAAATATTCAGAGTTCATTTTATTGTTCCTGTGTACAAAACCAGCTTACAAAGTTCTATATTGCTCTAAACCACACAATCATGATGTTGGATTTTGATTTAAGCACTTTGTTTGCAAGAGGAAAACTGGAGTGCTCATTGAGATTTCTGAACCTATAGTCGTTGGATCATAAATTATAGACACAAATTTAATTTTGCTTAATGATATTTCTTAAAAAGCTAGGATCTGAAGATGCATGATTTCACAATTCCAATAAACTGGACAGCATTTCATACTACATACTGCTTAGAATCCATGATTTTCAGAACATTTTAAAAGCCATTTTCTTTCAACTGTAGCTCACCACAGACTGACTGCATTGAACAAGATGACACTTGTCATATATTGTTACCAAGTTTTGACTCTCCGTTTCTTATACTGAGGATACCTGCATTTCTGTTGTGAAAATACCAGGACAAACACTGTAGACTTTGAATGTTGTAAGAGTTGTGCATAAAATGACCTAATAAATGTCATTCTGTATCATGAGGATGTTTTATGCCACACATAGCTTCCTGTATGGCAATTCTTCAAATACAAACACTATGTTGTGTTCCCTTATTCACCAATTATTGTACCGTGACAATTCTGGTTTTAAGATCTCCAAAGTCTATATGACCATGAAACATTAATGTTTTCTATCATTTCTAGACTTCAGTGTAATCATAACACCACAAGTAAAAACATTCATAAAAGAGGAATTCCACAACTGATTAAGAAAGTGACAAGAATAATAAAATAAATGTGATCAAAGTAATGGAATATTTTGAGGGGATTACTGCAATGTGTCTTTTTGTGCAATGTTTTTAATTTAATACATTCTCTGTATTGTTTGATCACACCTCATAATTCCTGTGATCACTAGGTGAATAGGTTGTGAAGAAAGATAGAAGAAAATATGTTTGCACCTCTTTGTCTTATAGACTCTGTTCTGATTGATATTCGGTGCTTTCTTCTGTAACAATGATACTTTTATTTTGTTTGGTTCTTCAGTGGAAACTAGTAAGTTGAAGTTATTCACAAGGGGCAGTTCAGGAGAGACAAAGGAATATGATCATGAAATTCTCTTTTAAATATCCCTAGATATTACATGGCATCTTCAGGATTGCACTATGAAAAGAAGCCAACCAGTCAATCATGTTACCTTACCATATTTTTTTTCTCAAAAAGAAACTGCATTAGCACTTGAGTGAAAAGCAGATGAAAAAATGGAGCTAAAATTGGGTTCAACACTTGTCTCTAAGGAAGTTGGATCTCACTATAACAAAAATAGTTGAAGGATTATATAATTGTGTGACAAAGTAATTATCCTTTATTAACATCATTCATCTATAATAGGCATTTAATATTCTCCATATTCCTCTCATTCAGAATATTCTAGAAGAAATTAAACTATACTATTAAAGCAGTGACAAAAGAATGTTATGACTGGTTTTATATATACAGGAAAAGATTAGAATGCAAAAAAGAGAAGTTTATGCACATATGTTCTAAAGTCTAGAGCCTTTTTCTATATATGATGAGTATTAATTAATTAAAATAGTTGACTAACACCAATGTTTATTTCTCTTAAATTGAACCTCTTAGTCAAACATGTTTTTTCACTCCCTAGATAACATCTGGGTTTTAAAGTACACCTTTGTACTACCACAATAACATCTTTTTAACGGGCTTTAAGTCAGAATATATAACATTCAGTAGTTTAGCAAATCCCAACACATTATATTTCTTTTTCTTGAGGCTTTAAAATATTACAATGACCTTTACTAAGCTAATGTAACATTTTCTTTTTGCAAAGTGTCTAAACATGTTCATGCCAAATTTTATATAAATAAAAGTCTGCTATATCCAGTCCCACACAATTGAAATTATGTACTATGTAGCATAAGTTTATACATTATTATTAATAAATAAAATTCAACATACTGAACTACATTCCTTTTTAATCAGTGAAATGCTTTGATATTTAGCATTTTAAAACTCAAGAGCATCCTTTGAAAACTTATTTCTTTATAAAAATAATCATGATTACATTATCAAAGTAATAATAGAGAACCTCTTTTCATACTTAGAATTACACCAGTTATTTCAAGACTAAGGCTAGATCTACATATGCCTTATATACAATGAAGAAAAATATATGGCAGGGAAAAAGGCACAGAATGACTAGGACAAACAGACAATACATAACACAGAGTACCTAGTGACAGAAATTTTTCTGCTGAAAAGTAGTACTGGAAGAACGTTGGTCTGAGACTGATTCCACTTAGAAATGGGAATTCATTGAACAATGGATTGGTAAGTTGTTGCTTCAGCCACCCATCTCTTCATCTCTATTTCTGAAATTAAGGAGGCATAGTTGTGAACTTTCAGTAGTTAAGTGAAGAAAAACGAAGTCAGACATGAGATTGAGAAATATATATGTGTAGTGGAAGATTATTTATCATAATTTCCTTTAAATAATGTGCAAGCTTTTATTTCCAAAGGCAATTAAATTACTTGTGTATCAGTTGATCTTCTACTACTGCAAAGCTATAATACAGCAGGTTTTTCTTGGCTTTACGATAATACTACTTTATCTCTGTTTCCACAATATTAAACATATTGACCTTCTAATAAATATCCTTGGTGCTGATTCCTGCCTATTCTGACTGATGAGCATTCAACTGTCTTCCACCCTTGCATGAAGTCTGAAAAAATACTCTTTACATTTAGTTCACCAGTAGTCCTTTGGCAAACCTTATGCTGTTTCATGCTTTGAAATTCTAACAAATTATTCTGACTCAGACCCTAGGAGAGCTTTCTTGTCCTTCTTCATTGAGCATCTGTCTCCCCCTTTCTCTTTTTCTATCCATTATTTTGTCCTGAACACTCCATTTTCTTCAACTCCTTTCAACTGAGATATGTCTATTTATCTCTATTACCACTCTATCACACTGTCATAGGTTTGTATCTCTAATTACTACTACAGCTGAAAATTATTTTCATTTTAACTCTTCTAATGTTTACTAAATATGCATATAGAAGCCATAGAATTATTTTACCATGCACGAGTGATGTTTTGACCTGTGATATAAAATCTTCAGTAATTTAAAAACTTTAGTTGAATACTAAAACCTCACTTGATCTAACTTCTTTAATCATTTCTGACCTCTACTAATTAACTCTTCTTTTGCCACATGCTAACCTCAAATTCTAGATTCTTCCCACATTCAAATGATTTTTAAGTCTCTGAAGTATAATAATTTTTCTCATTTTAATATCATTTCTGGCAGGAGTACATCCTCAGTGTCCAAGTCGTCACACAGGTTTCTCTATTCTTTCTTCATCAATATTTTTGCCTTCCAAATTTCTACAGGAATTTAATTTAATCTGCAGAAATAACCTATAGGAATTTTCCTTTAAGAAACATTTTGATTCTCTAGGTATGAGTTGGTGCTACTGTGTGTCTATTACACACCATGCTTCCATTTCCTTCACTTTAGTACTAATAATATTTTTGAATGTATGTATGCTTCTGTCACCTTCTAGATGATAAACTGTGAAAGAATGAGGACCACGTTATCTTGTTCACAATTTATTTTGGTCTAGACCAGACATTATACTAGCCTTGGGTATTTAGTATTTTAAGTCAAGTTGTAGTATGCAAGAGAATATAGAAGGCATTAACCTTACAAAAGTCAGTGTTGAGAACATTTTCTGAAATTTCTGTAATCTATCAAGCCATATGCCGATTATATTTCAGTATATTGCAACAATAACAACTGACTTTAAGAGAGAGTAATAGTAACATGGTGAATAGAGACCAGCTGTGACAGCTGAATCACTGGAAAAGAGCCTAATTAGTCCTGTTCCATGGTACTTGTATTGTTTGGTATAAAAAACGACTGCAATAAAACATCGATTTAATTTCCTGGAGCCTCATATGGAACATAAAAATATAGGAGCAACAGTATGGAAGGCACAATAGTGAAATATACAAGCTGCTATCTTGCACAGTAGAAAGAATTAGGATCGTTAGGAAAAAAGTTGGAGTTAGTGCCATTCTTGTATTTCTGGTATTGATGATGCTGGGCTGCTGCATAGAAGGTGTGAGTTTCTTTTATTTTTTCCTCGAATCTCATTAACTACTATAATTCTTGGTCCCAAAAGATATTCTTGTATGAATATTTTTAACGTAGTTCATTATCCACTCCTTGTTGGTTGAATCCATTGAATGAGGTTGCCCTGAAGGAAATACGTGGAGTGGAGAGGAAGGCCGAATTATTTCTTGGGCTTTTTTTCTCTTTGGTCACCTGGGTTGACTACATCATTCAGACCAAGATTACTGGAGCCTGTAGTAGCCCTCTTCGTGAAAAACTTTCTCATTTTTTTTTTATTATCAAGTTTTTACAAACTCTACATTTCACTGCTACTTCAGATCTAAGGATACATAGGTATCCTTATTGTATACCAAATACTGCACTTTCTTTATTTTATTATTAAAAGCTCATATAGAAATAATCCTTCTATTAAACTTTCATCAAAATATCCATTTTGTTTGTGTTGTTTTGTGGTAAGATCTTAAAGTGTACAAGAGAGCCGTAACAATGTTTTTATAGTAGAACAACTTATCTTAATATACTGATCAACATAAAACATTTTACTGAGAAATAAGAATATTTTTATTTCCACAGGTGTTTTTAGAATGGAAAGGGAAAGGATGAAGTCTTCTAAAAGGGAAAAACAGTGGAATGTGAGTTCCAGGGGAGCTAACTGAGTAAAGGTATACATGATAGAGGTTATTGGCTACAGAAGGAGATATTTGGCTTAATAAATTAATTTTAATTGGAATTACTTACAGTTGAAAGAATATTAACTCTCAGTATATGAAATTGCAGTCTTTAGAGAACTTCAGTTTGAAAATTCTGAGATGAATGGGTTAAACTTGATCAGAGAGAAGATAAGGGCTCTTTAAGTCACAAGTACCTACTTTTGTACTTTCATATTAAGTATGTTTCTAAAAATCACAGTGAAGTCAAAAGGTGACTTTAGAAGTAGCAATGTCCTTGAATTTCCTTGATCTTAATATAATTTCTATTTTTATGTCAGCAAACAAAATGATATTCCCTTACTAACACCTTATTACTTCACTTTAAAACTCATACATTGAAAAATATTCCATAATAAAACAATTTAAAGGAGAATACATGCTTATTATGTATGCTATTAAAGGAACATGGAGTTTCTTGACTCTAGTCTCATTTTATTTTTCAACTAATCAACATGCTATAATTTAGTGCAGCTTAGAATCTCAGCAGCTATTGTTGGCTTATTAAATGTTTTTTTGTTTTTATTAACAAAATTTCTTGATCATATCTTTTAGCAATACAAATAAGTTACCTTTTTCCACTAAACAATTTTAAATAATATTTCCCAAATTTTGTAAAACAAGAAAAATTTACAAGTTTTATAGTCAACCATATTTCATTACATAAGCAAAATGAGGCAATCACAAATATTATAATATTCTATATATTATAAGGAATATAGTTGATAAATATTAAGTTATATCAAATCTTTAAAACTTATTTAGAGATAAAATATGTATCATACAGGTTATGGCATCTATAGCCTTCTGAGAATTTACACTATATTCCAAAAAGGAAGAGTGTTATTGTGATGAAAAGACCCACAGTCCATTACGATATTGTAGGTTAAGAGAGCTAAAAAATCCGATATGATATTCTTCAAAGAATTTAGAATTCTTGCCGTTAGACCTCTTTTGGCTCAATACATCATTTACAAAGACTACAATTCATATAAACTGAAAAAATTAATGTAATTATATTTTAAAAATATAATGAAGCAGAAGTTGGAAGAAACTTGGTTGAGAATAATCAAAAATAGAAAAAAAGAAAAGAAAATAATAGGGAAAATGGAAACAAAGCTTTTGTAAATAGGTAGGGAAAGAGGGATTGAACGGAGAGGAGAGGACTGAAGAAAAAAGAAGAATCAAGATCTATTATGTACAGATACAAATCCCATATGACGAATGTGTTCATTATGTATATCTAAAGTGCACCGATAAAATTAATAGAAAAGTTAATTTGCACTACAAAGACATTAGTGATGTTGCTGACTTCTGTAAAACACAGGATAAAGAAAACTCTATGGAGACTGTCTAAGCAATTTCATAGCCCAAATAACAAATATTCTTGAAGATACCTAGCAAGGGAAACATATAAAAGCTATCTGTAGGAAACAAATTGGTCTATCCATTCTGAAAAACAGTATGGCAGTTCTTCAAATGAATATGACACATTATATAATGCTAATACTACAAAGTGAATAATCAGGGGACATATAAAAAGAGATTCATAGATTCACACAGTTTTTGAAGCATGATTTACAGTAGTTGAAACATAAAATCCAATGAAACATACATCAATGAATGATTGGATAAACAATATGTAATATACACATACAATGGGATATTGTTCATTCATAAAAAAGAGTAACATCTTGTCATTTCCATCAATATGGAAAGAACTGGAGAACAATATGTTAACTGAAATAAGCCAGACACATGAAGACACATACTCTGTATTGCCCCTAATATGAAGATGCGGAAGAAAAGGTTAATCTCAAAGTAGAAGAGAGAATAGTGGTCGCTGGAGATTAAGACAAGTGGAGAGAGCACAGAGGGAGCTTGAATAATAGGTACCCAAATTAATTGACATAGGAAAATAAATTCTGATGTTCTACAACAAAATTATATTTTCTATAAAGAACTAGAAAAACAATGCTCAAAGTTTGTTGACATAGTCATGATAAAGTTTAAGAAATATTACCCTTTTTGATTATTATATATTATGCATGCATATATCAAATTACCACACATATCACTTAAATATATATATATATATATATATATATATATATATACATATATAACTGTTATTTATTCATTAAAATAAAAGTTAATTATACTGCATGTGAATACAAACATACTTTAAATTTTCAATCACAGATAAGACTTTGGGTAAAGAGAAATAAATATAAATATTTTCCAAAGGCATAAATTTTAGGCTTGGGTGGAACAAAATTCTCTTTTTTCTTAGGAAAATTAAATGATTTTAATTTTGTAGTGGTTTTAATTTTGTAGTGGTTTTTTATAGTGGTTTTTAACCAAAGTTAAAACACTGATTCTATTAATATTATATTTCAAAGTTTTTATCATGCAATGTCATGGTTCAATTAAACATTATTGGATAAGTGAGAATCCAGCCAAGATTTTTGAAAAGCAATTCACTGTATTCTTTATTTGAACTTTTCAGAAAAGTTTGACCTGTAATATTCTGAGACGCAGGTCAATTTTGTTGGTCTTGGATGTAATCCAAGAAGCATAGACTGTGAGGCTAAGGTTATCCACTCAGGCAGTTTTCAAGTCAAACATTTGTTCAGTTTTCCAGTCCAGTGCTCTTGACATTTCCTCTTGAATAGAACTGTGAAAAGAAACAGGTAGAAATAGCATTAGGACATCATTTTCACTGAGAATGATTGCAGTTGAAAAATCATACATTTATCCAAGTCTTATGAAAAGAGTTTCTATTACAGAGACGATAAAATAGAAAATAACAACATACATAAAAATATCTAATATGTTAAAACATTTGCACCTCCTATTCCATTTAATTATTATAGCAACCCCCCCAGGTATAGCAGAGATGTTAATTAGGCTCCAGTGGGGTTAGAATTCCAATTTGAACGTTGTATTCAGTTTTGTTTTAGTCAGTAACCTGAACTTCAGACAGAGATGATCTTGGACATTCTTTTAAAAGTGCTAATCCTGCATCAAGTAATGGATATTTTAAAAATATAATTATTTTTATTTTCTCAGCTACCACCACTCTCTGTGTCAGAATTTCATTTAGTATCAATTGCATGTGTTCAATATTTTGACTCATAGAAAATTGTACCTCTTGCATTTAAAAATGTTTCAGTGATATCCTGTATTCTCCAGACTGGATGACATGGCCCAAATAACTTAGTTTAGAGAGTTCATTTGAAGGAGGTTCTGCTCCAGTTGCTCCGTGAATGTCCTCGTGACAATCAATAAATAGTGTGTGACACTCCTTTAGACAACATAATGGCACGCTTTGTGCTAAGCACCCATTTCTATCCTGAAATCTTCAAAAAAAAAAGGTTGTATATGTATTTTTCTCATTGTGGTAAAAGATCTTGCTATGTACATCTTGAGAGAGAAATAGGAAGACTGATAAATATACATAGGAATATATCTATAGCTACAGTATATTTCTCAAGTCTACATACCTTTTAAGAGATATGTTACAGATTGATAATCCCTGACTCAAAAATCAGAAATCGCAAGCATTTCAAATTTTGAAACGTTGTGCATTCCAACATGTTATCACAGGGAAAAACTTGACACCTGTCTACATCCAATAGATTGCAATCAAAACACAGGCATGCTACAAATATCATGTAAATATTAACATAAGAGCATTTGTGTAAAGTATAAACAAAATATAAATTAATTTTGTGCTTAAGCATAGATTTCCATCCATAATAAATCTATTATATATAAGAAAAAAATCCCCAAACTTGAAAAAAATCCAAAATCCAAATCCCATTTTGTCCCAAACATTTCAGATAAGGAACACTGTATTTCAAGTGTAGCCAGCATACAAAGCAAACTGGCTTTTAATGAATAATGTTTCTCATTCTAAAAATATTTAAGGAACAAACAGGCTTAGGGTCAGATATTGTTGAAAAGCAATGTTATTTTTTCCATAAACTTTAGATCTTTTCTTTTTATCATGTCTACATATAGAGTGCCAGAATTTACACTAATAATACATATAACTTGTATCTTTATTAACAATTGAATATTTGGTATGGATATTTCATTTCCATGCATAATATTTTCAGCAACTGTGTTAAATATCTCACAGGACAAACTAAATCCAAATGAATTATTTAAGGTTTACAAAGATTTACAAAATGGTTTTTTTCTAAGGCATATATATAGTCCAGCTTCTATTTATTATTATTGGGTCTCTAAATTCACGTTAGCTGTATTAGTCCGGGTTTTACTAGAGAGAACAGATATAACACGAGATATACAGATGTAAAAGAAACAAGAAGATTGGCTTACGATGGTCAGCCACAGTGTGGGATGAGGAAGCGTGCAGAGGGTATCTACACCCTGGAGGTGGAAGGACTCAATCTAAGGTCCAGAGTTCACCCTAGTGTCTTGTGCAAATCCACACCAGCAGGCTGATGGATCTGCAACAGAAGGCCGAAGAATCTGCAATGAAAGGCTGAAGAGTCTACACTGGAAGCCAGGAAAGGAGGTCCAAACCAAAGGGGAAGACTGGAGCTTCTCCAAAGAATGGAATGGAGTGCATTCTTCCTTCCTCCTTCCCTTTTATACTTCCAGGTGATGAGTCACCCTAGAGTGGGTCTTCTACATCCTAGGGTGCAGAGTTGCTAAACCCATTTAGTTAAGCTTCTAAATGTCTCAAGTTGACACAATCAGTCAACCACTACATAAGCAAAATGACTTAAATTATTTTCCAATAGTTATTCCACACTGTAGGTGGCTACCTCAGCTACTAACACAATATGTGATGTTGGGTAAAACTCTGTCTTACTGAATGCAGCAAACCATCCACTGTCTACTGTAGCATCCTCATAACTCAGACATATGATATATACTTATGAGACACATAACACTTGGGGAAAATATTTTCAATCTAAACTATTTCAAAAGTCTAAGTGATAATTTAAGATTATTTTCAGCTCTGTTACAATATGTTACTTACAACTACTTCTAGGATAACAATATATAATACATTAACTAGTGATAGTTTCTTACTGTTATTTTTTGAAATTCTGTACCATTTCTATGCTTTCTTCTGCTTTGTTTTTTTAAATAAACATTTAAAAAGGCGTGTTAAACAGGAAAAACTATAGAAGCCTAGAGGAGTTATAATTACCTGTAATTTCTATTTTAAAGTTTTATTTTAAAGAGAATAAAAAAAACAAAACAAAACAACGCAAAATCTATGTCATCATTCTTTGGCTTCTTACCTCTTTGACATCAATTCTAGGTCTTTCTAGTTTAGTCAAGTAAGTGGAAAACCATCTTTGAATTTCTTCTGCATCCAGCTTTTCAAATCAGGATGTTTTGTGTATGTCCAAAATGTTTCAAGAAGTATCCCAAACTCTTACCTTTTCTCTTGCTCTATCACTTTTCTTGTTGTCAAGAATTAATCACTCATTAAATTCAATAATGTATTCTTAATACTATAGAGTATCTCTACTCCTTCCATGAAAAAGAAAGAAAAATTATTTTTCCTCATTCATCATTTTACCTCTGCAAGTATCTTTTCTGATCTACTACTCAATAAAAGATTTGTGTTAATTATCTACCTTTAAAATTGGTTACATCCTTAGTCTCTTAAGAACTGTAACTTTTTTGATAAATGCAGCTTTCCATTTTGTAATTCTCGGCATGAAACTAAACAGGTATACTTCCTCCAAAAGTGGTCATATTCTTCCTAGAATATATAATCTTATGATAAAAAAAATTGTTAACGTAATGTAAGTACATAAAACTTTTACATTTTACTTCACTGCCAAGTGCTCAAGACCATGAGTGATTGGTTATTAATTATATTTCTTCCTTTCTATTGAAAATATTTTAAATTTTTAGGCAAAGCAGGGCTGAGGATGTAGCTCCAGGGTAGTGTACCTGCTTGCCATGTTAAGGGCTCTGGGTTTGATCCTCAGCATTAAAAATAAATAAATACATAAAATTACATTGTTTTCATAATTAGTACATACAAATAAAATGGAATACAATTTAATATTTTAATATTACTTAATTTAATATTTTAATATTATTTAATATTTAAATTTTAATATTACTTTAAAATAACTCCAATCCTTTACACCTCCCTTAAGAATTATTCCCTTAAACTTACAAATTGTTTTTCCTTTTTAATGACTTAAAATTTCAGATGCATATATATATATATATATATATATATATATATATATATATTTGAAGTTTGTCTTCCTGTAAGAGTTTAGGAAAAATATCATAATGAAATTTTTTATTCATTATATTAATAATATGTTGCATTAAAATAAAGAGTATTTTGCAAGCAAAAAGATGGTTAAGTTAAAAATAAATTTAAAATACTTATTTCAATTACTGTACTACACTTTTAAAGTATATTTATATTTTGTACATATAAAGTTTTCAAATACATATTTTCTCTAAATAAAAGTTTATACAGTGAGTAAAACATCACAGTTGATGTTGTTCTTTTTGTCCTGGATTTTACAGTGATTCCCAACAGTTTTCTTCACTTTTCAGTTGATTGCATGCTACCATACTGTATATATAGTGTTGTACTGGACTTGTTTTGTTACACTAATCATTTTTCTATAATTTAGCATGCTCACCAACTTTTCCCATCATAAATAACTTCTGTCTACATAGGTTAAAGTTAAAAGTCTTTATGTTTACTTTCAAAGGTCTTCCCAGTCTCACCTCACACTATCACAGCAGGCACCGTTTCTGTTACTCTACCAAAATAGATTTTCTGGTACAATATGATGGTTTTTTCTAATTTTATAATTTGTACATGATTCTTGTAACTACCTCTGTCATATTTTGTTACTCTGAGTCCTCTACTTTCTGATCATTCTTTACATATTCATATTTGCCCCAAGTTCATTTTATCTTTCACTAAACAAACTTTGTATCATATAAGTTTTTTATGGTTCAAGTATGCATAAATTAAAATAATCATATCTCTTTTCAAATATCTAAGTGTCCACCAGAGAACACATAAACATAAAGAAATAACTGAAATGTAATTAATATTGCATTCTAAAAAGGCAGTGGATGTCTAGAGGAAAGATACTTTTCCATGATGAGGTAAAAATAAAAACCAAGGAAAATTTATAATCCTGAGATTATTACTTATCCTGAGACATTCTAATGCAATAGTTTTAAATGTATGCTTGATGCCGCAGAGTGGCATGTAATTCTTGTCAAAAATATAAAGAAAGATGCTTGTTTACATAAAAGTTATCTCTCTGGATTGGATATAACTCTTACTTCTTCAAGTTCATCCTGCAATGATCATGTGAAGAATTTTAAGCAAAATACAGGTGGGACTTGCTCCAGGAATGTATAAGGACAATTTAGCTACAATTGAGATGATAGAGTGAGAGTGGGTTGTAGTAAAAAAGGCTCTAAAGAACAGTGCTAACGAAATCAGTTTATTTATTACTCAGAGAAATTTGCAGAATTATTAAAATGTGTTTAAAAACTTTACTATTCATTTTAATATTCTATATTTAGAATACTACCCTCTATCTTAGTAGAAAATATGGCACTGTGTGTTAGGATAATTTTCAAATAGGTATAAGATTTAGTAACTGGCAAAACTTCAATAGATTTTAGATAAAAATCTCTAATGAAATCTTTCTAGTATAAAATAGTTTACTGTATATTCCCGAACATTCCTTATATATTTCTACTGTCCTTGGAAAAGCTCTTTGACATGTAAATTAATTCAGTAATTTCTAGGTCAAGCAATCACAATCTGTGGATTGTTGCAGATAGCTAATTTTCCTGCCTTCATTCCTCTATTTAAATTTTACTTGTAATCTATTATGCATATACTTATTTCACACTTCATGTATCAAACTGCATTATCTTATATATGTCAAATATATTTGGGATTATTCTGAAAAATGAGCTGCTATGTTTTGGGTGTTGAATGCCCCTCCCCAATGGCCCATGTGTTAATGGCATGTGTGGGAGGTGGTAGAATTTTTGAGTGGAAAGGTTGGCAGAGGAGCCCTTAGTGTATCAAGGGCTGTCCCTCAGAGGGAATGCGGGAGTCTTGTCCTTTTCTCATTTTCTTTTGCTTCCTGGCCATGAGGTGAGGATTTTTGCTCTGACACTGTCTTCTGTCATGAAGTGCTGTCTGGTTACAGTCCTAAAGCTAAACCAATTGGCCATGGACTGAATCATCCAAACTGTGAACCAAACAATACTCATTCTCATCACGTTAATTATTTTAGGAATATTTATAATGCCAGAAAGCTGCTTAACACAGTGGTAATTCCAATTATTTAACTCTACTTTTTATACAATGATGTCTACCATGGCAGTGAAATGGCTGCCACTCCATGGTATGGAAAGGTTGGCAGAAATATTATTTTTAATTTTTCCATGGCAACATAAACATGAAATATCCTGCAGTTCTATATTTAAGCAAGCAGTTAAAAACCTTTGTGATAAAATGATTTTGCCATACTGCCAACTAGTATGCTAATTTTTACCATTCTTCAATATATTTTTATATTTAACAATCTTACTGAACTTGAACTTCAGTAATAATTCTTAAGGGAGGTGTAAAGGATTGGAATTATTTTAAAGTAATATTAAAATTGTATTCCATTTTATTGAACTTCAAATACACACACAGAGGTTCAGTGCCACAGACCTATATGATCATGTGACTGGTGACTTCTCAGTGTCTGATTAGTAAAAGTCAGTGCAGTAATATTTACCTTCACTGGCTTGCTTGTCCCTACAGCAGTGAAGTCCATGAGGGAGTAAGGCTCTCTTCTCCACAAACAGGCAGGCAGACCCTTGCCTCTGCTTCTTTAGGACATAAAGGATTGTCTAAATTAGTGTAATCACCTAATCATTTATTCCTAAGCTTTGCCATTTGTTTTTTGTCAAAGCTGTTCCTTTTGTCTATCACATGTGCTTTAGTAATTATGTATTAATTTTTATATTCTCCGTTCAAAACAAAAATCAAGCAAACTGTACTGACAATTTCACTAGCCTTTATTCTTTTAAGATTTGATGGTCTGTATGATACATATTCCTAAATACATTTCAATTCTTACTATTTATGACACAAATAATATTACTTTAAAATATTTCATCCACGAACTGTTGTGTGATATTTTGAAGTCTATGTTTAAAATATTTACAACTCGTGGAAGTGTGATTTGGTACAAGGAAGCCACTGTAATTGTTAATAATTATCTAAAGGTGGCATTGGAGAGATACATGTAAAACATGTAAATTCTTTTTCTGTTTACTTAAAAAAATTGAAATTTACCCTGTGAATACTGGATGACATTAAATAGTTTTAGCCAGAAACAAGTTTTAGCAGAAACAAGATAATATAAATTGATGAAATGAATGAGCACTTCAATTGAATGACATATCAATGACATGGCTTGGATAACTATGAACACTGATTTGAAGAAGGCAAATGAGAAGCAAGAAAAAACATCACATATATTAGTTGACTTTGGAAATAATGGTAACTTGTTATGAGATAACAACTTTGTGGGCAAAGAGGAAAGAACTACAAAGAGGGAGGCAAACCTGCTTCTCTGTTCCCTTAAAGTCTTCATCTAGCATGATAATTAATTTGACATAAAGTAAGAGTGAAAAGAAAAATTTATCTTACATGTACATAGAGACTTCATAAAAAAACGAAAACCTCAAAACATTTATACATCAGTGCTCATATACTAGGATGAAAAAAGTATAATAACTGTGAAAAATTTATGAAAATATATGGGGAGGTCAAAGGAAGAAGAGATTTTTTTATTATTAGGGTTTGTCAATGCAGATTACTACCAACCTTGATTCCCATCTCTGATGGTAATAATGTTTATTTTTCTTTGTAAAAGGAGGGTATCTTAGCACTGAGAAGTTTATCCCTTGATTTTTGGAAAAATAGGGAAAGTCTGAATGTTCTTTTTGTATTTGCTGTTTTCAAATGACATTAGCCTAGAAATGCTATGTAAAAATGCAATATTTGGATATATCTATTCTTCTATCCTTCAGAGGCTACATATGCTATTTTAGAAGATACTTAGATTGAATGGAAATGAGGATTGAAGAGTGTGGAGTTTAGCACAACACAAAGTTTGAATTGAGTTGTGCTGGTTATTGTACATGTTGAGTTTGTGACATCAGGAAATATCTAATGCAGTTACCCAGCAAAGACCTGGTATAGATTTAAATTCAAATCACAGATCAGAGTTAATATTGGTGAAAAGCACTCATAAATATGGATTCCAGTTCACATTGAGATCAAGGAATTGCTATTTGCTGACAACAGGTTTAAGCAATAAAAATTCTAAATATAAGTATATTATGAGCATGCCTTCAAAAAATCCCTTGGCAAGACAAAAAAAATTAAAAATAAAAACAAAACGTTCATCATCACCGTCCTATATCATCGATATTATTCTTCAGAATTTAAACATCACTATCTCTGTGCATATGGTACAACACTTACCCTTGTTAATTGTATACTCCTGTACATGCCAAGCACTGTTAACATTTGTTTATATAAATACTATTTGCTATGTTCAAAACTATGCTGAATAAAAAAATGAGTAAGGCACACCCAAAAAAAATCACTTGTCATAATTCAGTTAAACTATTTGATCTTATAGTTACAAATCAATATGCATAAAACAGTCTACTTACAGTACTTGACTAGAAAATATCCAATTAATTGACAATTTTGTATTATAAAGTAACTATGTTTTGTAGTAGATATTTTATGTCATTGTGTTTGCACGGAACTGTATTAAATATATTTACTAACTTATATAATTATAGCTCTCACTTTAAAAAAAACCTGGATATCGTTTTTAGTATTTTTGAGATTTAATTGTGTAGGAAAAATGAAATTAGTTTGTACCAAGATAGACTCAAGATCACCTTTTATTTCAATAATAATTTCCTCACTTCAACCAAACTAGTGCTCCTCACCATTTTCTTAGACTAGACCGTGCTTTCTTACAGAATGCTACTCAGCTGCTACTATTTAACAGTGCACATTCAGGTGATTCTCAGAAATCATCAGTATTCTTCCCAGTGTTGCTGAGGCAAAATACTCAGGACCCAAAGTTAAAGTGGGAAAGGTTTATTCGATTTACAGTCTGTAGATGTTTCAATTCATAGCTGACTGGTTCCAAAGCAAGTGGGCATGGCAGAGAGCGTCTCTGAGAAGAAACAGTTCATGGCAGGCAGAAGACAGCTAAAGCAAATGATGCACAAGTGACTATCACAGCATCTTTCTGCCCCTTTTATATTCTACTCTTGATTTAGGGCTGGTGCCAAACCAACGAGTGAACTAAATTAATAAGCACATATCCTTAATCCCACCATTGCACATTCTAGATCCAGCCACCTCTGTAAAAGACTGCATCAGATTTTGGAGGGACATCTAGAAAAAAGGGACATAATGTTCTCCCCCTGAATCCCTAAGGACTCATGAACATTCCTGTATGCTAAATGTACATACTACATCTCCAAGAGTTTTAGTCCTGACAATACTAATAGTTTTAGCATTGCTGAAAAGTTTAAGTTAAAAGTCTCTGCTGAGGCTTAAGGCAAACTCTTAACTGCAAATCCCTATACAAATGAAAGGAAAGTTAAATACTTCCAACATTCAATGGCACAAAATAAACATTTCTATTCTAAAAGTTACAAACAGGGGATAGCAAGGAGTGGGAACAAAACAAAATGAAAGTCTATCATGGAAAACCGCCAATGCCACAGTCCCACTTTCAGCATCCCCAGCAATCTGAAATAATTGTGAACTCCAAAGGACTTGGGTGGCTCCACCCCTGTGGCACTTCTGGTGACAATAAATTCCCATGGCTCCTTTGTTTTCATGATTTTGCTCACTCTTTGCAGTTTTCTCTGGAAGACTCACATTCCTGGCTCCTCCAACCTTCTGGGTGCTCCACTGCACCTTTGGCTCCACAATCACGAGTTCACACTGCTCTCTCAGGGGCACACTGCCTCTCCTCCCAGGCCTTTTTCTGAAATCTTGGTAGAAGCCTCCTTAACCCTCATAATTTTTGCATTCCGCACGTGCTTATAACTAGCACCATGTGGATGGTAAGGTCTGCTTCCAGATGGAATAGTATCCGGGCTTCCTTCTCTCTTGGCTGTAGGAGTCAAGTGCCAATGAATACAATTCTGAGAAACAATTTCTGTAGGTTTTTGCCATTCTGGAGCAGTGTGGTCTGTGGCATTCTTCTCATAGTAAAGACTTCCACCTTTGCAATTTTGAGGCTGTAAAGTGTAGAGGGCTGCTGTTTCTTGTGATGCCTCTAAACATTCTTTTCTATTCTTTTCCTTGTCAGTAGTCAAGATCACCTCTACTCCAGCTTTGCAGTCCACAGTTTTATCGCAGCTTCCTTTCTGGCCAAACTCAAAACATTTTAAATCATTCTGCTTGGTTCTTCATTCTTGATTATAAGCATAAATTTGGCAAAAGACTCCAACAATAGTCATGCCACAACCTCAGCATTAGACTGCCTTCTGTCACATTAATTAGTCTACCACCCTTAGTCTTAGGTAAAGTATCTGGGCATGAGTAAAATGTGGACAAACTTTCTTCTAAGAGATAGCACAGATCATCTGTAGTACAACAACCAATACAGTCATTATTCTAAAGCAGAGACTTTCAAAGTTTAATCTTTACTGACAGATTTCTATCAGAATTCTGGCCTTGACAAATGGGAGACCATAATCTCCCATTAAGTACAACCTCACATGTTTGAACTCTACTTTTTCAGCTGGCATCTCCAAACCTTTTCTAAATCCTCCCATAAGGCAGCTCCAAAGATTCCTAAATCATGTGATCAGGTATAGTCACAGTAATGCCCCCACTTATGATACCAAAATTTGTATTAGTTACTTTTCTCTCATTGTTGATACAATAAATCCTGTACCCTCAGTTAAAGGGGGAAAAGTTTATTTGAAATACAGAGTGTAGATTTTTCAGTTTATGATTGGCTGGTTTCAAGGCAGGGGTCATAGGAGAGGGACATCACAGAACAGTCAGTTCATTGCAGGGAAAAGAGCACAAAAGCAAATAACCCACAAGCAACTTTAGCAGCTTCTTTCTAACTTTTCTATAGTCTATCAAGGGTATCCAGTATAGGGTGGGTACCAAACCAGTCCTTGGACTAGATGAGTAACTGTACACCCTTAATTCAAGCATCACACTTTCTAGATCCAGCCACATTTGAAAAAGCCTCATGTATGACTGCCTGAGGGGGCCATCTAGACACAAACCATAAGAGGCATCTAGCTCTCTCTGTGACTTATTTTCCTGCCATACATAAAGTTGTTGTTTGGCTATGACTTTCTTCCATCTACTTTTTCTTCTGATGGGACAGTGGTTCACCTGTAGAGGGTAGAATTACCACTTCTAGGATCACCAAAACCTTCATTTTTGTCATTCATTTACTTTATTTTTTCCATTTGCTGTATGGATATCTCTTGAGAGAGTTTAAAAGCCCCAGACTGTATATAATAAAAACTTTTTACCTAACTCACTGATAGTTGCACAGACTAGAGAACCCCTTGAATTGATAAATGGATTTCTATTTTCTGTAGTTTCTAAAATTCACTGATTTCTTACAATGGCTATTTTGCTACTTTAACTTAAGCAGTGAGACAGGAAATTTTGATTTACAGACTCTAGATAGTTTTAGAACTTTAAATTAGTCTCATTTTGAAAAGTCTCTAGGAGGTAGCTGCTGAGAAAGTGGTACTTTGTTTCTGTTGTTAAATGAGGTTCTATTAATATCAGACTTTAAAAATTTCTTTAAATAAACATGAAAAGAGAAGAAAAGTAAATCATTAAGACCATAGTATATTGTTAATTTTTTTTAAAAGATCACCTTGCTCACTTGCAGAAACTCTGAGATGTCCCTAGGTGAATATAGCAAAATAAAAGCCTCTCTAAAGATAAACAGTCTGAAATCATAAAGACTAAGTGACTTGCTGAAGGTCACAAAACAAACACAATTACTTTCTGTACCTAGAATTCTATAATTTATGCATTTACTTCAATCTGTACCAAAGTATTTTCCTACAGATATAACTGTGAATATATCTGGTTGTATGGACAACTCTATTAGCTCTTAAATAGACAAAAAATTGCATAAATTCATTTTTGAGTGAAAATAAGTTCTGATGAAATATTTCAGTGTATAAATGATGCCCATTCACACTGTAATTCAGAAAAATATAATAGTGCCAATTATTTGAAATATGGGTGTTTTTGTAGGATCATGTCTCAAATTTTGTTATAATGTATGACTATCACTAGCTACAATGTTCAAAGGGGTAGGCAAGAGCAGTCTCATTTGTGTTACTACACATGTACATATATCAAGAAAAAGTCTAAAGGTGATATGAAAACTAGTGACGATTGAAAAACTCTGTCACAAATATACAGAGTCATATGGGGTCGCCTGCACTTTCAGGAAGAGTATAAATTCATTTGAATGCATATAAAACTAAGACTTACACAATAAATCATAAGAATATAAATTTGAGGCTAAATTACTTTTACAGCACAAAAAGGTAATCTAGACATGCTTGAGGTTATAACTCTTCTGTTATCATGAAGTTTGAAAATAATTGAAAAGTGGTCTTATTTGTTTTTCAGAAAATTAGTACTGCTTATTTTGCTCTATAAAGTAGCTACATAGTATTAAAAATTTCATACAACTCCAAAGAAGCTATTTAGTAATCACGTTGTAAGTACTGAAAAGAGAAAGAGAAAAGAACAAAGAGGAGAATAACAAAAAGAAAGCCAAGAAGTTTAATGTTAAAAATATATC
This sequence comes from Hydrochoerus hydrochaeris, assembly GCA_004027455.1. Classification (NCBI taxonomy): domain Eukaryota; kingdom Metazoa; phylum Chordata; class Mammalia; order Rodentia; family Hydrochaeridae; genus Hydrochoerus; species Hydrochoerus hydrochaeris. The sequence goes on from PVLA01001226.1 coordinate 257,022, forward strand.
TTTAAGATACTTTCTTCAAAATAATGTTAACTTTATTCTGTCAATGAATCTCTATTTCTTTCATACTACAGAAAATTCTTCAAATTCTACCTTTCATAAAATCACTTGCAGTTTTATTTTCTGGTCTCCAAATCTATGATAAATTAGAAGTAAATTAACAAAACTCTATTAAGCCTCTATAGGAAGGTGCACTGATGGTTGTTACATATGTTAGAATGATAACAAGGGAAAGAGAGGAAGTAATGGTAAAATCACGTGTGTGTGTGTGTGTGTGTGCAAATAAAAAGAATTATGTACTATCATTTAAGGAAGGCATAATCTGATTTTAAAAGTCTGAGAGCACCAATGTATGATGAAATTGAACCATGATTTTTAGGTGATGAAAAACTCTTTAGAAAAAGTTAAAATGTTTATGTTTTCTTTTAGAGAAAGTAGAGCTATTCACATATACATTTCATACACTTAAAAGATTTTAGTCATGCAAAACACTTAAATATTAATGTATTCATTTTTCAATGTATAATATATGTATGTATATCATTTTCATTATAGACCTTGTACTAAACATTGGAATTCAGATAGAAATGAGACATAAGGCCCTGTTCTTAACTATAAACTTACTATGATATGGGTAATAACAGACAGGAATTTTTACTTTTGCTTATTATTACTATTGTGATATAGAGAACAGAGAGGTCAGTTTTCCATATAGCACTTGTGAGCAAACCAGAAAAAGACATTTCTTGTTCAACTACAATTTAATCTTATGGTCCATACCTTGATAAGTGAAGCATAGTCTGAATTTCAGTCTCCTCTACAAAGCATACTTGTATAAGCATAATCTACTCCAAAATATGTGGTTACGGGTAAAGATATAATGACAGCATTTAGTTGAGTCTTCAAATTATAGAAGAGGAATTGCTAATAAAGGCATGAAAGGTGAAGAAGAGAGTGATAATATAGATAGATAAAGGATCATTATGGTCAAAGTATACAGAGTTTATGAATAGGAAACATTTAGTTCTTATTGGCTGGGCTTTACTTTGAGATGCTTAGAGAAACATCCCAAGAGTAGGATACTTTGATTAGCTTAAAGAATCAATTAAAATATATCCAACTAAAGATGGTAATGAAGGACATTCTATTTATGAAATCTCTTTAGTGCTTCATGATTGAAAAAAGTAGTAAAATATTTCAGCTTGCCATAAGCTTTAAAATCTTTAGAGACATTACTCTCCTGAAATATACTCAAATCATTGAAAAAGGGCAGATAATCTTTCACATAATATTTAACTCTGAATATAATTGAAAAGTATAAGAATCTAATTTTCTGGTTTTGTGGCTTGACATATATGTCAGAGCCAAAGGAAAATTTCTGATTGTATTTGCTTTCAGCTTTCATTTCTCTTTTTACTTTTAAATATTTAAGTTAACTTTGTTAAACAAACAAAAACAATCACACTAGAAATGTTAAAGAGAAATTGCAAAAAGAATTTAATCAATACTATTTCAACAGAAGAGAGAGATCAGAATACTATCTGAATCAACTAAACTGAAATAAACGTGGAAGAGATTTTAAATTCTGGAATGAGCAAGTAAAAATGTATTAGAGTACGTGTAATAAAGGCTGATACTTGAGATATGTAAAGAATGTGAATTTATTTCTGACTTTCCATGTGATCTCCTCTGTATTATATTTTTTGAATTTGTTAAGTGAAACTCATGAAAGTTGGACTTCCAATACAGAAAATAATTCTAGATTTTAATACTGACATGAGGTTTTAAATTTTTTAGAGCAAAGATAGAATTTATAATTCCAAGTTGTATAAGGAAAATGTTCTAAGAAAAGTGAGTCCATGGGTTAGCTAGAAATAAGTTGTATTAGAGCCATTTTGGTTTCCCCATTTTGTCTTTACTTCTTAGTCTACCTCAGACCATACTGTTCATAAAACTTATGGGATTCCTTAAAAATTCTTTTGTGATTATTTCTTCTTCAAAATGTAAAAAGTTACAACAAACATCTTTATCCATTAAACCTAAACTTCACCTGGTTTAGAACATCTAGTAAAACAGAAAGAAAACACATATGTTAAACATACAAACAATTCAAGTAAAGAGCTTTTTTTTCCCCTCCAGATGACAATGACAGTGTGTAGAGGCAGCCTACTCTTAGACAGGATGCTGTGATTGTAAGATTTACAAACATCCCAAGGGTAGGAAGAATGTGTAGATAAGGATAGAACAAACAAATAAACAAACAAATGCACAAACACAGAGAATGGAGGGAACAGATGATGTAATAGGACAGTGAGTCAAATGTGAGGATTGTTCCAAAGCTTCCTTCAACTATCAATGTGTACTTAAAATCAATGGATCGGTGGGCCCGATCCATTCTTTTGCCTATGAACATCCACTCTGCCTACTACCACTAACAGAAAAGTCTCATTTCTCCTTTTCACCAGTGTGTCTTAGTTATCTTGTTAAAAATTAGTTGACCATGTATGCTTGAGTTTACCTATGGGCTGTATCTATCTTGTACTTGTCTATGTATTGGTTTTTACAACCATGTCATACTATTTTGATTACTATAGCTTTGTGGAATAACTTGAAATTAGGAACTATAAAGCCTGAAATTTTATTTTTGCTTTCTCAAAATCATTTATACTGCTTGGGTCATTTGTATACATGTATATCAAAGCACCATGTTGTACACCTTCAATGTACATGATTTTAAAAATCAAATGTGAAAGAAAGTCAAAGGACTAGGTGGTAGTAAAGGAATTTGCTTGAAATTTGGTAAAGTCACAGTTAGAAACCATTTTGCTCAGATTAGTCAGGATAGATAAAGAGGACAGCTGATTATTTAAGAGATGAATGATGGGAATGTGCAGGTTCTGTTCACAACCTTGTCATAGGTAAATGACTTATTAATATGAAAGTTGTTTGTACATCAAACAAAGAATGTAATTCTTTGCAACTTATGAGGTCATGCAAACAAAATAGTGGCAGAATTTCTTAATTCCTACCAGAAGCACCAGTTCAGATAAATTTTAACATTCATTTACTAAAGCCTAGTCATCAGATTATAATAAATCTGTCCTTTGACATTTGAATTTAAAACTGAAATTGATAAATTGAACCAATAAAATTTTTTATCCCACTGTTATACAGAGTAAAATAAATAAACCAGTAAATGTAATTCCAACTTCTGATATCACAACTTTGAAGAAGTTGAAACATTGAGAGATAGGGCTGTTTCCAACAAACAATACTTCTATGAAATCTTACATACTGTCTAAGACCTCAATGTACCCAACAATGTTAAGAGGTGAAATGGCATTGCAGCGGAGTCCTGAAGCTTTCCCTTGATTTTTAAATTTCTTCTACTTGAATAGTAGCTGCTAGAGCTGAGAGGGACAGAAAAATGGGAATCAGGATATGAAGTAGAGGATCAACAACATCCAAAAGCCAAAGTTTGAATTTTGATCAAATTTTATTTTATTCATGTTCCTCACCACCGAGCACCCTACTAAAAGTTCTTTGCCTTGATAAAACTGTCTTTATCTAAAAATCATAATAATAATATTTTAGCTCATTATTTATAAAAGAACAACTTATTTTTGCATTTATTGTTGCTAAATATACTATGTTTAATTCTAGAACTTTTGTGTTACTTTCCATTTGCATGTTCTATGATTTGCTTACTGCATTAGAAAGTATTTGATCTTTCACAAATTTTATAAAAGTTACAAAAAAAGTATAAATTGAAATCTTATTGTTTGGTTCTTCAACATTCTTTGTACATTTGGATTTTCTATAAAAGTTGGACTTCACTAAAAAGGTCACATTTGAAATGCAGGACAAAAAATCCCTCTACTACTGTTGATTTAGTAACAAAATTCCTTTTGATCCTGATTCTTTTTTTTGGTACCAGGATTTGAGTTCAGGACCTTTGCTTGACAGTTGATCTTCTCCCTTTAAGAATAAACTTTAGATATTCTTCAACATGGAATTAGAAGAAGACATGCTTTTTAAGTCCAAATCAAAAAAATATATTTTTCAAATCTGGTATAAAACATGAAATTGCATATATGTAGTTTTGTCATCAAACAGCTTATAATTTAATATTAGAATCAGCTGTATAAATAGATAAATATATTACTAGATAAAATTAAATTATGCCATAAAAATGAGTGTGTGTATCACAGAATCATAAAAAAGTTATAACTCTTCTAGAGCATATATACAAATTCATAATAAGGATGATTAAAACGTTGGTCATTAAAATATATTACTGAGCAAAAAAGCAAGTTAAGGAATTGTTTGGAATTCAGAGTGCAGTATTTGTGAAGAATTAATGGGTGTCAGTGTATTAAAAAATTTTTGTAAGTCCAAATAAAATGTTACAATGTTTTTCCCTTGGTGATCAAGTAACAGATAACTTATATTTTCTTTCACATTATATGTATTTACAATTGCCAAAAATATGCATTAATACTTATATATAACTGAAAGAACTTTACAAAATATTTTTCTTTGGTCCCAAATTAAGAAAAATAATAAATGCTTACATTCAGCACTGATCAAAAACAACCTCTGATTAGAATTAATACTATTAAGAAGATTATAAAGTAGCATTCTTAACTATGCCATTTTTATGTAAAGATCATTTTGAATTGAAAGTAATTGAAGGCAGCAGACAGAAGAAGTTAATAAAAAAATTGTATGCATTTCCCTTGACAAACATGTCAAGAACTTCCCCATGAACATGTTACCTGTCTCTTATCAGGAAGAGAACAACCCTACTGAATAGTCCTCAACTGTCTGCTCACCGCTCCACAAATGACTGTCCTTTCTTTTGCATTCTTCTCAGTTTATAATCTATCACCATTGGAGGTTCTTTTCTGTAAAGCCCTCATGCACATACAAGTATAAAATAAACTGTGCATACTTTTGCTCTTTTATCAGCTTTAAGGACTCAATTATAAAATTTAAATTTACTAAACACTATTTTAAAGAGTATAAGTAAAGAAGCAGATACACAGGAAGTTTAGAAGATTTTAAAGCACAGAAATTTATGACCCAAGGATTCAGGGTGCTCCATATTCTGGCATTTGGGTGCATTTGCCTACCTGACTTTTATCTGAATTCTTCACTTCAGAGGATTTTTTCTTTCTCATAGGCATGATAGATTAATTACTGTGTCCAGCTCTCATTGCTTCCTGAGAGGATGAAGAGTAGGGAAGGAAATTTACAACCTTCTAATCGCTGATTGGTATTTTGATAAATGCCTTCATCTAGGAGCCCACCAAGAACTTTATCTTTAGGCCCCCAAACAATCCTTACCATTTTTAATCTGAGGCTATTCTAATAGAGTTTGCAGTTCTAACATTCTCTTATCAGGGAATTCTAAGTTTTATAAATGAGATTCATAAATATACATACACATTTAAGTTTATACTTTCTAAACTAGATTCTGCAAGGGCAGAAATGAAGCCAGAGGTTGAACCCTCGTTGAGAACAATGATGAGAAGAGTCTGACTAAAGTTTGGTCAAGGAACATCTTTATCAAGATCAGCTTCTAGGAGTGAACAGGCTGGTTACCTCCCTAGTGGGGTAAAGAGTAATGGAACATTGTGGCAGTGCTTATGCTTTTTTGCATGGATTAATAGCCCTGTAATGTACCTGAAAGTGTATGGCTTACTAATTTACATATCTTTGTAAAATATAAAGCCAAAAGAATTCAACATATAAAATGTCACATCAACTAGTGTCCCCAAAGTATCTCTCACACAGATAGAGGACTACTTTGTGATTAAGTAAGCAGATGGTTTGTTGGTGATGTGTGAAAGCAGATACAGGGTCAGTGGCTAGGAGAAAAGCATAGGCAGAGTTTGGTTCACTTAAAAAAATATTGACATTCATCTTAACCTGTTTGAGCCACTATAGCAAATTACCATTGCTTGATTATCTTATAAATCACAAATTTATGTTTCGCAGTTTTGGAAACTGAGATGTCCACAGTTATGCCTCTGACAGATTCCATAACTGGTACAGACCAACTTCGTGGTACATAGATAGATATCTCTTCACTCCTCCTCCCAGGGAAGGAGATAAAAATTCTCTTAGCATAACAATCATGGTAAAACACAAGAAAATAAAATAAGTTTAGGTAGCATGCAATGGTGTATATAGACTACATCTTTTTTCGTTTATCTACCATTGGATCTTTACATGTGTTGGCTATGGTTAATAATACTTCAGTGTGTCTTTTTGAGATCTAGATTTTATTTTTTTAGATCACCACTCAAGGAATGAGGTTGCATGAGATGATAGCTCAACTGATTAAATTTTATTAAAGATATTTTCAGTGCTTTAGAAAATAGTGCATATGCTGGGAACGAAAGAAGCAGAAACAAGTTAAACATCTCAGAATTTTGTTTTGTAAGAGGAGAAAGGCACAAGAAAAGACATTTTCTAACTTGGATATTTTTAGATTTTTGTTTGATATCTGTGATTTTAATATTAAAATAAAGGTATGGATACATGGTGAATCATAAAAATGAAATAATTGTAACTAATATAGATTCAATATCTTAAGCTTAAAAACTTAACTCCATCTGATTAGTGCATATTCACTAAGTGATTTTATTTTAAAATGATGAGATTAAAAAATTTGCTTCCATTACCAACAAAGTATAATTCAACAGAACGTTTTTTTTTTTTTTTTTTGTGCCGGAGATAGAACTCACAACCTCACACTTGCAAGGCAGGCGCTTATGCCACTGAGCTAAATCCCCAGCAACAGAACATTTTTAGAAAAACTACCATCATGGTTCCTTAATGCAGTGATAAAATAACACATCTTTATCTAAACTCATGACTTTTTATGTAACATTACCAATACTTTAACAATATAATCAACTATTGAAATGGTGCCCATTTTAGTGAAAATATGTAGCTTGTTACACAATGTCATTCCAGACAAGTACAGTAACTCTTCAATTGTAGCATAAATGAGAGTTTTTTTCTCCTGGAAATTTGTGATTTTTCTTGGATCCTTTCATTATCATATGTTGCATATTATTTTTGTACACTCTTTTCCTATAATTCCAATGTCACACACACAAACATTTAGTCATTTATGATCAGTTAGTTTATACATGTATATCTAATATATGATATAGCATAGAATTATATGTTATTCAGTAGTGATATTTTCAGCTGGACAAAATTTTCTTGAATAATGCTTCCTAGAAGTAAATTATTCACAAATCAAATAATATGAAGTTGTTGTTTAAAGAATCTGTTCACTGCAACTCATACTTTCTCTAAGTCTTAATTTCCAATAACTTAATGACCTATAAAAAGATGTCAATAATTAAAAAGTAAAACTTTTTCTCTTTGAATATTATAAGTCCAGTGAATGTATAGTACTTTACCACTTAAAAATGGTTTACTTAACATGAAGTTAACACCATATTATGTTCATCATTCTTTCATGAATCTACATTAAATATGGACATTAATGTTTATAGATTAAACTTGTTGAAAATCTTTTTTCATTTCAATGAAATTAAAAGAAAAAACAAAAACAAAACAGCAATAAAAAATAGAATTTCAAAATATGATAAGAAAGTAAAAATTTTCTCTATATTACATATAGTTAAATTTGTTTTATCTAAAACCCAAAGGATCTTAAATGATTTAAACTATCTTCACCTGTGATAGAAATCACTATCAATCAAAAAGAATAATGAAAGTATGCACTGTCAGTTATTCGAAGTTCTATAATCCTCAAATTGTGATTCTCTGTCTCATTTTCTGTACACTGTGTTTCTCAAGTACATTAATATGTATTTTCAGAATAAATTTCTTGGTGTGTAAAGAGCTATTATTAAACTAATTTACAAGTAAGAAACTTGAGATAGGATAATTCTGTGATTTTTATCAGGTCACACAGTGGCACTGATGAAGTTGTTCTACCTCAATCTTTTGAGATATTCTTTTATTCTTAAAAACTAATATATTTATTTTTATAAGACTTACTGTATGATTTCTGTTCAATTTTATCTCTATATTAGTTTGAATTTTTTTCCAGCCTAGTATTAACAGTGAATTAAAACTTATCATCTGTTCTTCTAGATTAATCACTTAGGGAATTGAAAAAGAAATTGGCAGAAGACATTAACAACAAAGTTGTCACTTTAAAAAAAAATATTTACATGCATAAACACACAATAGCAATTCAACTCTGAAGCTTTTATAAATTTATAAAAGAGGAAAAAGATTTGGGTCTTTGAGGTATGCTTAATTATGAAAAAAATGACCACGATGCATTTGAGGGATCAATGGAAAACAAGGCCTTCATAGTATGTTTGCACAAACTCATTAGTGTTCTTGTCCCATTTTTGATGATTAATTGTTCTTTTCCCCTGGTACTGAGAGAACACTTTGGCTACAGGGAAATTTATTCTGTGCATTTAGGCAAATAAATGAAAAACAGGTAATTTTCCCACGTACATTGACTTGCAAATTCCTTTAGGTAAAAATAATGCTTTTATTAATGTGGCATGTTTTGGTAGTTATTTATGGACTCTTGATATAAATCAAAATGAATATAACAGTGTTTTAATTACACTATTATATAGTTCCTGCATGGATTTTATGCTATTTTACAGTTGTCAGATACCCAAGTCTTTCCAAAAATTTGTTTTCAATCCTAACTTCAACCTGAAAGTTACTCAAGTACCCAAGATGACTGTCAGAAAATCAGCCTTCAGACCAACTTTACAAGCATCAGCAAGAGGAGAGGAAAAAAGTCAAAAGACTCATTCCTGCTAGTTATACTACTTAAAAAAAATTTTTTTGGTGCTAAAACTTAGCTCAGCATATTTCTCTTGCTAGCCAAGAGTTCTTACCACTGAGCTGAATAGCCACACCTTATATTCCTTTTACAGAGCATAAAGTATTCAACAATTTCATTCCATGTTCCAGAAAAGCTAACATGTTGTCCCACAAGTAGATGCAAGAGGTGCTAGGAAAATGGTTTTTTAATTGGGTGGATCACTACTCAGAAGAAAAATGAGGACCAATTTCTAAAAATGAAGAGAAGAAACGTAAGCAGACTGTACTGGTTTGCTTCTATTTGCCTTCCCAACTGATTCCCTATCCTTGTCTACCTTAGGAGCATCTTTACTTTCCCAGAGGCTGTCTTACATGAACTGTATCATCACTGCATACCTACCCTTTGGGGGTCAAATAGGGTTAGCCAGTTAGAGTGTAGCAGAAAATGCCCCGTTCAGTCTGTTAGTTGCCCTGGTAACAGTTTCTGTTACTGCTGAAAGTTCGCTTTGTTTTTCTAAATAATGCTATAGAGGATGAATGCTGCTCTATTACATGTATGTAACATATCTAAGTTAATTCTTTATAATCATTACTTTATAAAGTTAATAAATGTGGAATTGATGTCAATTGAATAAATGAATGAATAAGCAAGGATTTGATTTGTAGAACAAGTGAGCATGGTATCTTTACTATATAGCTAAAACTAAAGATCACCAAGTACTGGTGCTATTTTAGTTTGTATTGTTCAGTGTACTGAGAGTTTTTCTGTGAGATTTTTAGTGCCTGGTGAAACAAGTAAAGTTACTGGAGCCTTGAGTTTTAGGCATATGCTTTGCATTAACTACCCTTTTCCAGGGTGCTACAGCTTGTATTAAAATGTAAATAGAAAAATGGTACAAATGTGACAATTCTAGGCTTTATCCACATAAGCACAGTGCAGGAAGAACAACTGACCTTTTCAGTAGGAAGAAGTGGGAGTGTTTACACATCAGTGCCTGCATCATAGTACTTGCTAATGTGCCCATTAGTCATTTGCTGTTTAGAGTTCTGAAAAAAATTCCTACTATTTTTGACAAGAATGATAAACATGTTAACATCATCTTAAATTTTAAGTCAACATTTTGTAATGATGAAGTAGCACAATTATTGCAGGACTCCTTGCTGCCTTGGATTTGAGTCAGTGAAGCAAGTTGTGATGAATGAAAACAAGTTGAAAAAGATAAAGCTGCAGAGTAAGGTCACGATATAAATAATGTCCTGAACCACTTAGTGAAGGGATATACTCTGAAATGCTTTGTTAGATGCTTTTGTTTTTGTGTAGATATCATAGAATGCATTCACATACCTATATGGTATAAGTTAACAACTTGATGTGGCCTCTTGATGCAATCAAGAGACACAATAAAGAGAAGATGTATGAAGCTACTGTAGATTTAGTGGGCAATGCTGTTTCACAGTAAACCTTTTTTACAAGTGGAAAGAGTCCTCTCTAAAATAATAATGAAAAGTATTGTGTAGTAAAGACATAAACCACAAACAGTGATTTACTAGCAATATCAAATGTTATGTTCTGAAAAACAATTATAAGTGCTACATTTTTATACCTCTGGCACTAAAGTAGGTTGCTTCATGCCAGCAACAAAATAAAGACACAGTCAATGCATGGTACTGTTATGTGACCACACCACTACCAAGAGGAATTTTTCAGCTCCATTGTAATCTTATGAGACCTCTATAGGGACGGGTTTGCTGCTTCTGGGGAAAGTCATTATGCAGCACAGGACAAGAGCCAAGGAGGGTCACAAATTCCATACTAAAAAAAAAAAAATAGCTATGTTAAAGAAACACTTTTCAGCTGTAAGCCTTACCATTTACTGTATTTAGGGGACTATTTTAGTTCTTGAAAACTGATGAGAAAATCTACCCCCCTGGAGTTCGCCAGCATATGACACTGCAATGGGGTGAATAGGATTATTCTCTATCCCAAGAAAGCTATAAGAGGAATATGCATCAATTCACACAATTGACTTATTAAATGCTTGTAGTATATATAACAACTTATTTAATATAATTTGGCTGCCTAAGCTAAACAGATATTGGGAGTTCTGTATAATCAATGTAGCAAAAGAATGAAACATAAATTTTTAATCTTTAGTGAATTGGTTTAATTGAAACTTAGAATAAGGATGATCTAGAGGAATAAATGTGTTGTAATATTTCAATCTTACTATCTCATTTTGTGGGTTAAGGATATGGTTTTCCAAATGATGATATTTCCTTTAATCAGAGAAGCAGTTAATGTGAAAGTCACTGGTCTTTAGTAATACAGATAGATAAAATGTAATTTAAAAACAAATCAGTAGAACTCTTTTACAGTGGAAGGAACATGCCAGCCCTGCTATGTTTTATTCAGGATTTAATTATCATGAAAGATTTTAGGTGCTGAGGAAAATATAAGAATCCACATCTGTATCTTGCAGTAAACATTTATAATAAACATTTAATAAACATGATTTGTTCCCTTAAATTCAACAGTTTATTTAAATCAGGCTGCTTGGAGTGTATAAAATTATATATATATATATATATATATATATATATATATATATACTAATTCAAATAAGTAAGTTATTATCAAAAAGAAATTGAGCCTGACCACGTTGAGGTAAACAGTATCCAGTGATCAGAAAGGAACTACCATATGGGCAGACAATATGTGACTAGTCTGTAGATTTTAACTTTGACAACTAGTTGAAACATTTCAGTTCTTGCATATTTCAGTGCAATTAAGAAGGGACACATTCTCTACTCTACCTTTAATTACCCTGTGTTGATATGTCTGAATATCCATGCATGTTTTTAAATTGTATGGTTCTTATATTCAGAGAGCCCTAGAGTAAACATTATCTACTGAGTAAAAACACTTGAAATAGTGTTGAAATCATTTTAAGAAGATGTAAACAACTTTTACTACAGTTTCTTTTGTACAACGTGGACCTTAAGATCATTGCTGACACAAGTTGAGAGTGTTTATGTTGAACACATTTAACTAAAACTATACTAAAATTGACATACTACTGATGTGCATTTGAGAAATATGAGCATTCATCAAACATGAAGCTGATTTCTTCACTGTTTAATATTCTTAAGTAAATACTAGTGGGATGTTTTATTAAAGATTAAAGAACCAAACACAAAGATACTCCTAGTGCATCATGAAAAGCAGACAATAGTATTCTGAAGCAATTATAACAGTATACAAGTAATGTAATTAGTGGTTAAATGCAAATAAAACTTGGATACAAATAAATACAAAAATGGTAAAATCAGTGGCAAGAGTAAAATCTAAGTTACTGTTTAAAAGATTAATACAAAACATAATGGTAGGTAAGTGAAAAATTGAAATGTATGCTGAACTTTGTCATTAAAATGCTTGCACTCATGGTCAATACTACCTTCACTTAGATATAAGTCTTGTTATATAGAACCTAAGTACACTACAAAAACTAATCACATAATTTGAAGAAACAATTACTAAGAGTTCTGGGATTTATCTATAAGGAAAACATCAATCAATATTCTTTATGAGAAAATAGAATTATTTGTAGGAGACATCTTTCAGTATTTAAGAAATCATCACCAAATGCTCCATGGGCTGAGTTAATATCCTGTAGTTTTATTTTTAGAAAAAAAAGTACTGAGGCAATATTAACATAAAGTTAATTGCACTATTTGAACCTCTGAGTTTTTAAAGATTATTATTGTGATTTATATAGATATTAATGATGGTTCCTTTATTTTCTTATCTGAATGACTTTCATTTATTTTCTTTTCCTTGCCTTATTGCAAATCTGTCTTACTTGCATATCCACTAAAATGGTGAATACTAGTGGTGAATGAAGATATCCATGCTGTCTTCTTAACATTAGACAGAATGTTATCTCTCACCTTTAATTCAGATGATAGTAGTTAAATCTTTTAGATGTCATCCAGTAGGAAAAAATGTTATTTATTTTATTAGTGAATACTTTGGTATTTATCAAGCTACAGTAATCATGTAATTTTTAAAATAAAATTATTCAATATCAGAATGCAAATTCTAGGAATTCAGATTTTTGGTGTTATGGTTTATGTTCACATGCCTCCCCTCTCTCCCAAGTCTCATACAATCATGGACACAGCCAAATCTGGCGTTCATGATTGTTCAATGTCTAGTGCTCAGATTGTTGATGTGAGTGCTACACCCACCCAGGGGTGAAGCCACCATATAGTGTACAGCGGTGTGAGAAAGTTATGTCTCTCTTTGTCTTTTGCTGTTTGTGCTTGCTGTTTGCAGTCCCCATAAACTGTGGCCCTTCCATGCTACCCTACTCCTTGGAAGCAACTAAGTATGGACTGAAATCTCCAAAATTAGAAGAAATAACTTTCCCTTCCCTAATTTTGGGCATCAGGTATTTTGTATCAACAGCAAGAGAGAAAAGTAACCAAAACACTTGATTTGAATTAAGTTGGATTCAACTATAGTCAGGAGCAAGAGAACTATTGGAAGGATGATGATAACAAAGGTAATAATAAGAAGGTATTAGGTTATAATGATTTTACCAATTACAAGGCAAAAATTATGTTGAAAATCCTAGTGCACACTATAAAATATATATAGGTTAATCCTTTGGTAACCTATTGGTGTGTAGAAAACAATCTAAAATTGACTGGTAGAAAAATAGTATTTTTTTCTTTTAATTTTATTGGTACATTGTAGATATATATAGTGATGATATTTACCATAGGGAATTTGTACCTGTACACAGTATATCTTGCTTGAAAACCACAATTGTATTAAACCTGAAAATTCTGTGATTTAAAGAGTTAGACTTTAATGAATAATCTTTGAATCATAATGTCTGGTGTCTCAAATGTATGATTCAAACAAAAGCAAGTCTCGTTTATCATTGTTTTCTTGCTTTATGAGCATCCAGTGTATTTTTATAATCTTTTGTATGGTTTTTCCATATGGGTTCTCCAGCATGGAATTCTCAACTAAGTCTTTTTCAAGGACTTTTTATTGAGCTTTAAGATTAAGTGTTCCCAGAAAGAAAGCAGAGGCTGCATGATAATTAATGGTTTCATTAAGGAAGTTACATAGTACAGTGTCATCTCAGCAATATACAAGTCCACCAAAATACAAAAAGAATGGACCTAAACTATATCACTCAATGAATAACACTAAAGAATATACAGTCATGTTTTAACACTATTTCAGATAGATAATAAGAACTACTAACGTTTACTACAATGTTCACTATTTGTCAAACCTTGTCTTAGGCATTTTCATGTGTTAATTTATCTTACTCCAAACACTCAATGAGGGTGATGCTATTACAACCCAACTTGATGCTGTATTAACAGTTTAAGTAATTTGCGCACAATCACACACTCAGTGACAGTTTGAAAATTAACCTAGTCACACAGTCTGGTCTCAGAGCTTCTGTTTTGAGTCACTATATAATGCAACCTTAAGGCAAATGTGACTGGTAAAGATTAATAAAAAGATGAAAAAATAATAGGAAAATAAAGTTTTAAATATTTATCTATCTCAGTAGAACAAATGTCTTGTTATGTTCCAAATGTCTTTTAATCAAAAGGATCTTAAAAGCCCTTGCCATTGATCTATAGATAATTACTGTTGACTAAATCATTAAGCAGAAACTACTGTTTCATGATCCAGTACAGGTGAAGTAATAGACAATACTATTTATAAATGACATATAACACTAATGCAAGATAAATGATTTCTTTGGATACCTGAAACTTCTGCATGAGTTAACAATTGCAATTAAGTGTAACATCTCAGGCAGGGGCACTCAGTGGGATAGAGAAGCAAAGTAAAAACAATGTGACTAGAAATAGAAGCATCCACAGGAAACTTGGAAGGATGAAGAAAACAGAACAAAGATACTGTACAGAGATTGGGTAAGTCTTTCTGAGTTTGAAATCTTAAAGACATTTAATAAGCCGTGTTTTCTATCATGGTATTTAACATTAAAGACTCAGTTTCTATTTGTGAGAGCAGTTTGTTCTTAACAACAGGTTATTTTTAATCATTAATACAGAGTATATGTAAAAATATCACCTCATAAACATATTAATCGCTGTGACATCCAGTAAACTGCAATGAAATGGCTCAAAAGTTTACAGCCAGATTGTCTGAAGAAACAAAAACATTATGATACTAATCAACATATATCAGATCAATACAATAGGACAAGATAATGTAATTCAAACTGAATAGTTCACCTGTCCAATCGTACTCAGAAAATAAAAGTAGTCTGTATAATTCTGAACATTAAATTATAAATTCCTGTGAGATGAACTTGGCAATAAAATTTATGCATATAGATAAAATAAGAACTTTGGTAGCTTTCATATTGATTTGGATATAATAATAGTCAATATTTTGGTATTGGATGCCAGGTAAATTTTTAAGGATTTCACTTTCATTCACTTGTTTAAACCCTTGCCTCCCCCAGACCAGTGAGGTAAGTGTATATATAACCTGTGTCTCAGGAAGCAGCAGCTCTCCATCCTTTATAGCCTCAAAACTGCAAAAGTGAAAGACTTTGCTCCCAGCAGAAAGCTGTAGAGAACCATGTTCCGGAATGGCGACAGAGACCAGATGAGGTTCCAAAATGGCAGCAGACACACCAAGTTCCAGAATGGTGGCGACATAGAGAAATTTTCCTCACAATAAGGTTCACGAAGCCCAGTGATCCAGGCACTCAGACCCCACAGCCAAGAGAGAGAAAAACCTCGCTACTGCTCCAGCTGGCAGCAAATCTTGGTGGCATCCACATGGTGCTGATTTTGGGTGTAAGGAAAATACACAAATTCTGAGGGTAAGACGGCTTCCACCCTGATTGTAAAAGGCCTGGCAGGCCAAGCAGTTTGTCCCTGAGAGGGCAATATGTAAAGATATAAGGGTGAACCCAAAGATGCAGTGGAGACCACAGAAGTCTGAAAAAGCCAGAAATGTGGATCATCCAAGGAACGCTACAAAAACTGAGCAGAGGGGGCTTAAGAGAGAAGCTGCAGGAGTTAAAATCCTTGGAAGCACCATGGGGGTGGAATCGCCCAAGCCTTTTGGACTTGCATCAAGATTGCTTCAGATGCTGAGCACGGAACTCTAGGACTCAGTGTTCACTCTGCTGGATGTGGGACTTGCTTTGTTTCCTATGCTTTATATTTCCCTTATGGTAACTTTTGGAATGGTAGTATTTATCTTGTGCCTCTGCATTATGGAAATGTTTAACCTTATTTCATTTGTATAGGGGGTTACAGTTAAGAGTTTGCTATAGATATGGAGGAGACTTGGGACTTGGACTTTTCAGCAATGCTGAAACTGTTAGGACTTTGACAACTCTTGGAGATGGACTAAGTGTCTTTTGTATCAGTGATGTACATACATCTTTTGGGGCTAGGGATGAAATGTCATGGTTAATGTCAGTGGTCCCCAAGCCTCATGCAATTATGTGTTTGTGATTGGTTCATTGCCTAGCGCTTGGACTGGTAATGTGAGTGCTACACCTTCCTAGGGGTTGAGCCAGGATATGAAGTGTTAGAAGGAAGAAGGTGTGTCTCTCTCTCATTGGTTTCTGCTTACTGTTTGCAGCTGCCATGAATTTCAGCCCTTCCATGCCACTCTGCCTTGAAGCCAACTGAGTATTGACTGAAACCTCCAAGAACTATAAGAAATAAGCCTTTCCTTCCCTAACTTTAGGAATCAAGTATTTTATCTCAGCTATGAGTAAAAAGTAACTAAGACAGTGACAACCATTTTTTTTCTTGAGAAAAACTTGGTTATGAATACCCCTAAACTTGGTTTATATCAGCTTTATTTTCATGCAATTAATCAGGTTTTTTTTTGTTTGAAATTGGTACCATAATAGTAAGACTGGTAAAATATTGCTTTTAAATTGTAAATTTAAATCTATATGTTCCTTAAAATTAATCTCGGTAGTAAATGTGTGATCTGAAAGATATCAACTTGTATATAGCTGCCTTTCAGGAATACACAGGATCTCAGATAAGTAAAATAGTGTATCTGATTTCTGATCAACTTATTATTTCTATCTATCTAACTATACCTACCTCTCTGAAGTGTAGTAGACATTGTGTAACTATTTATGAAAGTTGAGTTTGAGAGTTGCATGCAAAAGTACACAGCATCTGACATCCAATAAGTATTAAAAAATTATTTTTTTTCTTTTAGCAGAACACTCTTCTTAGTAAAAGCAATTTGATGGATTCAGAATTGGTAGAAAAATTGTCATGTCTTGAAGTAAATTGTCATGTCTTGAAGTAAATTGTCTTAAATCTATGGAACTATTATATGATATAAATATATATATATATATATATATATCATTCAAAGACATAATTTTTGTGTATAGTAGAATACAATAAATGTGCAATCACTTTCTTTACAACTACTAAAAAAACCCAATTATATCATTGCCCCTTTTCCAAAACTCCTGCCATGAATAAAATCCTTTGTTATTATATCATTAATTACTCTTAAAATAATGCATTATTCTTTTTAGCATGCATTGATTAAATTAAAATATAACCTTTCTAATGATCATTAAGATCATATCATGTGATTCCACTTTTTTGATAAAATTCTTGTAAAGAAATATTTAAATGATTAACTTCATATGTTTGTTTCTGTTATTTCTTTAATGAAAATCACTTTTTCCATATATTTTTTGAGATTCAAGATACATCTCTTTTTATGACTGAATAATTTATCAACTGAATTAATTGAATAGTATTTATTAACCTTCAATCTTGCAGTGTATTTTGACCTAGCATTGTTATCTTACAAATTTATATGGTTGTATAAACTGTATTTTTATAAAAAAGACTGTATTTTGTGTAATTTATCCAACAGAATCTGTTAATTAATAAGCATTAAAATTATATTTTAAGAAAGTAGTAACATAGTTTGAAAGTACTATGTGAAAACCGTATGTGCTTTATTAACTTAGTTTTAAACTTACCTACTGCTCTTAGTTTTCCTTACAACCATGTTTATGAATAAATGCTTAAGAAATGTTGAATGTTCTATGAAAATAAAGTTATTTCTATGTGGTCTGTTGGACTAATATTTATATTATATTCACTCATATTCATTTTATGTATGGTAAATACCAAGTTTAAAAGCAAATTGATTAATTAGAATGTATATATTAAAACATTTTAAATTATCCATCCTATATTTAGATTTGGGAGATGAAATTGGCAGACCAAGAATCTAATAAAGTTTTGAAAATATGAAAAAATTTACAAGTGGCATTTAACAGTGAGAGATTATGAGGGCAAAGTGCAGAATATGTTGAGATTCATTCCAAATGGAGAAAGTTTAGGCTTCAATAAGAGAATGATAGGAAAATGAGAGGCAGTACGAAATCTTTGGCATCCCTTGATTAGAGATTGTCTACCAGAATTTTGAGGAATCAAACACCTGCCCTCCTTCCCTTAAGAACCCAACCCATTTCATGTGGTTCCAAGCAGTTCTCCTGGTTAATGACTCTCTTAGTAGTTCGTAATGTGTACTCAGAGCAGGGAAACCTGCTCTTACCTGGACATTTACATGAAAGGATAAAAAGGAGTTGAAATAAAAAACCTTTGCTTACTTCTTATTTTCCCAGGGGATTTCCCTAAATGAGGATGGTTACCACAATTTCTTTCCTTCAAAATGCTTTGTGATATTTCTCTTTTTTTGCTTACGTGCCTAGATAAAACATTGATTGTGTGATTTGAGACTGTCATATGATATACTCCCACACTAAACTAGTTAAATGCCTGTATAGCAAAATATTTTCTAAAACTCTTAGTTTATAACTTGTAATTAAAGTCATTCTATTAATGATCATTTATTTAGTAACTGTATAACGAATATTACATTTTACTATCTTTACTGAATATGCATATTATGTTAGGTTATATATGTTTTGTTTCATATAAAAATACAATAAATTTTAAAAAAGATTTTTAGAATTTTGTATCATGAATAATTTTGTTTTATTAATGTCTAAATATTTAAACAAAATCCAAAATATATCAAAAAGAATATAAAAATGCAATCTACAGTCAGTAAGGTGTATTAATATAACTAATACTATCCTGTCACAAGTAACAGAAAGTAAAAATGAAATATTTTTCTTAAGTCTAGATATGAAAAATATATGGTATGGATTGAAAATTAGAAACAGAAAATTCAATACCTCATAAATTCTCATTACAACCACATATATAAACAGAAATGGGAAAACAGAGTGCAAATAATGTGTGAAAAAATAAAGATAGCAAAATGCTCAATTTATCTGCTCCTCATCTGAATCTCGTTTCCTGCCATTCTTTATAGATAGAATATCAATATTTTCAATAATCAATTTATCAAAATATTTAGGCTATAAAGGGTTCTTTTAGAAACTGAGTTTTCCCAAGTTTTAAGCTCACATAAACATCAGTAGCATGACAGCATAAGGGAAACTTCCTCAGTTAGTAGAAATGATTTTATTTGAAGGAATGTCTCCTGTGAAATGTGCCTGTCATGTTATTTTCATTGCAAACAAGAGTTTCAGAACAGCTCCCTTAGGTCTGAAGATAATTTTCATACAGTGAATGTCTTTTAGAGTCACAGAATTGATTTGATATGTTTTCTAATAATTCTTCTCCATTTTTCTTTGAAATTTATCTGTCCCTATCCTCATGAATTTCAAACATTCTTACCATGTATTGTGCAGTATAAATATGATGTGGTTACACATAATTCTAAGTTTTGTATTAGACAAATTAAAGTAAAATAAATACATAAAATTAATGTAGAAAATATATTTACTTTAAAGATGTAGCTGCAATACAATTGTTTTATCACATAATAAATATAAAATTATTAATAATGATTTACATTGCATTTTTCATACTACATCTACAAAATGCAGTGTAAATTGTAAGCTTACAGTACATCATAATCCAGAGTTGGTAGTTTAAAATTCTCAATATCAACTGTGGCTAGTCACTTCTATGTTATTTAGTGTGGCCCTAACCTCTTAGTAGCCAACTATGTCAATCAGATGCAGAGTATCATAAATATGAAATTGTGAATCTGTTTGCAAAGATAGTGATAAATTCATTTTATTTTCTTCAAAGCATTTCATAAAAAATTCTCTTATGTGTGGGTCTTCAGGTTGATAATACTTATTATTGTGAAATACTTGCATATGATTGGTTTAATAAAAATAAACAGATAAATAGACATCTATTAATGAACAGAGTAAAGTATAGTCTGAAGTTTTTTATGACATTTGACAAGTTGATGTCTCCTCAGGCTGCCTTGGGAGGCAGAAGACTGCAGCTTAAAAGTTGAAACATCTTGAAGACAGGATATTTTTCCAGAATATGTTACCTTACAGGAAACAATAAAAATCCAGAGGAAAGCAATGAGATAAATGTTAAATATTCAATGAAATTATCATCATTCCTACTTGCCTGCCTTGCTACCTAAAACAAATACCTATGCTCAACAAAATTCTATGGCTTTTATTTTTCCTCAATAAATCTGGGAGTTTGAGTTGGGGCTTCACTCCATTTGGGTGGACACACATGGCCTCCTCACAAGGATATTTTCTGTCTCTTGCTTCTTTATTCTTCTATTAAGGTTTGCTGGCCTGAATCCAACAGTATAAAATATAAAATTTTAAATCATGTGTAGTTTAACAGAATTCATAAAAAAATCTGAAATATGTATACATCAATGACAATGATGATGATGTCAGTAAAAATGATTATACTTTTGCAAACAATGAATTAAAATGGTCTGTATTGATTGTTAATATACAGAAACAGAGGAGAAGACAAGATGGCCGATCAGTGAGCAACAAAATACAAAGCCTCCCGGGAGAAACAATTCATATGCCAGAATAAAACTATAATAGTGCAATGATGATTTAGAAATGAAAGCCAATCAATCAAGAGTGAAGGAGTTTTATTGCCAAGCCTGGTGATGCAGT
This sequence comes from Hydrochoerus hydrochaeris, assembly GCA_004027455.1. Taxonomy (NCBI): domain Eukaryota; kingdom Metazoa; phylum Chordata; class Mammalia; order Rodentia; family Hydrochaeridae; genus Hydrochoerus; species Hydrochoerus hydrochaeris. Next base: position 277,940 of record PVLA01001226.1, read on the forward strand.
CTCTGTTGATTGATCTCTAGACTGCATGTCTAACAACTAAGGGTGGTTACCTTTATGGAAAAGGAAACTTATCTTATGAAACAGAAACTTAATTTTAAAATGGCACATACAGAACAAGATGGAGGCGCATTTGGTTAGTCAATGATCTGAGCATTACATTCCCCTCTGATGCTGTGACTTGAGTCAAATCCTTGGCTCATTTAGTGAGGGAGGAGCTCATATTGAGTCCTCAGGACCAGTAGCCGAGTACTCCACATTTGCTCAGTGAGGAAGATGCGTAAGTGATTTATGATACAGGGTCCTATAGTGGCGACTAAAAGGAGCAAACATAAAGGCCTAACAAGGGAAGGAGGTGAGGGAGAATGCCATTCCAACCACTCCAAAAGGGGTTATCATATAATTATTTCTTTCTTTTGATTAGGTCATCTTGTAAATTTTTAATCTTATCTCTAACAATACCAGATTTGTTTGCATAGAAACAGAATCTCTCTTGTAACACTAAACAAATGCCTCCCTGGTCTGCAGTAAGTAAGTCAAGGCCTCTCCTGTTCTGTAGAACTACTTCAGCTAAAGAATCTATTTGGTCCTGGAGATCCTGGATGGTATTATCAGGTTTAGGGCTCTCTGGGTGGTTTGAAGTAAGTCTTGAGTCTGAGGGTCCAAACTCACTTCCTTGGGTTGAGGCAAAACTAGAAGATGGTAAAGAATCTTAGGTGTGAGCTCCTCAATCCTTTTTTTAATTAGTTGTTCTCTAGCCATGTCTTGGGGTCCTCCCTCATCCAATACATGAAGGGGTGCTTTCTTATTCCAACAAACATTGTGACCCTGGGTTTCATTACATCCAGCAATAGCATATTTGTTGGATGGTCCCAAAATACAGGGATGTATGTCCCAATCCCCTCCCATGGTACCCCTGTGAGTAAATTTGAGGATGGCTGTAAAGTAAGTCTTGCCAAAGGCTGAGCACTCTTGTACCTCATCATAAGAGCTTGAGTGCATGGCTTCCTGGAAAGTGGTACATGGGCATTGGGTTTTTGCAGTAAATTTCATTTTAGGTTTGTTGGCACACATCCAACTCTGAGAAGACACTGTTATTCCCCTTTGGATTTGGAGGGAGGCCATTTTGTTTCCACAGTCTACACTCTGGGTATATGAGCCAGTGAATTGACCCGAGACAAAGGTGCCCCCTTTGCAGTCACAAGGGTTTCCATAAGTTACCCTTAGGGCTGCCCTAGGGTCTCCCAGTGGCCCAAAACCTCCCCATGCTTGCAACAACAGGTCTAAGGAAACAACCACAACTAGAGGATTCATTGTGGGAGGGCTTAAGCATTACTCTTGGTTAATTTTATCTTTAGGGGTTACCAGTCTGTTGCAAAGTCCATTTATCTCAGGATTTTTCTCCTGTGGCATTGACCTGTTTTACGTGAGAGTGGTGGATCCAGGCAATCTTTCCAGCTACCTTAACCGCTGTTGGCATGCTGAGTACCACAGTGAAAGGTCCTTCCCAGCGGGGCTCAAGGGACTCTCCATGGTATCATTGAATCTGAACCAACACCCCGGGATTGATGGACGGGTGGAGATGAGTCTCCTCAGAAGGGGTTGGGTGCTCCTGTCTGAACAGCTGATGGATGGAAGTCAATATGGGTTGAAGTGTCTGCAGGGACTTAATAAGATCTTGGTTAGTGAGTTCAGCTAACTCGTTTTCTGAGAGCCTAGGAATTAAGGGAGGTGGGTGACCATAAAGGGCTTCAAAGGGGGTTATTCCAGCAATGTAGGGAGTACAGTAGGCTCCCAGAAGGGCAAAGGGAAGGAGGCTTACCCGATTGTCACCAGTTTGTAGGATCAGTTTGGTAAGTGTTTCTTTTAGAGTTCAGTTCATCCATTCCACTTGCCCAGAAATTTGTGGTCAATATGCACAATGCAGTTTAGCTGGGCAAGCTTTTGGGTAACTTGGGCTATGAAAGCTGGGTCATTGTCGGACCCCATAGATAAGGGTAGGCCAAATCAAGGGATTATTTCATATAGGAGCCTTTTGACTACCACTAAAGCTGACTTGGATTTGGTAGGGAATGCCTCTACCCAGCCAGTGAAGGCATCAACTAACACCAGCAAGTATCGATGTCCCTGGAGGCCAGGTTTTTTTTTATTTAAGTAAAGTCAACTTCCCAATGTTCACCTGGATTTGTCCCCTTATATCTGATAGTTTCCAAGTCTTGATGCCTCTTTGGGTTAACCCGCTGACATTGTGGGAATCTAGAGCTGATGGAAGTGGTCAACTTGGTCAGGTGGGGAATGAAAAATCTACTTCTAAATAGCTCAGCAAGCTTTGCTCCCCCTAGATGAGTAGATGGTGAGTCTGGTGGATCAGTTCTCGTCCTCATGCTTCAGGAAGTAACACTCATTTGTCGGGTAACTGGAACCATCTTCCTGGGAGGTTAGGTTTTGCTTTTAACTGGGCAGCCAAATGATGGTCCTTTTGGGTATAGACCGGTTCTGGTAAGGTCTGAGGGGTCAGCAATAAAGCCGCTGCATCCTCAGTGGTCCCCTCTGATGTAGTGGCTATTTCTCGAGCTGTGTGGTCAGCCAAATTGTTTTCTTGTGTGATCGAATCATCCCCTTTTTGGTGGGCCTTGCAATGGATGATAGCCACTTGTTGTGGTAGCCATATGGCTGCTAAGAGGTCCAGGATCTGGGAAGCATTTTTGATCTTTGATCCTACTGAGGTTAGGAGACCCCTTTCCTGATATATGGCCCCGTGGACATGGACAGTGGCAAAGGCATACCTGCTATCTGTATAGATGTTTGCCTTTTTCCTGGTTGCTATCTTTAGGGCTTCAGTTAAGGCAATGAGTTCTGCCTGCTGGGTTGAGGTCCCAGGATCTAACCTTTTGGCCCAAAGTACCTTAGTCTCAGTGGTCACCGCTGCCCCCGCCACTCGCTTACCTTCTCAGATGAAACTACGTCCGTCAGTAAAGTAGTTCAGAGCATCGCTCAAAGGAAGGTCAGACAGATCAGCTCGAAAGTTTTGATGTTCCTCAACGAGATCAGTGCATTGATGGAGGGGAACTGTAGAGTCATCGTCGGGCATAAGAGTGGCAGGGTTTAAGGCTGAGGATGTTTTGAACACTACTGAGTCTGGATCTAGGAGCAGGGCTTGGTAATATAGGATCCTGGCATTGGATAGCCACTTTTCAGGCGGGGCCTTGATAAGATTCTCGAGGCAGTGAGAGGTTACTATGGTGAGCCTTTGTCCAAATGTGAGCTTTTTGGTTTCCTTTAAGAGTAAGGTCACTGCTGCCAGAATTCTGAGACAAGGTGGCCATCCTCTGGCTACAAGGTCGAGCTTCTTCGAGAGGTCAGCTATAGGTCGTTGCCAGCATCCTAGTTCTTGCGTTAAGACCCCTTTGGCAACACCTCATTGCTCACTAACATATAAGGTGAAGGGTTTGGTCACATTTGGGAGTCCCAAGGCTGGAGTCTGGGTTAAAGCTCACTTAAGTTGGCAGAAGGCCTCATCACAATCTTTAGTCCATTCCAGGGGTCTTTGGGTATCTCCCTTCAGGGAATCATACAGGGGTTTAGCCATCTCTGTGAAGTCTAAAATCCAGAGTCTACAGTATCCCACTGCTCCCAAGAACTCACATACCTGTGTTTTAGTCCTTGGGGTGTGGATTTGCAATACAGTCTGGACTCTCTGCTTAGATAGGGCCCTTTTGCCTTCATGTAACTTATAGCCCAAATAGGTTACAGTACTCTGGCATAATTGTGCCTTTTTAGCTGAGACTCTGTACCCCAGCTGACCCAAAGTCATCAGCAGCTGCTTGGTGGTCTTTAAGCACAGTTCATAAGTAGGGGAGGCTATCAGCAAATCATCTACATACTGTAAGAGTGTGACCTCTGTGTGACACTACCTGAATCCCAGTAGGTCCCTAGCTAGTGCTTCATCAAAGAGGGTGGGGGCATTCTTGAACTCTTGTGGCAATCGAGTCCATGTTAACTGTTCAGTGACCCCCGAATCAGGATCTGTCCATTCAAAATCAAAGATAGGTTTACTTACCAGAGCAATTGGCAAGGTAAAGAAGGTGTCTTTGAGATCCAGCACTGAATACCAGGTGCAGTCTGGATTAAGTAGGCTCAGCAAGGTGTAAGGGTTAGGAACAGTAGGATGTAAGGTTACTACTCACCTGCTGACTTCCCGTAGAACTTGTACTGGGCGATAGTCTGGTGTGCCTGGTTTCTGTACTGAAAGCAAGGGTGTATTCCAGGGAGAAACACAAGGAACCAAGATGCCATTTTCTTTTAGTCTCTGAATGTGAGTCTTAATTCTTTTTCAGGCGGGGAGGCTGATGGGGTATTGTTAAAGCCTGATGGGGGTAGCCTGTGGCAATAGTTCTGTAACCAAAGGGACCTGGTTTACAGCCAGCCCAGGAGGATTATTTCCAGCCCAGACCTCGGGAACAGCTTTTTGCCATTGAGCTAGCAACTTATTATTGATTGAGACTGGGTCTTTGTCTTCTATTAAGAGATGTCCTTCACCATCTGGGTAGAGGGCCATTACCCAAACAGCCTTTCCTATGTGTGGTTCTGTGCCCAATTTTCTGGGCATTCAGGGACCCACAGAAATTCAAGGTGAGTCACTTTATGACCTGGGCAGGCCAAACTAGCAACCATTTCCTCTGCCAATTGCCTTACCTCAGTTACTCTTGACAAATCAGTAGACTTCTTAGCAGCCACTCGAATTGCATCTAGAAGCCTTGGGCAATATTGTTTTAAAGCCTCCTTACCTTTGTCCGAGTTTGGGTCCCAATTAGGGTGCAAAGAAGGGAAGGCATGTTCTACTCTCTGTAGATCTATTAAGGGGGTTCCGTCTGGGTCTCGAAAACTCTTTTGACCCAGAGTGAGGACACTTAGTTGTTCCTCTGCAGTGAAAAGAACTCGGAGTATTTGTTGGCAGTCGTCCCATGTGGGACAGTGTGTGGAAAAAACAGACTCTAGGAAATTAATCAGACTATTGGGGTCCTTAGAGAAAGGAGGGTTTTCCAATTGTAGAGATCAGAGGTGGAAAAAGGGGTGTAAACAAACATAGAGCCTCCACCTTGCATTGGTACCTCTCACAGGGGGCAGAGGGAAACAGCTTCAGAAGGGGCTCTTGGTTGGAGTTCTGCTTGGGGTGGGGCAGCCACATGTGCAGATTGGACCGGGTGGAGGGGAGGAGGAAGTAGAAGGTCACTGCTGGCCATTCCTGCGTGTCAAAAATCATTAGTCTCCCTTTATATACATTTTTCCCATAGCCAGTGGCACATCTTTTGAACCCCTTGAAATGGTCAAGGACTAGGGCCAAGGGGGTGGCGGCTCCTTAGTGCCAGTCTGCCCCATGATTTTCCTAAAGGCAAAGGTTAAGGAACAGAGACTTAATGACAACTGACAAATAACAGCAGACAACAGACACAACAGACACAAACGACAGACTGTAGTCAAAAGAAAAACTCCTCATTCAACTGCAAGTTTTTGGTTACAAGATTTAGTTCAACCAGAGGGCTCAAAAACAAATGGAGCAAGTCAGGGCGGTGAGGCAGAACACAAATACAAAGTAAAGTGGGCTGTCAGCCCAAACTGATTGTTCTGGCCTTAGGCCCCCAATCCAACTCCCAAATCGAGGGTGTCCCCTCTCCAAATAGAACCTAGGTATGGCGTGCCATCCAAACCCTCCAGAAGAGACAAAATTTACTCACTATTGAAGGGGTCCGAATGATCAAAATAGTCCAATTTGGGTCAGTGGGGGCTAAGGCTCCATCCCAGATGAGCCCCCAAATGTAATAGTGCAATGATGATTTAGAAATGAAAGCCAATCAATCAAGAGTGAAGGAGTTTTATTGCCAAGCCTGGTGACACAGTCTCTGTTGATTGATCTTGAGACTGCATGTCTAACAACTAAGGGTGGTTACCTTTATGGAAAAGAAAACTTATGAAACAGAAACTTAAGTAGGAAACAGAAACTTAATTTTAAAATGGCACATACAGAACAAGATGGAGACGCATTTGGTTAGTCAATGGTCTGAGCATTACAAAAACACCCTGGAGAGACCCAGACAGAGGGAGATGGATCCTCTTGACACAGGAAGAAATTAAATCATAAAAAAGCTTGTCAAATATTTCAGGACTACAACTGAAACAGCTAAAAATTAAGGGACACAGCATTTTCGTGGTGAGTCGCCAAGTCTGTGCCAGCTTGAATCTGTGCCAGCAGGCAGAGCCACCCAAACTTGTTCCCGCCCACCACTCACAGGAGGCACGGTGGTGCTGGGGTCAGGGTTTGGTGAGCTCAGCAGAGAGCAGAGCCTGAAAAGGGACCTTCATTGGTCCATGGTTGGTGCTGGGAATGACACCACCCCCCCACAGGAAGGGCACGACCAAATGGGCGACATGTTGGAATAGGGCAGGAGGAACCTGAACTGGGAGTGACAGTCACTTCAGTTGGTTGTTCCCTCCCTAGAGCAGATTCATGGGATTTGCTTGGACTGGGCCATGCCCCTGGCCGGGACCCAATGAGCCGTCCCAAATTGATTCCCTGTGCCTAGCAAGTAGTAACTTGGTGAAGGCAACTGAAGTTTGGCTGGCCTGGTGGAGAGGGCCAGGCATACACAGCCTGTTTTACACCTCAGTGACAAGAGCAGGCAGGAGAAGGTGGAGTTCCCTTGGCAGCATGCTTTGGAGGAACCATGGCCAACAGGGAAGGTGGCTGGGACCTGCACTGTAACCTGTGTGGAGGAAAACAGGGCCATGACAGGAGAGAGAGGTAGGAGGAGGCCCCCAGCCCAGAGCCCTGAGAGCCCTGATCCAGGAGAAAGAAAAACAAGGGAAACTGAGGGCAGCAAACATGCAACATCAGACATGGCTTCAATGGACATTAAGAGATATCTTCAGGACCTTGTAGATCAGCTCAAAACTGAAATATTAAATCAGGTAAAGCAGGATATGAGTAAAGTAATAAAAGAAATGCTCTCAGGAAGCATCTCTCAGGATGATACAGACAGAAGAAGGGAGGAACACAAAAAAAGGAGAGAAACATTCGATAAAGAATATAAAGAAAATATAGAATACATGAAGCAGATTCAAAGAGACTACCAGGAAATTAAAAACTCTATTGAAAGCTGGCAAAATTCCTTAAAAGAAACTAAGGATAGACTATCAAAACTTGAAGACAAGTTGGCAGTGTGTGATCATGAAAGGAAAGATCTCAAAAATAACAAGGAAACAGGCAGTAACAATACAAAGGCTAAAAGACGACAAGAGAATCTACAATTTAAGAGTAAGAAACATGAATGAAGAAGCAGAAATACATACAGGTGAATTGAAAAGGCTATTCACAGAAATAATTAAGGAAAACTCCCCAAGCATGGGAAAAGAAAATGACATTCGGTTGTGTGAGGCATACAGAACTCCAGCCACCTACAACCAAAGCAGATCTACACCCAGACATATAATAATCAAGATGCCAGAAATTCAATATAAAAACAGAACATTAAAAGGCATCAGAGAAAAGAAACAGATTACCTATAAAGGTAAGCCCATCAGAATCAAGGCTGACTTCTCAACACAGACCATCAGATCAAGAAGAGGTTGGGGGGAAGTGTTCCAAGCCCTGAAAGAAAATAACCTCCAGCCCAGATTGATGTACCCTGCAAAATTGTCACTAGAAGTTGATGGAGAAACAAGATGCTTCCATGACAAAGAGGAACTGGGGGAGTTTGTGACCACCAATCCAACCCTACAGAGAATACTGAAGGACATTCTAGAGAGAGAAAAAAAAAATCAGGATTTTAGGAACAGTGGCAGAAAGGCCTCAATGAGTGGGGCAGGAAGTAGAATGAAGGAGGAAACTAGACAAACAAAAAGCAGAAAAGTAGTATAGCAGAAATGAGGCAGAGAAGGATAACTAAAAACTATAATATAGATGGTCTTGATATGCTATATTGTAAATAGTGCACCAGGATTTAAAACCCACATTACTCACACTACTCTGCTTAGATGTATTATATTCTGTTCCAGTCATTTTTACCTGTACTAGAGTTGAGGGCACAGACAGTAATCCCCAAAATAAATAATATAGTACAGTAATCATCCTTAATTTCCTATTAACTTAATCTAAATCTCTGTAAAACCTACACTGTTTTATCATGACTGATCATAATGGAATCTGGTTTGTTGGATTGCTGTTTTGTATTGATAGATTTATTCAAAGCTGTTATGATTGATAATATCAAGTCTTGGAGTATAGGCAACTGCATTTAAGATGACAAGATTCACTAGAATATCCACTATGGTTTGATTATAACCTACCTCTGAAGTTTTATACTGTCTACAATATTTTAATTTTACTAATATTGTTATTTACTGCTTTACTCAATCATACTGCTATATTCAATTATGCCTGTTGATATAGACATTCTATTGAAGATAATAAGAAACAACATAGTAATCATTGTAGATCGTCTTGTACTGTGGTTTTACACCACCTTTTGGTTTCATGTTTTTATAGGAATTTGTTTTGTTTTGTCTTGCTAAGTTTTGTTTTTCCCTCTAATACAGAAAGTAAGAAATACATGCAGATATTCATGCATGCATAGCTGTCTACACTCTCATTGTTTGACTATCTACTTTGTATGCTTTAATTTTGTAACTTGAGCAACTATTTCTAAGAGGACAATATGTAATTTTAACTAGTGATTTCTTATTGTTTATCTTTTTTTTTTGAATTCTGTATTACCTCTACCCTTTACATGCTTTTGTTTCTCTTTAAATAAAATTTAAAAAGATGATCTGTATTGAGAAGTATGTCATATTTATAGAATTCTATCTTAATACTCCTCTGTCACATATAGGACTCATACAAGTGTCTTCTGCTGTCTTAGACAAATCATAAGTGAGATCAACGAAATGAAGAAATTAAATTATTTCTTGAAACATTTTCACTCTTGGTACTTTAAATTGTTCTGTCCAAGTGCCAACACATAGTAGAGTGGCACTGCATACCATTACCACTGTAGTATTTAAGATTTTGCCATCAACTGTATTTGTGGCTAGCATCTCACATTTTTTGTATGTATTACTTTACATAATGTTTTTCACTCCTGAAGGATTAAAATCATGTCTTTTACAGTGCCATACCTGTGGAATACTGAGCAACCATTCACCTATCCTATAATTTTTCTTTGAGGCATCCTGTTATATACAGTAGTTTTATCTTCATTTACATGAAAAAATGAGTCATGGACAAGATGATGAGAAACTCTCACAGGAGACTGAAAGTCATTTGCACTTCAGCTGTAGAGATACAGATTTAAAACATATCCTAGATAAAAGGTGTAACTTAAAACAATGCTATAATTATCATCTCAATCTTTTTTCCTTAGTATTTCTGCAGAAGTTTCAAGCATATTTTGAAGAAAAAATGTGTTAAGATCCCAGAAGTAATATAATTTTATAAGCATACCTCTGAGAAGTTAATTCTTGAAAATTATTCATCATATTCAACTTAGAGATAAGAATTTATGCTTTCATTCTTGTGAAAATTCTTACACCTCAAAACAGTTTTATTAATATCAATCCATATAGATATAATATCTGTGTGATCAGCCATAAGTTAAAGCTTTTGGGATTTTATTTCTCATCCTTATAATACTAATATCAAAGCACATCACACTGACTTCAAGTTAAGAGAAAACATATTGATAGGTATTGAGACTAGCACTTATTAAATTACAGTTCTGGTCAATGTGATACTGTCTTAGCTATTACTTTCATTGTTGAGACAAAATACCTTACACTTAAAGTGATAGGAGAAAGAGTTTATTTAAGTACACAGTTTGTGGAGGTTTTAGTCTATAGTGGGATGATTCCAACACAGGATGGTATGACAGAGGGCCATGGCCAAGGATAAACCATTCATGGAAAAGCAGGCAAGAGGCAATGAAGCAGCAAGCAGCCACAGCAGCCAGCAGTCTGACTTTCCCTTTTTTGCCATCCAGGCTACAAGGCTTTTGGGTAGTGTCACCCACATGGATAGTGGGCCTTCCCATTATCTACACCCAGAACCATGATGAATCAGTCAGTGGACTAATTTAGTACCACACACTTCACACTTAGTTACTATATCATACCCTTGATTGACATTCACACACATTCACAAATTGATGGCGAATGTTTTAGAGATCCAGTACCAAACTGCAACTCAAAACCCCCTTATTCATTACAGAGTCAACATTGCAATTAAATGTGAATACTAAAGTTTTAGATTTTAAAAAAACTACTTATATATTAACATTCTTTTTCTTACAATAAAAATACAATAGCACACATACCACAGATTTGCCACTACTGCCTTAGATCCTACCACCTCCAAAAAGCCTCACCTATGAGCACAGAAGGCTGTGGGAGGACATCTAGATACAAGCCATAACAACCACTGAATGCAGATTTATGGTCCTTCTACTTACTACATGCCAGGTGATGTGCTTTGAAGTTTGGCAGAATAAATGATAAAATGTGTTACTTTTAGAAAGTTAAGAGAAAAATAACATGAAGATAGCTATAATGCATTTCACAATAAAAGGCTACCATTTTGAGCCCTTAGTAGTTGAAAGACACTTTCCTTGCTGTTTATAAATGTAATCTTATTTAATATTAAATAACCCCTATATATAGACAGATACAGTACAAGACCAAATGAAATATGAAACTGGTTTCCAAAAGTCAGTGATAAGCAAACTTAGTTAATCTTCAAGTCTGTGTTTATACTAACTATACTGAAAATGATCTGTATGTTTGAGACTCTCTAAATATGAAAAGAATTCTACAGATGACATATGTTAAATTCCCTCTGAATACAAGCAAATAGGTAAATAACTTTATACCCGTTAAGAAATGTTGTTTTGATGTGAAAATTGTATTGAATCTTCAATGATAATTAGATTCTTGCTGTAAGAACAGACAGAAATTCCAAGGAGCTCTGTTTGGAGGCACAGAAGCTTGTTTAAGAATGGGAGTGGTTCTATAATGACTTAAGTATATGAGGTACAAGAATACAACTGTGGAGGCAGAACGAAAATCAAAATGGTAAAATAAAAGGTATATACAACGACACAGTGGGAAAATGATGACCATAAGCAGAATAAATCATTGTTGGTGAGAATGGCGCTTGGGGTGGTGTAATAGAAGAGAAAGAATATATAGGTGTTACGGAATCAGTTTCATTTTAGAAATGTTGAATTTGAGGTTGCTTCAAAACATTCCAGAAAAAAAAGTACAGGAACCAGATGTAAAAAGAGGTCTGCATACAAGGAGGAGAGGGAAATGGAAAACTCTACTGGGAGAATTAAAATGCAGGACTTACTGAAATGGCTCAGAGTTATAAAGACATTTGACAGAAGTCTTGAATTATTATTCATGAGCTATTATTAGTAAGTTACAGATCAACTCACTGAAATCTGGTAACTTTAAGAGCTAAAGGTACACTTAAAATAAAATGAAGATTTGTATTCTTGTTATCTAGAAAATTAAAATAAAGAAAAAATCATTAACATGTTATGCAATAAATTAGGTATGTAACTATAGCTACAAACTATAAGGGATACTTTATGTAAATAATACTTTCTGGAATAGAAAAATAAATTTCAAGTGAAAAAGGTTTTAATTGTTTTGTATAAAATTTTCATGGATTGTATGCTCCATGAATAAGATACACCTATGTCTAAGAAACAGTATGCCTCTGTAAACTATATAATTCTTAAATTATTATATGCTATAAAAAAAGAAATCACCAAACAACAGTAATGTCAGACCTTTCAAGTGTATTTTCTGTTATAACAACAAACGCAGCTTTCTTTTTAACCTGCTTCTCTCCCAGGAAATTATACCTGGGTATTTCATAAAAATGCAGTTGTACCACAAGGACTTAAAGCTTGCCATAAATCTAGTAGTATAAATAATTCCATCTGGTACTGTTTTCTTTTTTTTTTTTTTCAGAATTATAACTTTTAATGTATTTCTTTTTTCTTTCTACAGTCAGATTTTCTTGCAGAGTTTGTGTAGGAACATGTGCTTTCATAATGTCAAGAGAAACTTTAAAATTAATTAAAATTAATTACTGTGCCTCCTAACTTATTGTAGCTATGGGCATTTTATATTGCTGCTTACATTTAATTTGATGTTGAATGAAACACATGCAATCTGAAAGCAATTTCATAAACTACATGGATATTGAAAATATAAAGTGGATCTAAAGATACAAAAGGTTTGGTTGGGAAATAAAATGCTGATAATGAGCAGCTTTATGATTTGTAGTATTTGTACTTAATCACTTTAACTTTGGCTCATTACAATGGACATTCTAAATATTTTAGTTCATATGTAAATTTGGATACTTATTATTACATGAGTCGGCAAAATTGTGACAATATATTACTGACAACATTTTCTACTTTCAACATACCAAGAATATATCTAATGTTTAAAAATATATTTAAAAGCCAAATAATGAGTATTAATTTTGTGCTAAAATTAGTAAGATTAAATATTACTGAGCATGATGTATATATAGCAGTTAAGATCAAATTATGGATTTTTAAAATTGTGTTGAAAATCGTATGTAAATATAAAGACAAATGATAAATCACAAGTTATATTTTCACTTACTTAATTTTCACTACTGCTTCTGTGACTGTATTTTGGGTAATATTGACATGATTTAATTCAATTTGTCTCATTACCATAAAGAAATTCAGTAGCACATCACAAATTTTGAAAAAAAAATCCCACCGTATATGAGATAAATTACAGTTTGCTTCATTTTTCTCAGTTTTGGTTTTGCTTGACTATCTTCTGCCTGAAATCTCAGGGCTATTTTGCAATTGAAATCTGCTGAAAACCACCAGCACCTCCACCCATGACAACAACAAAGAATCCTACTAAGTGTCCAATCTTCAGGTTCTGTGGAAATGTAGTGACCTTAGAAGCTGGGTCATTCTGGAGTGATGAAAAGAGTTCAATAATTCTTAATAAGAAACTTTGTCAATGGATTTTTTGGGGAAAGGGTGCTAATGATCAAACTGGGATTTAAGCCTTCTAGGCAAGCATTTCATTGCTGTTACATCTCTGGTTTACATCAATGGATTCTTTGTATAAGCACATCTTTCCCCCATGCAAAACAAACTTATCTCAACTTTGTGCCCCCAAAATCATCATTAGATTTTGGCATCTGCTCAGACTTCAAGTCCAAGACATCTCTTTTCTATGTTAGGGACAGTTTTTCTCATAATTCTGTGGATCAGGAATTTGTATAGAGAATAAATAAAATGTATTAAATAAAAAAGTGGTTTTTCCACTCCACTTGATTTGGACTAAAACTACTACTTGCTCATACTCAGCCAGTGGAGACTGGTCTCTGGGTACTCAGAATTGCTATATATCAACCTATAATTCCCAAAGAGAAGCTCCAGAAGCAAGGAAGTTGTACCAGAGATTGGGACAACAGTGTTTCTACCATTTTTTCTTAGTGAAAATAAAGACCACTCAAGTTCAAAATGAATGACAAAGAAGTTTTTGAATGTTTTAATTAGCTACAACATATGTGACACCTGGCATTAGTAAGGTAGTATAAAAATTTCCTCACAATTCTCAATAAATATGAAAAACAATGGCTTTCAGTGTTTCAAGAAATGAAGACTTGGGCTATTTGGAAAGCTAATATTTGTGGTAATTGGTAAAATTTCCTTTGGTTTTAGAGAAACCAAGATTGGCATTCACAGTAGGTCTTTTGCTAGTATTTAATTTACAAGTGATTTAACATTTCATTATTTTGTCTTCTGCAAAATTATGATTATAAAACATTTTGTAGGATGTTTATATTAGTCATGATGATCTCTGTGTTGTCATAGCATAATACTTTAAGCATAATAAATATTCAATATAAGAAATTGAAGTATCAGTATTGTAATCAAGCTAAATGTATTGTTTTTGGTAAATTTCTAGGCCATTCAAAGCAGAAATGCAATGTTTTTTTCATGTTATTGACTTGATAATCTCAACAATAAAAAATTCTAATTAATGATAGATAGTTTATTATGCAATTCACTATAAAATTCTGTAAAGTTGGTAAAATTATACCCTAATAGCATAAAACTTTAAAGCTGATAAAATTAAACTAATTTTGTAAGCTACGATTTGGTAATGAAATAGTACTTTTTAATTTCTTTGAAAAGAGACAGATTTTAATATTTATTTGTAAAAATGGAGCTATTTTGAAGGTATTATTTTTATGAGGCAGATATTGAGAAGTCTACTAAGACTTCTCTAAACATTAACATTAAAATTTCTTTAGATATCTTCCTTTATGCATATAACACTCTTTATATCACAATTATAGAGAAAACAAATAAATATAACCCTTTCAAGCATTAAAGCTCCAGTGTAAACTTTATTTCCTCCAGAAGTTTTAAAGCTACTTTGTAAACTTAATTCATATAGATACATTATGAAGTCCTACTTAACTCTAAGAGAATGTTAATCCATTCCCTCAAGATCAAATGTGGTGTAGACCAAAGTAATTGTCATGCAAAAACACTTACTCTGATTGAACTCCCTTAGTGTTTTCATAGAAATGTACTTTATTGGAAAACAGTATTCCAAGAAATAGCTTAAATGTTCCTTTTGCTAACACCACTTGAATGCTATTGGTCCTGAAGGAAAAACTTAAAGATATAAAAAGTTAATTAGATAAAGCACATGCAAATGATTATGATTACTTAATTAACAGTATTCTTTAAAGTGGCACAATATGTAACCTAATATGTAGCTTAATGGCTTTGTTATTAATCAATTCTTAATGTAAATAGTTTGAAGCTCTTGTTACTTTCTAATATTCATTATAAATAGTCCCTGTGGGAATCACAACTTTATTTCATTAAAACTCTTGCCTGCTGCTAATTGCTGCTAGGAAAGCACGCACAAATTAATTGTGTTTTAGAAGCCAATGATGTAAATTTATAAGCTTCTGTGTGGATTGCTGCGGATTGTTAATAAGCTATAGATCATTCTTCCCTGTTGTGATAGATAGTAAACAGCAGTTGGCAATACTGACCTGTTTTAAATCAATAACACTTGGTTAGTATGTCATACTATTACAGAAACTAAAACTATAAGAGATTGCTTGCAAATGTGTTTATTGTGCCAGCTGGGACACAATATGACTTTAGGCTATGGGCAATTAATTTGTGAGTTTAATGACTTAAGTCTATAGCAGAGATGATGGATGAGCATTTACATAGTTAATATTCTTTAAAGAGATATACTAAATTAAAAAAAACACATAAAATTTAGTTCTGCTTGTTGACAAATTATCATCAGTCTTTTACTGTTATAGTCTGTACTGCATGTATCCTAGGAGAATTTAAAATCTCAAATTGTAAAAGCTGAAGGATTTGCTATGACTATGTTATACTGGCTTTCAAATACAGATTGAACCCAATGAGAAGACTTTATATATTCATCTGTTTATCCATGTCTTAGCTTGTGGTTTCAAAGTATTTCATAACAAGACGACCTGTCAACATACTGTCAAAGAAGAGTAACAATATAAACAGATGTCTTTGTCCATTGGTAACATAATATTTATTTAACATACTTTTATTTGCCTTGAAAGTATCTGGGAATAACATTTTTTGCTATTACTTTTAGTTTGTAACTACTAAGAAATAAAATAAATTCATGCCTTTTCCCAAATGTTTTTATACTAGATTTTATGATAGTTACATTAAATGGTCCATGAATGTTAGCTATAGTCTGTGTTAAAAATACTCATGCAATCCACAAAACTTTAAACACTTATATAAATTGGGTTCATAAATACCATGTCTTAGTTAAATAAAGGAGGTAGGCAAACAAATTATGTATATATTTTACAAATATATGGTTTGAGAAGCAGTCAAACTAATTATATCTATTTGTAAGAGCAATCAATTTTTTATATTGCACTTATTTTAAAAATTTAAACTTATTTACATATTTTTAAAGATGATTAAATGTATATGTGACTCAAATGAAATCTGTAAGAAAACTGTACTCTAAAAATATTCTTTTATCTCATTCCTTCAGCATTCTCTTTCCATATGACAAAGACAGAAGGACATTTACTGCTTTAGTTCAAGTTTCTTTTAGTCTTGTCTGTATATTTTAGAAATCTTTCCAGTTTATCATGAGATTTTCTTAGTTTCTTTTAACATGTTATAGATGTACTAAAACTTATATAAATGGTACATTATTGGTAAAATTTAATTGATTATATCATATGAAAACTAAAATAGTCTTTTACCAGTTATTTTACATGTATGAGTGTTCTCTAAGGAAAGCCCCACAAGTAAAAATTTTGATGTAAAACATATGTGTAATTTAGCCATGTTGGGATTAGAAGGAACCACCAACAAGTCAACTAGTCAGACTTTCTGGTAAGCTTCACAAGTTATGCAGGACCCAGGAGGAGAAAGGTCAGATAGCACCTCCAGTGAACCTACTGGAGGTAGGGCTAAGAATCACAAACTCCCTCTCCAACCCGTGAACAACTGGCTGGTTTGTAGGACAATCTGAGCTGATAGCAACTGAGGTACAAAAAGCAACTTAATGCTTGTATTGTTTGGTTGACTTTGCAAGCCTGGGGATGGTGGTCTGAGCATCTATAGGGAGGTTAACAGGGTAACAGCATACAGTTTGGCAAATATGGGGGATTTTCTTCTATCTTGTTTTTGAAATTTAGTATTGTTCTAGATGTTTTGTTTTGCTACGATTTTGCTTCATTCAACATTCTGTTTTTATTAGTTTTATTCTGTTTTGTTTTGGTTTGATTTTGATATAATCATGGCATGGACAACTATTGTGAAGATAACAAGATACACTATGGTAGCCATTGTTATTTTCCTAATATCCTGCTTTGAAGTTCTGTACCAATTTCACTGCTTTCTTTTGATTGGATTTATTCTGTTTTGTTTTGCTGGATTTTATTACCTTTAAAATAAAATAAAAGAAGTAACTAAAGTAGGGAATCAACCTAAAAAATGTGTATTTTAATTTTTGACAGATTTAAATTGCTACAAAATGGTGTACCAATTGTACTCTAATAAGCAATCTGAAAGATTGTCTCTGAACAGTGTTCTCTAACTTAGATTCATGCAAGTTTGATAAATAAACAATGTTTTAAATGCTTAGTTTAAATATATTGTAAATCTACAAATAAAAATAAATAATTTTAAAGTGCATTAGTCAATGGTTATCTCCTTTCCATTCTTTTCTCTGTGTGTGTGTGTGCGTGTGTGTGTGTGTTTATGTGTGTGTGTGTTTATGTATGTGTGTGTATGATCCAGTTAGATTCTCTTCTTTTTTTTCCTTTGTTGGAATTTATATTTTCTAGTTAGCCTTTATGTTGTAAAAAATTTGCCTTTCTTACAGGAATTACAAATATTTTTCCCATTTTTGAATGAATATTTGTTTGTTATTACAAGGTTTTCATTTTTTTAAACTGCTATGCTCAGAATATAAATTACTTATAGTTAAGATGAATTTATTTTAAATATGTAGCTGAATGAATTTTATAAAGTGCATAATCAGTGCAACACAATAAAGAATTCATATATTAATCCACATATGCATAGATAACAGATTTTTGACATAAGTCCTAAAAACATATATTAAAGAAGGGTATCTCCTATCAAAATGTGCTGGAATAACTGGATGTACATATGCAGAAGGACAAGAATATGTACCTTTCTATATATACAAATACCAGTTAAAATGAGTCAAAAAACCAAACATAAGACGACACTATACAAGTATTAAAAAAAAATTGGGAAATACTTTCAAACATAGGTATAGACAAAGATTTTTTTTGATAGGATCTAGTGATTGTTAATCTTGACTTTATCTTAATGATCTTGAGAGTTACTGAAGAGATTAATAAATAATACTTTTGGAAGCATTTGGGTGGATCATGAAGTTTGACTTGGGGAGCTGCTTCTGGTTCTCTGCCCTTTTCTCTTAGGCTTTTTTGCACCTCTATGCTTTCTGGGCACCAGGAGTTAAACAGCATTCCTCTGCCCTGTCCTCCCAGCCTTGATATATCTACTTTGAAATCAGCTGACTATGGACCAGAACTTCTGAAATGCCAAATCAAAATAAATTGCTTATCCTATAAACTGAGGGTGTCAGACTTTTTCTGACAGTAAGGAAAAGCTGAGTAATAAAAGCCCCAAAGGCAGAAAACTGATAAAATTAATGAACAGGACTGCACCAAACTAAAAAGCTTCTGAACAGCAAAGAAAATAATCAACAGGATAAAGAGACAACCATAAGACTCAGTTAAAACACTAACTTTTTAACAAGAGATTAATAGTGTATGTAGAGGGGAAAAAATCCATCAAATAAAAGTAAAATTATCCAAATTAAAATGATTAAATAATCTGAATAATTTCCAAAAGAATATAAGCAAAGGCTCAATATACAAAAATATGCTCCACCTCTCTAATATTCAAAAAGAAGATGATATGCCATTTCACACCAGCTACAATAACTGTTAAAATAAGACAAAAAAACAACAAATGAGGGAATGACATAGAGGAAAGGGAATTTATATATTGCCGGTGGGAATGTAAATTACCTAGCCATTTTATGAAAAATATTTAGATTCAAATAAAAAATAAATAAATAAAAATTACCCCATGATCCAGCAATTTGTACTAGGTACATATATACAGTAAATGAAAGCATTGCTTTAGCTACTCATTTCATGTTTATTGTAGCACTTTTAGCACAGTAAATATACAGGATCAACTGAAGTGTCCATCAAGGGATCAATGGCTAAAGAAAATATGTCATACATAAACTCAATTATGTATTAAGTATTATTTACATATAAAAGAGAATGTTCTATTACATGAATATGACAAGATTTGTTTATCCAGAAAAATGTGCGAATGTGTACTTCTAGATTTTTAAGAATGGTGAATAAAACTTGAATCATGAATAGTGATAAAAAGTCTTAATATGAATGTATGTTTTCATTTCTTTCAAGCAAATACAGAAGAGTATGATTTGTGGTCCATATAGTAAGTATTTCAAATTTCCAAGAAAATAAAAGTTTCCCCAATAGTTGAACCATGTTACATGTCATTAGTGATGCTGAGGGCCTCACTTGTTGATTTGTTCAACCCTGTCGTTATTGCTGTTTTTTTTAAATGTTCCAGTGATGGTTCAATTTTTAAAAATTTACATTTATATGATGACACGATACTAGTCATGTACTTGCTGGAAATCTATCTATCATCTATCTATCTATCTATCTATCTATCTATCTATCTATCTATCTATATCTTTTTGTTTGTGACTTCACTATTCAAGGCTTTAATTAAGTACTTTTCATATTGAGATATAATAGCTCTTTATGTATGGTATATACAAATTCTATATCATATGTGTATAGCTGATAAGTTCTTTTGTTTCTCATATCCTTGTCAGTGTTTTTTAAAAGTAGAGATTTGAGTAGCAGTTATGATAATGTACAATTCATTGCTTTCTTTTATATATTATGCTTTTTTATATATAATGCTTTTTATGTCCTGTCTGACATCTCCTTGCTCACCTCTGCAAGGGTGGGAAGACTTTGAACCTTGTGAGGGATTATTAAGTCTATGAAATTGTTGGATACTAGCAGATAATCAGGAGTAGTGCAGAAACTCATTATGTGCATGGGGTTTCAAAAAGAAAACTGAATGACCCAAAGCTCAGGGAACACTGCAAGTTCATCTGTCATATGCACTGGGAAAGTGAGAGCTGTAAATGGGCAGTTTGGAGAGAGTGGTTGGCTTGGGGAAGAATGAATGCATCCTTGGAAGACAGGAGTTACCTATTACAGAGTCTGCCTAGGCGTGATATCAATGTGCAGTTTGCTCTTCTGTGATAGGATTTTAATCTTCCTACTTCAGTGAAATTGCTGGGAAGCTGATTCATAACAATGACAGTAGTTTAAGAGGTTCTATCATCAGACCAACAAGAGTTCAGAGTCCCTTCATTTGCTGTTGCTAAAATGCCTGTGAATGGAAGTTTTGTCTAGAATACCAAATGCCATATTTGAGAACAGCATTTTCTGAAATCTTTTACCACAAAATCAGTAACAAATTTCTCCTGTGTTTTATTCTCTGTGTTATCTTTTTAGGTATGTGTTTTACTAGACATAAATGTTATTATTTAATATTTTCTTCTATTTCTATCCACAGTTTCTACTTGTAATATTCCAAAAGATAACTTTACTAGTAAAAAGTACCTTCTGATGAGAGTCCCCCAAATTCAGATAAGATCATAGTTTCTCAGGTCTCTAAATTTGAATTTGTAAAGAAATTGGCAGAGCTACACTAACTCCAAATCATAGCATTATTTTTAAGTTTCTTCCAAAGTAAGAGGAAGCCTCAGACACCTGTCTAACCCTCACATTCAGAGCATTCCCAGTCTATCTAACTGGAAATAAAATGAACGTTGTTTCATTTCTAACTGTATCACTCACCCCAAGTCAGCCACCCTGAGAACACTATCTCATTTCTTGTATTCTCATTTCTACATTGATTTCTCCATTCCTTATTCTGTCTCCACCTTCAGAAATTCTCTCTTTTCAGAAACCATTCTGCTTCTCTTGCTTTTTCAAGCAAACAATCTGAAAATAGCAGGAAGCATTACATCTTCATCTTCTCATGTTTTTTTGCTTTCTTGAATTAGCTCAAAATTCATTCTCTCTGTGAGGACATTAATTCCCTTGTTATTTTAAAGCAGTGATCATTTATGTTTTTTGCTGTAGTCATGGGCTCAGAGTAAACTAGAAATTTTTCTTCACATGTTTATATTCAATTCATTTTTACATTCTCTCTCCTATATAAAAACACTCAGTCCAGAATCTATTATAAGTTTATACAACCACTGCTTTTCCTTTTTAATTATCTGCACATCTCTATGTCATTTTTCTTGTTCACCTATTGTTTAAAATTCCATCTAATATCACATTATCTAACATTAATGTGTCTCCAATTCTGATATTTTCTATATCCTTAGTTAGGCTTGGACCAACACTCTGGCCTCATATCTCCTTAAATTTCTCCTTTGTTTTGTTTTGTTTTTGCTGTACCGGGGATTGAACTCACGACCTCGCACTTGCTAGGCAAGTGTTTATGCCACTGAGCTAAATCCCCAGCAATTTCTCCTTCTTTTATTCTTTTCCTTATTCTTAACTCCAGACTGAGAATAGTCATTCATTAATGTACTCTAGAACTTGCCAATATCTATCTGTTATCATTTCATCCACTCAAATTCATTCTTGTCTCATTTTATAAGCTAGCTCTTTCAGACATGAGAGTCCCATAGTTTTTCCAATCCCAGATGCTTCTTATTCATTAATCTTATGGCCTCCAATTCTTAACTCTGTACTTTTCATAGTCATACATTATAATCACTCACTTGAACATATATTCAATTATTTTCTCCTTTCCCAGATTTTTAAACTTTTACCTTGTTAATTTTTTTTTCTCTTTCCTGTGCTACTATGCCTTAGGTCTGAGAGTCTTTGAAATCATTTCCCCCCGATATACCTAAGCATTTCTCTTTTGTAAAAAAGGTAATTTCCATATGGTTTTACCTTCCCACTTTTTAAATATAGTAGTATTACTCTTTTGACCTTGGGTTTCCTATTCTTGCTGCATCTTTATTCTAGTGTATTTCTTTCACAACAGTTATTATTATTATTGATACCTGGGATCAAACTCACAATCTTGTGCTTACCAGGCAAGCACTTGAGCCACTGAGGTAAATCCCTGGCCCAACAGTTTTACTTTCTAAAATGCCACATATTTTACAAATTTGTTTAATTTGTTAGCTAATGTCTCTTCCTTGCCTTCTCACAGATAGGCAGAATGAGAAATACAGCTACTGTTTTCTGTACATCTGTTTTCACTGAAGTATTTCTATAAAATATGTAATTTAATGAATATTTTAAAAAGCCTAACAAACGAACAACACAAACTTATAGCAGAGACTATTCTGACATGAGTGACTCTGTGCCTTTCCCCTCTAGTTACAAAGATTTGTGAGAATGTTTCAACAGTTCTTCCAAAGTTCAACTAACTCCTCTATGGAAAACTCAATACTGAAACTTCCATCATATATTTTATATTTTAAAAATCCCCAATATTTTTCACTATCTTACTTTGCTTTAGGGAAAATTATACTTTATCTTTTGCTTAAATGTGAAAATATATATTCTTTAAAATTTATTGTATATTGCATAATAACATTTGTTCTACATTATACAGTAACATTGTATTGTATGTTAACATCTTATTAAAATGTTATCATCAGGTATACACTTGTTAAAAATAGATTAGAGAAATTCAGTAAGAAAACTTATGATCCTGGACCTCATATTTTCTATTACAAAGAATAGATCATGGAATCAAATAATTAAATTCTTTCTCAGTATTCATTCAAAAACCAGAAATAATCTCTTAAAGAAAATTTATATATGTTCTTTTCCAAGTAAGATTATTTACCATTATTGTCCTATTGGGAGTTTAATAAACTCTTGGAATTAAATTAAGTTTGGTTTTAAATTATAGAGTACTTGTCTAAATTCTATAGCAGAACACTTTGTTATACAATATTTATCAAAATACTGTATAAACCATTATTATACATTATGATATGTATCTTATAATATGTATATGACACATAAATTAGCAATCCAGGAGGTTTACCTAACTAGCTTAAGACTGTGCATGGAGATTTCTTTTCCACATATTTGCCTAATATGCAGGGTGACTGCTATAGATTTCCGTGGCCTGAATCACAGAAAAAAATTGATTGTTATTGTAATCATATAATGAAGTAGAGCCCTTAGGAGGTGGTTAGATCATAAGAATTGTGCATTCATGAATGGATGACCATCATTATTGCTGGACTTGGGTGATTCTAGTAGGTGTAAAAAAAGATGAGGTCAAATTGATGTTCTTTCTGTCTGTTGCACGTATTGACTTGATTTTTTCTATCATTCTGCAATGAAATCCCAAAGATCTTCATTATATTTGCACACAATGATGCTAGAATTTCTAGCCTCCTATAAGAAAAAGTTTATTTGCTCATAAATTAACTAGTCTTTTGCATTCTATTATATATAAGAAAGAGTAAGAAAATGTGTAAAGATAATTATATAGCTGGTAGCAGTTTAATATAACTTCATATTAATTTTATAAATTTGTTTTCAAGTTACTAACCAAAATATGCTAATGATAACTCTTAAACGTACCAAGTTAATATTAGGTGCTGATCGAGGTGGTCAAATATCTCTGAAAATTCAAACATTCAATTATTCTTGGTAATTCAAGTCATGTCAGTTTAACTTTTTCTTAACAGTTTAAAAAACCTTTATAGAATATATAGAAAATCACATACATTTCTCCAAATCTTTGCAGATGTTCATCTTTTTGGTAGTGGTATCTTGCTGCACAAACTGAAAATGTAACTAATGGTAACTGATGTTAAAAGGCAAAATAAAAAGACTAAAAACTAAAGTCCATGATTAAAGAAAGGATCACTGGTAATATCTCTTCCAGTTATATTCTACCACTTTGTTAATAAATAGCTATGTTGCCAAGTTGTTTTCTGAGATGTTAAAAAAATCAATATGCTTTTATATATTTCCTAAATATAAGTCAGTTCAACTTACCAGAATTTAAGTTACTAATTGTAGTTTTCTTGTGTAAGAAACATTGCACATTAAATCACAAATCTGTTTAAGATCGTTTTTAAAGGTAAAATATTAGTTTTCATAAACTCAAACTGTCAAATTAACATCAGTATGAAAATTGAAGAACTCAGTTAAAATTAACTTAATGTTATCTCAGGTTCATTTGATGTATAAATGTATAATTTTCATGATTTTTTTCCTGGTAGAACATTAGAAAAAGAGATATAAAATTTTATACTTTAAAGTTAATGATCATTGTACATGTTTTAGTAAAGCAGAAAAAAAGAATGTATGCCTTTAGAATGCAATTTCAATTAAATTCTACATTCTCTTTTTCTGTTTAGAACACTTCAAACTGCTTTGAACTTTCCCCAAATGATATATATCAGCATATAAAAGTAGACAGGGATTATACAAAATTTAGGAGCTTCTACCCAGCAAGAAAATAATCAACAATGAAGAAACATTCTTCACATTAGGAGAAAACACTTGTAAGCTATTAATTTGACAAACCATTAATTTCTAGATTATACAAGAAGCAAAAAAAAAACCCTCAGCAATAAGAAAAATACAAATAATACAATTGAGAAAAAGTGATACATGATCCAGACCAATATTGCTTAAAACAGGAAATGTATAGGTATAGGGCATACACCTGTGATCCTAGCACTCTGGGAAGCTGGGGCAGAAGTATTACAAGTTCACACTTAAGCTGGGAACTTGGCCAACTTAGTGACATACATTTTAAAGAAAAAAGTAGAATAGATACAAATGATCAATAAATGTGAAAAATGCTCAGTTGTATTAGCTATCGGGGACATATAATTCAAAACCAGATGAGATATCATTTCACTCTACTTGGATTGGTTGCTTTCAAACCCCACTCCCATAATGTCAAGGATATAGAGAAAGAGGAACTTTTAGAGCCTGTCAATGGGAATGTAAATTAGCACAGCCACTTTGAAGAAGAATATCAGAGTTCCTCCAGAAGCTAAAAATAAATCTACCTTATGATCCACCTTTGGCACTTTTGGGTTTATATCCATAGAGAAGGAACAACATTCAGCACATCAAAGAGATGTCTGTACTCTCGTGTTCTTTGCAGCACTACTCCTAGTAACCAGAGGATAAAATGAATCTAGGAGCACATCAATGGATGAATGGATAGAAAACATAGATGATAGGTAGATGGAGAGATTGATGATAGATAAACACATACATGAATATTCTTCAATTCTAAATAATGAAGTCTTGCTAATTGCATCAAATTGGATGTAAATGGTGGGCATTGTGTTAAGTAAAGTAAGTTGAAAAAAGAAAGACAAATAACATAGCTTATTTCTCATCTGTGGAAAGAAAAAAAAGTCGATCCAAGTGTAATCTAATGATTACCATCTGTTCAGAAAGGAGGACAGAGAAGGTTGTACAAAAGGAAACAACTCAGAGCGAGATAGAAGAAATAAGTTCTGCTAGCTGTGGTACACGCTTGCAATCACAGCTACTTGGCTGGCTGCAGAAGGAGGACTGCAAGTTTAAGGTCAGCCTGGACAACATAGGAAGATTCTTGTTTCAAAATAAAACAAAAAAGAAAAATGGGTGAGGATGTAGCTGAATGGTAGAACTCTTGCCTAGTATGTGGGAGGCCCTAGGTTCGATCTCCAGTATCACATGGAAGAGCAAAGGGGAGGGATAAAGGGGAGGACAAGGGGAGCGACAAGAAGAAGGAATCTTTTTAAAGAAGGCTTGAAGACTTTGAACGTTAATTATAAGGGGACATAAGGGCTCACTGTTTTGATTTGATCATTAGATGTTGCATAAATCATTGAAATGATACTCATACTATTTAGAATTATTACATGTTTATCAAACGTAAAACAATCATGGAGAATGGATAGGATTATATTGATCCTAACAGGGCACTCATCTATTTTTCTATCTATCTATCTATCTATCTATCTATCTATCTATCATCTATCTATCCATCTATCTATCTATCAATCCTCTATCTATTAATCTTTGCAATAGTTGGGGTTGAACACAGGACCTTTGAACCGAGCTGCATCCCAAATCCCAATTTTATAAAATTTTTATTTGAGACAAGGTCTTACTCAATCATAAATTTACTGGGTGGGGCTGAAACCTGTGGTCCTTCTCAAGCTCCCTGTATGCTGGGATGTGAACAACCGTGTTTAGTATCACTAGAAATGGCAGCAGGTTGGTGTTACCAAGGCTTTCCAATTTGAGGTCCTACTGTCTTTTTCTGTGTTATTCATTTCATTTCATCCACTGTGTTACATGTCTTGAATTTTCTGAATTTTGCCATTTTATTTTTTCAGTTCAGTTAGAGTACAAAAATAGTTAAGGGTGCCTATGAAACGAACAATATCAAATGCATTTTAAAAACTCTTTATTCAGTTGAATATATATGACTTACCTTCCTCCATTTTGCATGTTTGTTGTCAAATAGGAGTGGTACTTCTTTTTTCTACTGTGGTAGGGAGAGGTGTGCAGTTCTATTATCACTGGTTAAATGCTTTATTTTACTGGAGGAAAAATATTATGATTACATGGATTCTGGCCTAAATATTCTCTTGGAATTAATTTTTATGGTTATTTGTATTTGGTGGTAAATAGCAGAAAGTATATGTAGAGTTGTCATATTGGATAAAGAACGTTTACTCCTGTTAAAAGTGCTCATTAACATGAAATGAAAATGATTAAATTTAACCAAATTGCCTCAGAATAAAAAACAAATTTTTCATCTACATTATGTTTCAAAATGTTAATAAATATTTAATTTTATTAACCATTGTTACTTCCATTCCATATCTCCATGGTTTATTTTAAAACATTTAGTATGTAAGCCGATTTCAGTATCTAATGTTAAAATAAAAAGGCATTTTTTTCAATAAAAGAGAAAAATACTCAAACATCTGTTTTCAAGATATCTATGTTCTATTCATTTTAGGAAGACAGGAAAATCACCAATCATGCAGACTTACAACAAAAAGTCATCATTTTACAGAAGCCCTTAATTTTTACCAGAATTTACATTATAGATTTTTTTTTTATTTTTTAACTTAAGAGAATAGCTGGACCATTCAGCTCGGCTACCCTCGAGGTACAGACACATGAATGTGTTTCATTGATGACAATGTGAGCAGAAGTTGTGTCTACAACATTCAGGTAGGACTGTTAAAGAAGAAGACAAAAGCCTAGCATGCTTCTTTTTCAACAAAGATGAAAATGCCCCCAACAATCTTGAAAATCACATGTTAAAAGTAATAGCCTGGTTCACCTTAGTGTGAAACTGAATAAATATGAAATGTATAGTCAAATCATGCACATGCAGCATGCTCATTACTGTGTGCCAAACACAGATGCCTCTGGTTTCTAGGTACTAATGTGTTTCAGTTAACCAAAGTGTCACAGCAGTAATTGATGCTGGGTGGTTAAAGAAGCCTCTGTGATGGAGTAATACTGAGAAATCTTAATGAAGGAGAGAGAAATTAATTTGTCAAAAGCAGCATGCTACTGCCAGAATGAGAAATTATTACAAAAATTGGAGATTGGAATAATTTTGAAGCTCTTGTGGAAATACAGGAGATTAATGTAACTGAAACACTAGTCCCAGGTAGAAGGAAAGGAAATCAGATGGTATCTTGATGGAGCCCTATCACCTAGAGTCTGAAAAGCAGTGAGTCTTTTGGATTTCATCCTGTAAGACATAGAGACAGAAAAATATGACATGTTCTAATTCTATATAGAAATCATGTCTTTTGTGTTGATAATTGAATATGGCAGATACCCTGATGGAACTCTATGAAAGCTATTCTAATTAAAGCACTTGTTATAATATTCTTTCTAAACACTGGGTTAGCTATACTCCATAAATCTTGATATATTTTTTTCTCTTTCATTCAGTATAGTTTAAGAAAATTCCTTTGATACTTCCTTTTTAATCCATGGATTACACATAAATTTATCGATTGTTATATATTTCAGGGGATATTCCAGACATCTTCCTAGTATTGATTTTATTTATTTATTTATTTTAAAATTTATTTATTTATTTATGGCACTGGGGATCGAACTCATGAGCTCACACTTGCCAAGCAGGTGCTTATGCCACTAAGCTAAACCCCCAGCCCGTAGTATTGATTTTAATTTGATGCCTTGTTATCAAGTATGGTTTCCATTTCTTTCCTTTTTCCTTTATAAAAGTGCGTTAAGATCTGTTTTATAGCCCAGAATATGGTCTAATTTGGGTCATTTTTCACATATACTTAACAAAATTTTGCTTATGTTTTTAGCTGCAGTACTGTATAAATAATGTCAAGTCTGTAGCTATGTTTTGTCAGCTCAGGTAGGTACATGGATAGATAGGTTTTCATATCTTATTGATTTTATGTATTTTGTGAGCTACTAAAAGACAAAGTTGCCATCAGCAATTAGGATTGTGATGTTTTACTTTCTTATTATCAGAGAAGTTTTAAGACTTCTTGGAGAACTTAAGTTTTTTCACAATGTATAATTCCTCTTCATAGTTGGTAAGATTCAGTATTCTGAAGTTTATATCATCTTATATGTATTAATAGAGGAATCCCAGCTTTGACAGACTTGGAGCCTGATTGAGAAAAAGGGATGATCATGAGATTATAGATTTATCAGGTGACTATTCAGCAGGTTTTTAGTTTATGTGTGTGGTTTTATGTATATGGGTGGGTGTCTCACAGTACAAATTTATCTGCGTGCTCAGGGATGGGAAGATAGGGGAAGTAGCAGGGGAGAAGAAACACAGAGGGCACTTACATATCTAGTCGATGTTGCATGATAACATGGCAGAGCATTTACAAGGGCAGTAATGATTTAAGAGTCTTTGTACCTCAGGGCTTATCTGTTACTGACAGATGTAGAGTGAAGTTTCAGGGAATATGCAAAGCAGACAAGCTCTAAGTGGCTGAAAATATGCTTGTGTGACTATTTTTAAAATAATTGCATGTGTAAATATTTGAGTTTGGCACTGGCAGGCTTTTTAACTAATTGGTTGCAGCCTGCAGTGAAGAAATAAACATCCTGGAGGCCAATATAGAGAAGCTGTCATTTTGTCTCATTTATATAACAATCTACCCTCATTCCCATGTTGGTTCATAATCTAAATTCTATGTTGATTTGTAGTGCTTGAATTTGGAGCCAGCAGTAAAGCATTTTCAAAACCAAGAATCTCCTTGAAATAGGGCACTAACTAGAATTTCAAAGCTCATTCTCAGTCAGTTTGCACAGTTAGTGGGGAAAAGCTTGGAAAATACATCAGAAAAGGAAAAATCTTTGATATGTTCCACCTGTTTATTCAGCTACATAATATGATGTTTCTGGTTCATGTCTCCTATACTTGGTGAATTTATATACCCGCATGAGGCAAAATGTGCTAGCAAGTTCACAGATTCCTTTTCCATTTGGATCTTGGGCTATGTCAATGACAGCAAACTTTTTGGAGATGAGGGCCCAAAATGTAACTCAAAATCCACCTATTTATCACAAAGTGCCAACACTGAAACTGAACCCAAAGACTCAGGTTTTAGTTTATCAAATACAACTCGTACATTAACCTCTCTTGTTTTAAACAAAAAACACAATAACATGCACCACTGGGCTGGAATCTATCTATGTCTATTCAATTAAATTATGAAAAATTTAGTGCTTCTAGATTGATTTTTTCAAAAATCAAAAACATTATATGTTAGCTACTGAACACATTAAAAATAGCTCCAGAGTTAAAACTTTGTAAGTCATGTAACATTATTTAATCTTAAGTTAATAAAAAATAATTGGGTCATATGTGAAAGGCTTAGATACCAGTGTTAGAGAGGTAGTGGAAAAGTTAAAGAGATGGTGCCTAATTGGAGGACATGAGTTTACTGGGGGCATGGCCTTGGCATCTCTTGTCCCTTCTTTCTTTTGTTGCCTAGCTACTGTGAGGTAAGCAGTTTCCTCTGCCACTTATTTAGACCATAACCTACTGTACTGACATAGACTCTTGGCAGCAGGACCAAACAACCAAGGATTGAAGCCTCTGAAACCATAAGCCAAAATCATTCTCTTTGCACTTGCAAATTGAACCATTTCAGGTATTTTTTCATAGTTATAGAAAGCTGACTCATGATGTGATTCTTTAAAATTGGAAATAAATCAACAAATATCTACTCAATATTTTATAGTAAGCCCTATGGTCAAATGAGATATACACACACATATAAAATGCATGTATATAAGCCTAAAGTGTGTAACAATTGGAGACAAGTGAAATTTAATTCACAAGTGATACATATGTCAACATTGCATGTTCAACTCCTCATATATATTGGTTTCTGAAGTTAGAACCAAGTTTAAAGTATCATTTAAAATAAATAAAATTAATTTAAACAGACAAGTCCAACATTTTCAGAAACTGTATTCACACAATAATAATTCTTGAAATACACAAAGATAAATAGCTATGAATGTGAATATAAAAATTTTGCAAGATACCAATCACCTTGAAATGTAGTATAGTATAAAAATATTTCAAAGCAAAAACCCAGAGTATGTCAGAAACTTTTCAAGTCAATTTAATGTACGCACACTGTCGACAGCCTCTCAAAACAGTCAACATATTTTTGAAGGGGAAAGATTACGTAGGGAATGTGCACTACTAAAGAGCAATGTATTTACACATTTTGCTAATCATTAAAGAGGACCAAAAGTAGTTACTCTTTTGTGGGAAGAACAAAAGCATGCATTTACTTTATTGCCCAGGGGCTATATTCTTGTTTTACAGAGATTTTCATCATAATGGAACGATATAGTAATGACAATTTGTTAATTGGACTCGGTGAATAGAAACTTCTAGACACCAACAATGCTTATGTATGTGTAAAAAATGTGTTACTTGAGATATTAAAGGTTAAATGGCCTGGAGAATGTGGAAAGAATGATGTCACTGTGTCTTCCATTTCCTTTCATTGAGAAAGTCTTTGGTGAAGTTCCTTAAATATTAGAGGTAGCATATACCAATAAATACATAGATGATAATTTTCCAACCAACTTTTGTGTCTGACAAATGAACACAGAGCAGAAGAGACTCTAGCTGGTTCAGGTTTTAGGGTAAGATGGCTTTTATCTGTATCACATGTCGCAGGAAACCTATGATGTTAGAAATGTTGCAGTTCTAAATGGCAGTGGGTAATCTCTCTGAAAAACCAAATAGCAGAGATTCAGGAGTGTTACAAAGAAACACAACACCATCTGTGACAGCAAATTCTCTCTTTTTGTAAAAAAGACCACTGATATCCTACTGCATACTAGCAGTCTGTGTTTCTGAACATAACATTTGTACCCCTTTTGAATAGGACATTATCAGGTCTGCTGACACATAAAACCACATGAACAGAGTAGTTCATTCTGAAGTGGAGATGGTACATCAAGAGCTGAGATTGAGCACATTGAAAAGTTATGAGTAAAATTAGGTGATTAGATGGACAACAAATTTGTGATTTCTACCTATGTTACACACTGGCATCTCTCCTACAACTCATACCTGTTGTGTGATAGGTCTTTTCTCTACCCAGATTGCTTCTCATGTAAGTTAGTACAATATGATGATGCTGGCTGAAAATAGATCAATGCCCAGCCCCAGTCAGGAGCAGCTCTAAAGAAGAGTGTGGAAAGAAATTCTCCCAGTGCAGCTACATGCAATTTGCATATTTTATTAAATTCATATAATTTAGAAATATTCTTGATTATAACTAATGTTAAATGACACTACTAGACTTTTAATAACCTAAAAGAAAAATATTAGAAAATAGAGGCAAGAAAATCTTGAAAAGAGGCACTTAGGTTAATATATATTTATTGTACAATTTATACTCACCAAAGTATGTCCAGCATGTGAGAAGTGTTCGACAGTCAGATGGGAAGGACAGCATATTTTTTTTTCCCTTGGTCTCACCAAGGATGTTGCTTTCAACAGCAAAACTGCTGGCGAAACAAGCAGCATTTCTTGGAATGAGTCTTCAGCAACCGATAAATAGACTATATCACACTCCTTCTAGTAATTCCTCTTTGACAGGATGTGAATACAAACACGCATTTGCTTTTCATTGCCAGGGCAGCACTCCTATTTGAGGGCTTATCTCATGGCCCATGGGTCTATATGTTACACTACAAAATCAAATAATTAATGCTAGTCTTGATTAACTTGGAAATTTATAGTTGTGGTTGTAGAATAGCACCTGTTTTATGACTGTAAATCATTTGGCCAATTCTCTGGATTATCTCTTTGTCTGATAACAGCAACCAAAGAACAATTAGAACAACCACAACATACAAAGAGTAAGCTTACCAACAAGGGGCTCAGACTCCTTGACAAGAAAGTTATGGATCACTCCACAAAGTGACCAGCCTCTACTCTGAAAACTACTGATGAAACATAGAATTAGTCATAGAGAAGGGATATGGTGCATATCAGTGATGTCCTTGAGACAGTCTGTTACTGGAATGTGGAATGTGGCATGTTTGGGGACACTCTTGTATCTTTATAAAGCATGTGTCTTGTTACAACTTGTGACATTGGGTTTCATAGAAGACACAAGTAAATTTGAATGGCATAATAATAAACAGTGTTGGGTATCTTTCCTGTGGGTTCTGCTTCAGATTCTCTTCTTTATTCCAGTAACTGCTGTGACAAATGGTTTTTGAGCCGATTTTGACCATTTTCATTCAGGTTCAGTCTGTGGTGCTTTGCTACACATTTTTTCAATTGTGTCTGGCTTCCTACCCTGGGGTTTACCTGTGGGAGGCCCACAGAAACCCTTTTAACATTCTTAGATCTGCAACTCAAGTGGAGTGGTTAAAACCATATAAGACAAATCTTGACCAGTAGCAATAGAATCCAAGGACCAAGTGCTATTTTTCATAGGCATTGTGTTTATATACATTTTATGATTCTCAAAAGATCTTGAAGGAAGAAACATAAATAAGTGACAGACTGAGTAATTTATCCCTCTATTATTTCTGCCTTCTCTGTCGTGTTCCCTGTGTTCATTATTCTTACTCCTTAGGATTATATTTTCAAACATACTTTTACATACTACTCTTTTTAGATTCCAATCTTACAGACAAAGGGAAATCTTGATACTTCATTTTTCTAAGCCTTCAGTTGAAAATAAATAAAAACTCTAGCAATTTATTTTTCCAGTTTCTTTAACTAACCATTTAGTTAGTCATCTGTAAATTAAGTTTTTAGGAAATGCACGTATTTATGTCTGAGTATCTGTGTATGCATGTGTATGTATGTGTGGGTACTTAAGTAGAAACAAATGTGAACACTGAAACCCAAGATGTTTTGTTTAACCACTACTTTAAGGGCAAAATTATGAAAGCAAAATTGGTACTCTTCGAATTCTCAAAATTTAATAGAAATTTTAACCAGAAAATAAAGTAATAATTAATGAGTAATAGATTGAGAATTATAGACATTTAATTTTTTGTAGTGATTATCTTTATGCTTATTTAGATGCAAAATCAGCTTTAAGTCAACTGTCAATTTAATAGCAATTTCAAGGATTATTACCAGATATTTTGTAATGTGTCTATTAAAAATGTTGTCCCATTTAAAATCATACATTAAATTGAGTACTATGCCTTACTTTTATGTTCATTATATTGAAGTGTATTTAATGTCCCAAAAGCAAGCTAGGATATTTAGATAGGTTACTATCAAAGATTGTTATATTTTATAATGTTGGTTTATTATGTTAAAAATTTTTTATTAATTTCAGTGACTTGAAGTTTTAGCTTATATAATTTTTGTAGTTTTTGGATACCTTATTCTCCCTGAGATCACATATGTAGGAACCAACATTGTCCTAAGTGAAAAAAATAAAACATGTAGAAAGAAGCAACAAGAGCTCTTAGGACCTGAAACTGACATCATAAAGTGCAAATAAAGCTAATATACTTCACTATGTGAGAGTTACTCATAATTCAGTTCTGTTCTAGTATTTTCTAGATTTCTTACCAAGAAATTTGGAAGTAAACTAGAAACAAGTAGAAGGCAGGTCTTGTTATAAGCAAGCATACTGGCAAGGAAGAAATATCAGACAATGCAAAGACCAAGAGACTGAAAAGTATATGTAACAAACAAGCAATCGCGGTCAGCATTCCTACAGGTGTAAGATGAGTGTCTTCTGTATTTCACTTCCCTGAGGAATCCATTGCCTGGCAATGGCATGGCAGTTTTCATAGTTATAAAAATCAATGCTTCACATTTGTAACAGCTCACATAAATTAATAATATTTCTTGAAAATTGCTTCATGATAGGATACATTTATTTTCAAAGTGTAAGTATAAATACAAAATTTAATTTGTAATTTATGCAGGAAAAATAAATGTGCTTCTAGGATACAACTTCAAAGTGTAAAAAAGAATATAATTTTGATGTAGGAAAATATATAATTCCTGGCCTGTTAAATGTCAGATATGATAAGTTCATGGTCTCGTGGCATTGAGAAATGAAGTCACAAAACAAAGGAAAAAGGAGTGTTTTATCAGATGTCAGGGAAATAAAAATAGCTCCTAAATTTCCAGCGAGGGAATCCAAATGGATGACACTGAGGATTTGGGTCAGGGGTAATTTATACAGAAAAGTCACAATGTGGGTACAATGTGGTTCAAATTGTAATCAACCTACAGGATTATAAGTATGACCACTTAACTAGTATTAAACCAACAGGGAAGTACATGGAAAGATCACGACAAATCTTAGAGAAGAGAGTATGAGTTCAGACTTCAGGTCACCCATCCATGTATCTGACATCTATCTGGGCCCACTGGAAGTGGTGCTGCTAGCAACAGTATAATTGCAAGTTGTCCTTTATCTCTAGGAAGGCATGCAGGCCTTTTGACAGCTTTTTCTTCCTGTGGCCTGGCTGTGTTTGGACTGGCTTCCCGTCACACTTCTGATGGTGTTATTTTTTGACTTCCCTTCAGGCTCAATTCCTCTCTGATTGTATACTAATTTCTATCTAAATTAGCAGCCTATAGTAGCTTCATATCAAAGTAAAAAACAAAGATATCCTATTATTGAGTAAACATGAGAAAGTGATGTTCAACTACTGTTCAGGTGACATAATTGATTTTGAAGTTCAAGACAATGTTAACATAGTCATTTATTATTTAAAATTATTTCACACAGCATAATATTTAACAAGTATGTTCAATTTAATAATTTTACCTTTCAAGTCCTTTTTGTGCATGTGTGTGTGTTTGTGTGTGTGTGTGCTCATGTGATACTGGGGATTGAACCAAGGCCTTCGCACTGAGCTACATTGCCAACCCTTTGGTTCTTTTTTGTTTTCAAATAGGCTCCCTAAGCTGCTCAGTTGCCAGGGTTGTGCCTGAACTTTTGATCCACCTCTTGCCTCAGTTTCCCAGAGTTCTTGGGTTGTGCTGTCATGCATGGTTTAGATTTTTACTTCTTTGAAACATGTTGTTCTTTTTTCTTTTTTTCATTTTAAGGAGAAAAAAGACAATTAAA
The DNA here is from genome assembly GCA_004027455.1 of Hydrochoerus hydrochaeris. Classification (NCBI taxonomy): domain Eukaryota; kingdom Metazoa; phylum Chordata; class Mammalia; order Rodentia; family Hydrochaeridae; genus Hydrochoerus; species Hydrochoerus hydrochaeris. The sequence goes on from PVLA01001226.1 coordinate 313,334, forward strand.
AATAAGTCTGTTCATCCATTTCAGTTTCATTTTTATAATTTCAGACAAAATTATTAGTTAAATTGTATATATAATTTTCTTTGTTCATTTATCTACCTTTCTTGGTTCCTCAGCCTGAGTCATATAACATAGGCCACTGATAAATTTTGTATTTAACTTAATAATACTTTGTATTGCTTATAGTATTTATATGTTATCAAAGTAAAACCAGATCATAAATTTTAAAGGCAAAAGTAATCACTTTTCATATTTAATCAATACTTTATTTTGGAATGCTAGTACAATGCTGATTAAATAATACCTTCTTAATAGATAATTATATTTATATATAAAAATCAAGTATGATTATGTGAAAATGATATATTAGTTTCTTATAAATGGTTGTGTCATTGCACAGTGTCCTAGAACACTCCCCAAATAGCAAATGGGTAACATAGACTCACCCTACTCACCAGGTAAGTTGGAAATTTCCTGACTTCTATTACAGAAAAAGAATGTTTAATACACTATTGGGCAGAATTTTAAAAATACACAGTCAAGGAAAATAACATTGGTTATCAATAGACAGGCACACTGTTGCCCATGATTCCTTGGGTATGAATATGCAGTTTCAAAGTTGGAAATTTGGGGAACTTATTTGGGGAACTTATAGGAGGGGATTTAAAAGTCACTGACCTTTTCTGTAGGGGAGGACGGTGGCCAATTCACAGTGGTTTAGCCCATTCATAAAGGTTCATTTTACAGGTGAAAAGAAAGAGCCTAGACACAGATGAAAATGTCCACTGACAGATAAAAATGAGCAGTCAGGGCTCATTTATGTATGCTAAATTCAGGTCTGAGTTTATTGTATGCTCAAGGACCATGTAAGTTCTTTCTTATTTATTCATTTATTTAGTTGTACATGTTTTTAGTGTATGTTTAGAGTCCTTGTGTGGATTTCTTTTTCTCTTTTTTTTTCTTTCTTTCTTTCTTTCTTTCTTTCTTTCTTTCTTTCTTTCTTTCTTCTTTCTTTCTTTCTTTCTTTCTTTCTTTCTTTCTTTCTTTCTTTCTTCTTTTTCTTTCTTTCCTCTCTCTTTCTTTCCTTCTTCTTTTTCCTCTTTTTGAATGTGTTTTAGTCCTGAATCTGTAGATATTATTTAAAGGTACAATTTTAAAATTAAATTTCTGCAGCTATAAAACCCTTTGACTGAAAGAAATGCACCTTAACACAAGATAGTTATAAGCAAAACTACTAATTATAAGTTGAAATGTGAAATGTGTTGCAAAGCCACCCAATTTTCTCATGCTTCAAATCTGCTGGCTTGTGATATGAGTGTGTGTGTGTGTGTGTGTGTGTGTGTATGTATGTGTTTTAAAATGTCTTTTCAAAAATGTATTGCCTTACTAAATTCTTTTACTGACTGATCTATGGTTTTAGAATATAAAAATGACAAAATGTTTCCTATGATTGCTGTTTAAAATAATTTACCAGTTATATAAGCTCTGCATTTCACCTTTATTTTAATATGTCTTTTGGATAGCTTGATGGAGTAAAAATTGTTTAGCCATCCATTCTACAGATATTTATTAATGATTTTCCATGTGCTCTTTGGATACTGGAGATAAAACAGGAAAAAGAATAAAAGATTCAAACTTTTATTTCAGGGTATCTACACTTTTTAGGGAAAAATGACATACAAATATAGTCAGACACAGTTTGGGTTACAGAAAAAAAAAAACAGAGATATAAATCACACAGAGTACCAGAGATGGTTAAATTGTTGCTCTTTTAAACAGAAAATTTAAGTACAACTTCTTTGTAAAATTTAGAGTAGAAATATGAAGATATTGAAATGAGATGTAGTCTGCTTATTTATGACTTTGCTTCATTCTTTTGCTGTTGAGCCTAATTACCTGATAGGCTAGAAACTTAATTAATGGAAGCAGTTTTATTGTAATTATAACTTTGATGCTGCCAAAGTTCCCCTCTATCCTAGTCTGATATATAAGTTCAAGTGACAAAATGCGCAGGTCTCATGAGTATCTATTTATTTTGTTTGAGATAGAAATAATGAAGCTATTTGCATCAAATCACTGTAATTCTCATAGAGGTGACTATGTCAAGATACAGGGCTAAATTTTAGGTTATTTAATTCCTTATTTTTTTCACTGAAATGCAAAACTAAATAATGAAATAATGGTTAATATCTGTGATGAGTATATGTCAAAGGTTTTCTTATTGGACAAGTCAAAAAGAATTTAAAATATTTATGTGCTGCAAATTCTTCCAAGGGTGTCAGACTGGTTCATTGTCATTGGATACAGTAATAAGATTTGAGCATTATCATTTTGAAATCAGGCTGACACTTAATAACAATGGCCTGTATTTAAAAATAATCATTTCCTTAGTAACTCACAGCCTTTAATAGCTCTTTCTCTCTAATTCACACAACTTCAATGAAAATTTAAGAGAATGCTACCCCTGCCTTTTCTCCCAGGGCTGAAAGTCTTATGCAGAGTAGCTTCATCGCCTCAGGTTAATCAACCTCTTAGCAACAGAGCTGAGAATAGAACTGAGCCTACTGACTTTTTCCAAGAAGTTTCAGATCCTTGCTCTATTGAAAGTAGAATGTGATTTTTGTCATTACCAGATGCAGAAGGTAAAAATAAAAAATTGCCTATGTCAAAATCTCACCACCTTTACAAAGGTTAGCTTTCTCATGGTTCACAAAATAGGCTTTAATTTCTTTTCCTTTTTTAAAAAAGTATCTAGAAACAAATAAAGTTCTTGAAAAATCATAAAATGTGATTCTTCTTTCTGTTTCTCATATATCAATGTCATTATTATGACATTATTCTGGACACTGTTAATAAAAAAGCACTTACTAGTCCAGTCTAATTAATGGCCATGGCTTTAATTTTTTAAAAATGTTACTCAGAGCAAATTATAGTATATGAATAAAGAATGACAATGATATTTATAAAATATTAGTTCACTTTTCTACTATTAAAAGGAACTTCTAGAAGAATCAGGGCATGACTACAACATACATATTTTAGTTTTATTTAAAAAAAACTACATAAAAAGTGTTGTGCTACTTCAGTAGAGTGGAAATCATCCAGCAAATACTTTAGCAAAAGTTTTGTAAATGCCAATCATAGTTTGCATTTTGGTATGCAAATATGAGGGAAAACAGGACACTACAAGAGAAAAAGCATGCTGTGTGGTCTCTCCTGCAGAAATGGGACAGTGCAGAAAAGCTGCTTTTGTGAGTAGAGCTTGTAGGCAATGACCATTATTTTGGACCATCTTTCTTCTATTGCTTTGATCTGCTAACTGGTTCTACTGCTTCCTGGAGCAACACGCATTTCAAATCACTGCACTTTGTGAATTTGCACTTTAAGTGGTTTCATTGTAATACTACTATTCTGTGTACAGAGGAAGCTCAATAATTTTTTCTTCAAAAAGTCAACAGTTCCAACATTTTTCAAAAGTTTAAATCTCTTCTGAGACTCAGGACAAACTCTTAGCTATGGAACCCTGTAAAAATAAAAGTCAAGTTACATCATTTCAAGAGTCAATGGTGTGGTGTAAGTATTCCTATTCCAAAAGGGAGGAATAGGGGAGTATAAAAAATCAGATCAAGGAAGACCAAAACCAAGCAGGGCAAGCATTAAATCCTATATCTCCATGCCTAGCATCTTGGGCACATGCAGTGAAATGTGAATTCCCAAGGGCATGGGTGATCCTGTGCTATGGCCTTGCCAGTCACACCCCACAAGATTTCTCTCTTGATCTATAGCTTTTATTGGCTGATGGTACATATCCCCGGCATTTCTGACATTTTTGAGCCACCACTGTTCTTCAGCTTCATTCTTTTAGTTTCATGGATTCACTCTCAGTGGCTCCTTGCCTGGCCTTTCTCTGAAATCTGAGTAAAAATGTACATGACTTCATAACTCTTGCTTTCCAGTATCACATGGACATACCTAAAGTCTGCTGTCAGTGGAAGCAGCAGCCAGGTCCCCTTGGACCATGGTTATAGTGGCACCTGAAAGTCTAGATGACTGAACACAGTGAAATGAATCCTGGGAACCTGTTCCCTAGAAGGTCCTTCTCCAGCAGCTTTTCTAGGGGCATTCTTCTCAAAAGAGTGACACTTTTGTACTCATGATCCTGCAAAGTGTGAGGTATTGATGATTCCTAAGATACTCTCAAGGTATCTTTCTTTTGATTCTTATACAAAGTACTTGATTTGTTTTTAATGGTGCTAAATTATTTTGCAAGCATAACTCCTTTGGTCCGAACTTTATACATGATTCCTTCTGACCTAAAATAGAAGTTTTAAATTTTTTGCACTGTCTTTTAGTCCAAGTTTTCACTATACATCTCACTAGAAGTATCTAGGAGTACCCATGCCATAGCCCAAATGCTAGAATATCTTGAAATTTTTCACTAGGTTAATTAGGCCACTGTTATCTCAGTTTCTTTTTAAAGTCACAGGACATGGGAAAAATGTAGACAGATTTTCTGTCAGACTATAACACACATGTCCTTAAGTACAATGGTCAATGGAGTCCTTGTTCAGAACTGTAAACTTCTGAGCTTGACTTATCCTGTCTGCATTCCTGCTAGCATTCTGGTCTTCTGAGCTTGGACAATGCTCACCCATGAATATCCTTCTATTACATTCAAAGGTTTCTCCAACTCCATCTCAGAAATGTTTTCAAATTCTTTCCAAAAACCATTCCAAAGTCTTCTAAATAATATAGTTAGGTACAGGAAGAGCAGTGACTACTTCTTTACTGCCACTTTTTTGTATTAGCTTTCCTATCACTGAGACACAATACCTGACATCTATAATTTAAAAGAGGGAAAGTATAATGAATCTCACAGTTTTGGTGTATTCAGTTTACAATCAGCTGCCACATCATGGCAGATAGCATGGTGAAGTAAAGCTGCTTAACTCATGGTAGCTGGGAATAGAGAAAAGGAACAAAGTAAGACAGGAAAGCATGAAGAATCAGATATAAACCCAATTACCATGCCTCTGTGACCCACTCAGAAACAACTGGAAGTGCATGCCAGTTCTTGGGATGGCACTTAATCAAGTTGGAATTCCACCTGCCACTCTTGGTTTAGGGGATGATCTTTATTTTGTGGCTTTGGTAGTATATTTGAACAGGGTTTTCTGCCCATTCCATAGAACACTCAAAGCAAATAATGACATGCTATGTAAAATATTGGTCAAGCAGGTGGTCTTGTTCTTGTGAAAAAGAAGAGCAGTCACCATGTGAGGTGACAGCCACAGCACTAACATTGGAGAGCTCACTAGGATACTGCAGCATGTCTTTCTACTGCAATGTGTCTGTTAAACAAACAAAGCACATGACATTAATAATTTTTGATATTTTCCACAAATATATGTGTAAAAGCATAGCTAGAAAGCAAATATATATATATATATATATATATATATATATATATATATGGAATGAACCATAAGTAATTACAATCAGTAATGACAGAAGAAGTTATCATCAGTGATTATTGTTATAATTAGAATAAAAATATCCCCCCAAAAATCATTTGGTCAGGAGTGCTGCTTTAGAGAGGCAATTGGATTATGGGGTTAGTATCTTCCATTAATTCATTATAATTTATTGCTGAAAGAACTATTAGGAGAGGAAATCCAGTGGAGTAGGTGGGTCACTAGGACAGTCTCTTTGCAGTCTCTCCTTCTCTCTTCTGAGTATCTCTCCTTTCTGTTCTCTCTCTTTCCCTCTCTCTCTCTTTCTCTCTCTCTCTCCTCTCTGTGACTCTTATTTTTCTCTTTCCTGGTGGTGATAAATATGGCAGATTTCCTTTTCCACAGCCTTCTGAATTGACATTTGTTCCTTGGATTTAGCTTATTACAGGCTAAAACATCTGAAATTGTAACTCTTTCTTCCTTACATATGTCAAGTATTTTTTTCCCAAAGAAAAGCTGGCCAACACAAAGATGAACAGTGTGTCAGGTAACAAAAATTTAGTATGAGACCACATATAGCCCTGCATATATATAATAGTGTTTCTCATATTGTAAGCATTGGTGTAGGGTTTGTCATTTTAAAATTATTTGGTAAGTGATGTTCACCAAATAATTATGTATTGAATCATATGCCAGATATACTTTAAGTTCACAATATTATAGTGAATAGACCAACGAAACAAATACTAAAAGAAAAAATGACCAATTACTGTTACAAAATAGTCATATTTTGGAAGTTTGGGAGTTATAAGGAAACAGAATAGATTTTACAAATAACTGACACATTAGGCGTCTCCACATTTGGACCCCTTCCCTCTCTGGGAGCTATTTGCAACTGGTTGCCAAAACTATAATAAATATCCTGATTATTCAAATCATTAGTTGCGATCATTAAAAAAGCACTGAATGTGGTTTTTTATTTATCAGGATAATGTAGTTAAACAAAACAAACAAACAAACAAACAAATAAATAAATAAATGTATTTTGTCCTAGTTTTCTGAAAGGAATATAACTTTATAAGAGCTGATCATAATGAAAATTAGTGTGTTCCTCATTTGTGCTTTAAAAACTCCACTATAACTATTGTGTGAAATATTTATCAGATATACTTGAAGTCTCCAGGTTTCTGAACCCCTCCTTTGTGCAATAAATATAAAATTTTTGAACTTGATGCTTTATTTGTTTATTTATTTATTTTTGGTACCAGGGATAGAACTCATGACCTCATGGTTGCTACTGAGCTATATACCTGGCCCTGCCCCTTGATGTGGTTTTATTTTTGACATAACCAACAAACTTAAGTATTTGATGATAGTCATATCAGTGTCATTATTAGATAGGCACTAGTGAAAAAAGGAAGCTTAAACTCATAAAACTAAAATTAAATTATTGAAGTAGCATCTCTAAGCCAGTCACCATAATTGAGTAAAGCAGGCATCATCACAGCCTTATTTAATCAAATACCACAAGCATAACTATAAAATCATAGCTATACTAAAAATCTTTAAGGGGAACTGCAGTATATTTGGTTATTTAATACATTAGAAATTTACCTGAGCAAGGATAGGAAGGCAAGCTTTCCTGAGGTTTTAAAAACTGATTAGAGGTCTAGTGCTTGTATGTTTAACCAAAATGTTTAGTAAAATAAACACAAGGTAATCGTAGTTTATGAATAAGGAACTATATGTGGATTGTAGTACATTAGAAAATAAGTGTAGAAAAATAAGAGTATGATCAGAATCCATTGGATTTGCTGTAGGATATATTGCCCAATGGATTCACTTTTCTCTTTGGTGTATTAGAATACATATTGGTAAACTTTCTCACTGCTGTACCTAATACCCAACATCTACAATTTAAAGGAAGAGATGTTTAATTTAGTTTATGGTTTCAGGGGATTCTGTCCATTATCCCCTGGATCTAAGATGTGGCTATCATGGCAGAAATGTTTGCAAAGCAAAATTGCTTAGTTTGTAGCAACTTAGAAATGGGTTGGGGGGAGGGAAACAGTTTCAGAAGACCAAGGGTGAGGGTTCCTTATAGCATCTAAGGTCACACATCCATGACCCAGGATGATGCACTCAGTAGTGTCTCCATTAATTCACCAGGAAAATCCTAAATACAATCAAATTGCTGCTACAAGTTTAAATTTCAGAGAGTGTACTCCAGAAGTAGAAAGAAAGCCAAATGTATGTTTGCTAATGTGTCTCTGTGTGTGTAAGTGTAACATGTTTTATTTTAAATTGTATGAAAAGAAACCTAACTTTGTTTCCAAAATGAAACACTGATGAAGAGCAAAATATTTGGAAGGAACATTAAATATAAAGACAGGCAGTAGAATGTTCTTCAATTATATAAATGTACGATTGCTACAAATTGAATATGGTATGTCCCTTGGAAATAATGGTGAAATTTAATCTCCATTATTGGATAAGAGGTGGGAATAAGTAGAACTTTTAAACGGTAGTTAGAGCTCTATTCTTTTGAATTAATTAACTAACTTATGTGATTAACACATTAATAAATTATTATCAGAATTAGTCTGCTATAAAAGCCAAATTGAGTATGCCTCTTTAACACTCACTATTTCTCATGACCTCATGAACTAATTTAGAATCATGTCAAGTAAAAGGTCATTACCAGATTCAGTCCTTTATAAATAAGAGCTATAGTCAAAATATGTTTCTCTTTTTAAGTCACTTTCCACGTCTAGAGTACTGTGATATTAACCACACAGGTTGATTAATACAGAAAATTAGTAACATAAAGTGATACTACTACTACTACCACCAATAAGTTGTGAAAATATGGAACTGGATAGTAAAGTGAATTACAGTGAATAGAGCATTAAATGTGATTCTGGTGAAGACTCAGAAGAAAACCAATAGACTAGGGAAAATTTGAACATCAGAGAGATAAGATAAGTAACAGTTGTGGTCAAGATGCTAATAGAAATATAGACAGCAAAGACCATGAAGATGAGGTCTCAAAAAGAAATAAAACATATCTGACTGGAAGTTTTAGAGAAGGCCATCCTTCAACAGAAAAAAAATGTGACTCCTTTGTGTTTCCATTCTAGGGCTCACAGAAGGCCTAATTTAATAATAAAAATTTGGGGGCAGAAAGGTTATTTAAGAAGCAAAGTATTTAGATAGCTAATCCAGACCACCTTGCTGATTTGGCCACTTTTAGTTTGACTTGGGAACAAAGGATGAATGGAAAATTTGGAAAATTCTTAGCCTGGCCATGCAACGATTAAATAGGGAAAACCTGCCCAAGTTTATAGTTGTAATTCATAAACTTGTTCACTACACCAATCTTTCTGAAAACCCTACTACATTCACAAAGTCATACAATTACTTAACTCTTCTCAGGATGAATAGAGATGAGCTGCAAATTTCTGAAAATAAGGAGTTTCATACAGAAGGAACAGAGCTCAAAACAGAGTAAGATTTCCTGGGGAAGATGTTAGGGCCAGGAAAAGAGCAATACTCCCAAAATATTACATATAAAGAAATGCTATTGGACAGACCAGGCACATAACGTGGTATGTAAAGTAAATACATTTCAATACTTTAAATATTTAAGGCCCAAGTTGTTACCTGGGTAATATGAAATATTGATTATAGTGGATACAGATTTTAAAGAGGAAAAATCAATATACTATCAATATAGTGTTTTCATTAGTAGATATTATCAGGTAATTGTTAACTTTCTGTACAATAGCAAATAGTAAATACAGGACTTGAGGTATGAAATAAAAGTAGGAAAAACAATTTTAAAACAATTTAAGCACACCTTAAATAGGTCATCAAAATTTAAGTAAATTTGAGCTACATCAGTCAGAAGACATGATTAGGACTAGACTTTAAAAATATTTTATATGTTTAAGGTGCACAACATATCACATGTATAATAACAAAGCTTATTTTTAAAGCAGTTTTAGAATTATGGGGGGTGTTCGAAGGTAGTAAAGAGGTTTCTTTATGTTGCATATCCTAGTGTATGACAATTGTCCAGAGAAAGAGGATTTCTTCTATTATTAGCATCATATAACAAAGATAAATTTCAGTTGTTATAAACATATAAGGATATGAACAGTTGAGGAACCATAATCATGATTATTAAACAAAGCTGATACTGTGCTTGATTCAAGTTCCTGCAGTTCTAACTTTCTTGTCCTGTTGCAGCACGTCATTCAGATACCACATCAGAGTTAACTATCATATGTCCATAGGCTTCTCTTGGCTAAGGCAGTTCCTCAGACATTCTTTGCTTTTGATGACCTTGAAGTTTTGATGAGGATGAAAGTGGTTGTAGAATGTCCCTTCAGTTATTATTTGCCAGATGCTTCCTTTCATGATAAGGGGTTTATCCTTTTGGTTGGAGAAGTTCCAGTCTCATCACACTATATCAAGGCTACATCCTATTAGCACACCTCAGCACTGTTGATATGGATTTTTGTCACTTGGCTGTGATGGTATATGCCAAATTTCACCACAGCAATGTTAAACTTTCCCTTCCTTTTAGTATTTTTTTCCAAAGGAAGTCTGTATCACCCCACTCAAGTAGTATATAAATATTCCTGTATATTTACCTATAAATACTATTTGAAATTCTGCACAGAATATATGTCTATATTCAATTTGATTACTTATTATATCATTTACTAATTTCAGTAGAGAATCATGGCTACTTTATTTTATGCTTTAAGTCCAATACTAATATTCTAGCAATGGAGAAAGTTGTGAACTCCAAGGGCTTGCATAGGTCCACCCCTACAGCACTGCTGGTGGTTGTAGCTTCTTTGTTTGACTGACTTTGTTCACTCCTTGCAGCTTTCCTTGGATGATCCACATTTCTAGCTTCTTCAAACATCTGGGATCTCCATTGTACCTTTGGCTTTACACTCACAACTGCAATATTGCCTTTCAGGGACACACTTGGCTTCCCAAGCCTTCTTATGAAATCTAGATGGAAACTTTCCTGACCCTACAACTCTTCCTTTCTGCATATGTCTAAAGCAGAACCACTGTGGTGATGGTGAGTGAGGTCTGTTGACAGCTAGAACAGTAGGCAGGCTTCATTCTCTCTTGGCTGTTGAGCTTGGCTCTTGGGATTCAGTGCTTATGAATCAAATTACAAATAACAACTTCTGTAGGCTGTTTTCATTCTGAAGCCTGGTAGTTTGGGGGCTCTCTTTCCAAAACAGTCTTTCAGTTTTGCAATTTTGAGGCTGCAAAGGACAGATTCCTGATGCTTCTTGTGTTATGCTAAAGCATTTTTTCTATTCTCCTATTGCTTCTCAGCAATCAATACCTCCTCTGCTCCAAATTAGTAGTCCACTACTTTTACTGACGCTTCCTTTCTGGCAAAAATTAAAAAAAAAAAAATCCTTCTGCTGGGCTCTTGGCTCTCAATTCAAAACATAAATCTGACTAAAAATCCACAACTGTAGGCATGTCACCACTTCAACATTAGATTGCCTTCAAATTTTTTCTGCCAGGTTAATTAGTCTCCCACTCTTAATCAAAATATCAGGCTGAGTTCCTGGACACAAGCAAAATGCTGATGAACTTTCTGCCAAGACATAACACACATCTAGAGTCCAACAATCAGTGCAGCCCATCTTCACAGCAGAGAGCTACCGAGCCTTGTCTTTACCGGCAGAATTTCTATCAGCACACTAGTCTTCTGAGCTTTGACTAGAATCTCCCATGAAGTACAACTTCTGGTATTTCATTTTGACTTTTTCAGGTGGCATCTCCAAACTTTTCTTAACTCTTCCCCTTTCTAGCAAGCCAGCTCCAAAAGCTTGTAAACTATATGAATAGGTATAATCATAGTAATGACCCTGATTCTCTGGTACCAAATACTGTCTCAGTTATTTTCTTTCCTTGCTGAGACAAAATACCCAACTATCTAGGTTAAACAGGGAAAAGTTTATTTAACTCATGGTTTATAGAAGTTTCTGTCCTGATCTGCTGGTTCCAAGTCAGGGTGACAAGGCAGATAGGCATCACAGGAGAGAAATAGTTCATGGCAAAGCAACAAGGAATGACACAACATCTTATCTCTTATGCATTATCCAAACTACTTATATCCTTTAGTGTTCATACCCTTAATCATCAAGCCCTTGATCCTAGCATTGCATCATGAATTAATTCCAGCTTCACTCACTCTGCATCCAGACACCTCTGAAAAAGCCTCATCTATGTGTTTATGAGGCCTTGGTGGGACAGCTAAACACAAGACATAACACTGTATATATACAATAGTGTATTCTTCAGCTTCCTAGCTTTGGGTCAGAATGCCTGATACTATGAACATAAAGAGGAATTTAAAGTTTTTTTGGCTTAAAGTTTTAGATATATCAGTCCATAGTCAACTGGTTCCAAGGCAGCAACATCACTGTGGAAAGCCACTATGGAACAAGGATATTCACGTCAAGATATCTGCGAAACAGAACATGGAATGTAGAAACAGGAAGAGGTAAAGGACCAGAGATGGTTTCTAAGGTCATCCTTTTGTGTCTCACTCTCCTTCCCCCACCCCCACCACAGAGATAAGTTTGCTTTACCCATTTTCTAGGCACTTCTTAATCTATTCAAATTGACAATGACAAATAACAGTCACATTTTAGTAGATACATATCTATAAACACTTTTAAAGTAACATTTGTGTTTATATTAAGGTAAATATGCATTCGTATTGTCTTCTCCATCCATGATTTATCATCATAGAGAGGATGTCACACTTACTTTCTTGCTTGTTCATCACCTCCTACAACCAATAGGAAGACATATGGCTCCCACCACTTACCATTTCTTTACTTAATTGTCTATTTCCAGTGTACAAGTATGATGATCTCTGAATCATTAACCCTCCTCATTATGGAAATCAACTTTATCACCTGAGTGCTTATGGGAATTTCTTTATACCTTGAGTTTTACAGTTCCTAGGACTTTCCAAATTTATGGAGGTCAGCATGGCTTCTTCCTATGCCCTTGACTGAAGATATCTCATATATTTGTGACAAAGCAATATAATTTTACCACATTTTACACTACATTCTGGGATTTACAAACCTTCTACATGGCATTTGAAAATTTTCATAATAAAGTTTAATCAGTTATAAAGTTCTGTGAGTTTTGAAAAATTCATGTATCTCCTATCAGCAGTTACAATGTGATATAGAATACCTTCATCAACCTAATAAATCAACCTAATAAATCCTTTATGGTTAACCTAAACAGTTCTCTGCCTCACCATCAAACTTCTAGTCACTGTTTTTCTAAATATCTTGAAGATTTTTTTGTCTTAACCAAAACATTATACAATTATAATCATATACTCTACAGCCATTTATGATTGGCTTTTTTATTAGTACATATTTGTAAAATGTAATGTTTATATTGCTTGTAAGGAGTTGGTACATGTTCACAAGACATTTTATTTCTTTTTTTCTTCCCCATTTCTTGTCTGGCTCTGTCCTTCTCTTGATCACCTTTCAATTTGAGAAAGAGCTCCTACTTTACATTATCTTTTATTTTGCTCTTTATTTAAAATTTCCATTTCCCATATAAGAGATGCCATGTGATGTTTAAACTTGTGAGCCAGATTTATTTCATTTAATATTATAGTTTCAAAGTATATCCATTTTCCTAAAAGTGATTGAAATTTATTTTTCTTTATGGCAAAATAGTACTTTACTGTATGTACATCTCACATTTTCTGTATCCACTTATCTCTTTATGGAAATGAAGGCCACTTCCAAAATTTAGCTCTTACGAATTGTGCTATCAACATTGTTTTATTGCAATTTGATATCTTTAACTCTTTTGGGAAAATAGCAGAGAAATATCTGGGTCAAATGGAATTTCTAGTTTTAGTTTTTTGAAGTATCTCCAAAATGATTTGTACAGTGGTTGTGCTCATTAACATTCCCAACAACAATGCAAAAATTTCCTTCCCCTTGCTCTACAGCCTTGCAAACATTTGGTATTCCATGATTTCTTGATGGCGGCCATTCTGGGATAAATTGGTGCCTTTGTTACTTTTCTCATTGCTGAGACAAAATATCCCACACCCAAAGTTAAACCAGGACAGATTTATTATAGCTCACAACTTCATAGTTGACTGGCTCCAAGGCAGAGTAACATGGCAGAGGGACATTGTAGAGGAGAAACAGTTCATGGTGGGCAGAAAGCACCAAATTAGCAAAGAAGCATCAGGCAGAAAGCAAAAACATCAGCCCTCTTTCTATCTATCTTTTATAGTCTGTCCAGACTACCCTCCACGCCGTTAGCACTCAGGCTCAGGGTGGGCCTTCCTGTTATCCATGTGCAGCGTTATGCCCAAAGAAGCCATAGACTAATTCACTAATCACACACTTTTGATTCAGGCTTCACACATTTATTCCAACACTACACTTAACCCCACTATCACATACGCAAGATCCAGCCGTCTCTGAAAAGCTCCACCTACGACTACTTGAAGTTTTTGGGGGACACCCAGATGCAAAAAGCAACATATAGAATCTTGGTGCTGTTTTAATTTGCATTTCTAATGACTAGTGACCAGCACCCAGTTAAGATTTATCAGAGAGTCATCAATATCTTTTTATGTCTTAATAGCTTCCTCTTTCTTTTTTGCTTTTTTTCCTTTCTTTGTTTCTTTCCTACTTTTCTCCTTTGCTTCTTTCCCAATTCTCCCCCGAGCACTTGTTCCCCTTCCATCTCTTCCTCCTCTTTTGTTACTTTGTCTTCCTGTTAGGTAATTTTTCTCATTGATTCATTGTTCAGTGGAGACAGAATAATGGAAATATGGTTATTAGTTTAGGCATTATTTGGATAGAAAATAGATATGAATATAAAATGGACCAACATAAATGATATTCACAGTTTTCAGACAGTCTTATAATATTAACAAAACTACATACATGATATTCCACAAATAACTGTGTATGAGTCTCAGGTGGCTTAATAGCACTGAAGACATTTTAACAACTCTTAGCCAAACTCATTAAGTATTAACTGACAGCAGTTTCAAACAGACAAAAAAGAAAAAAAGAAAAGAAAAAGAAAAAAAACTGTTCATTGAACAGCTAGTTACATCATATTTAATTTCTTGACAAATTATTTCCCTTTGTGCTAGTTTATTTCTTTAAATTTCTATACATTTGCAGTACTTATCTGTAATTCTCCATATGTCCTATAAATTAACTCTATAATATCTTTTCTAATATAGGATTTTTCCCTTAATATTATTGTGAGATTTTCTGGATTATTGTGAGATTTACTGCCATTTGGATGAATATTTTATGCAGTAAAATGGTTCTTTTTTGTCAGGACACACTTTCCCACATTTTTGGGTACTCAGCAATTAGCAGATTTTGAAGAAAATTACATAGGAAGTGAAATTTATGAGAAATTCCACATCTAAAACATGTGTTAACATTGAATTTATTATTGTACCTGTTTATTCCTAGTTTGGCTGGGTATCAAATTGTATGTTAAAAGATATTTTCCTATCAATAGCATTCATGTACACAAACAACTCACTGAGAGAGGAATTATGAAATACCACCCTTTACAATAACATCTAAAAAAATGAAATACTTAGGAATCAACTAAAAATGTAAAAGACCTATATGCTGAAAATTATACTACACTGAAAAAGGAGATTGAAGAGGATATTAGGAAATGGAAAGATATTTCCTGCTCTTGGCTAGGAAGAACCAACATTGTGAAAATGGCCATACTCCCAAAACTGTTATACAGATTTAATGCAATCCCAATCAAAATACCATTGACATACTTCACAGATCTAGAGAAAACACTGTTAAAATTCATTTGGAAACAGAAGAAACCTAGAATAGTAAAGGCAATTCTAGGCAACAAAGGTAAGGCAGGAGGCATCTCAATTCCTGACTTGAAACAGTAATATAAAGCCACAGTGATAAAATCAGCATGGTATGGGCAAAGAAATAGACCTGAGGATCAATGGAACAGATTAGAAGATGTAAGCACAACTATAAAGATACTCAGCCACCTGATATTTGACAAAGGGACTACACATGTTCACTGGAAGAAGGAAGGATAGCCTATTTAATTAATAGCGTTGGAAAAATCAACTCTCCACATGCCGAAGACAAACTAGATCCATGCCTATAACCGTGCACACAACTAAAATCTAAATGGATCAAAGACCTAAATATTAAAACAGAAACAGTAAATCTACTGGAAGATAAGGTAGGCAGAAGTCTTAGAGACATAGGGGTAAGCAGAGAATTCATGAACAAAACGTAAACTGCATGGGAATCACTTCAAAGTATCAACAACTGGGATCTCATGTTATTGAGAAGTTTCTTCACTTCAAAAGAAATCACCAACAGAGTGAAAAGAAAACCCATAGAGTGCGAAAGAATTTTATCCAGCAACACTTCAGAACAAGGACTTATATCCAGAACATATAAAGAACTGAAAAACATCAAGCCCTCCAAACTCAAAGACCCTCTCCAAAAATGGGTTTCTGAAATGAACACACAGTTCTCAGAGGAAGATATACAAATGGCAAATAAATACATGAAGAAATATCCACCATCACTGGTCATTTGAGAAATGCATAATTAAAACAACACTGAGATTTTTACCTCACTCCAGAAAGAACAGCTGCCATTAAGAAATCAACTGAAAACAAATGTTGGTGAGGCTGCAGGGAAAAAGGAACACTGCTCCACTGTTGGTGGGAGTGCAGACTGGTGCAACCATTATAGAAATCCATATGGAGCTTTCTCAGAAGAGTGGGATTGGAAGCTCCATTCAATCTATCTGTTTTCCCAGAAAAACTGAAAAGTTCATATCAGAGTGCACCCATGTTCATAGCAGCACAATTTTTAACAGCTAAATCTTGGAAACAACCAAGATGCCCATCAACCACAGAGTGGATGAAAAAGATGTGGTAATTTTATACAATGGAATATTACTAATCTATAAAAAGAATGATCTTGAGACCTTCATGGGTAAATGGAGACAACTTGAGACTATCCTCATTATTGAAATAAATAAGAATCATATTTATAAATATCACATTGTGTCTCTAGTGTAAAAAGTAATAAGAAAGGTGGGAGTAATAAAACCCAAAATGTGTAATTGATATTGTAAAAAAGAGAGGAAAAGAAAGAGCTTTAAGGGATATAACTGCATGTATGTTTGAGTGTGTAATATAGATGACCATATTACTAAGTTTTTGTTAGATCATTGAGCAGAACTGCAATCTCACTGTTTGAGTATCTATTATGAATCCTTTAATTTTGTAACTTGAACAACTATATGCAAGATGACAATATGTAATTTATCAACTAGTTATCTCAGTGTTTTTCTTTCTTCTTTTTCTATCTTTTTTTCTTTTAGAATTCTGTATTGTTGCTGTTTTTTCTGTTTTGCTTTTTTTCTTTCTCTCTTTAAATAAAATTTAAAAAATGTGTAATTGCTACTGTAAAAAACAGAAGAAATAAGAAGTGCTATAAAAGGTCTAACTGCACATATATTTAAGGGTGTAGGATTGATGACAATATTTCTAACTTCTTAGATTAATGAACAGATCTGTTTGCAGTCTCACTGTTTGAAGGTCCACTTTGTATGCTTTAATTTTGTAACTTGAACAACTATTTCTAAAAGGACAATATGTAATTTATCAAGTAGTGATTTCTATAATTTATCTTTTTTTGAAATTCTGTATTATTTATACCCTTTCTGCTTTTTTTCTCTTTAAATAAAAAAAGTCAAAAAAATTTTCCCTGAGAGGCATAGGTAACTGATTTTCATACTTAATAAAATTAATATAGAAATTTAAATATGCAGCTTATTCAAATTGTCTCTAATGTCCTTGTATAACTGTGCTTTCCATTTTGTCAGAGGATATTTTTCCATTTCTTTTAATCTCTAATAGTGTTTAATTTTTCTTTTTTTAAAGATTATATTTGAAGGCTCAATGCCAGTTGTTTCACATACCATTTTTCAATTTGCATACATGACTCTTGTACAATTAAATTAAGACTGGAAAGTTTTGAAAAAAAGGTGGTAAATTTCTGTTAATCCCTTGCAATTACAGACACATAATGTCAGTCTATATTCTTACTAGTTTGGTCATATACATAAAAACTAAATATTTAAATTACTCATACTACGCAAAATAAAATATATGTATTTCTTAACTACATATATGTATATATTTATCTAAAATATTTTACTTATTTTTTAAACATTATTTTTATTTTTTTTCAACACAGATTAACTGATTTCAATACCATCAAGTCAGGTACCCTTCTGAGTGTGCACACTCATATGTCTAGAAAGAGTTCTTGTAAATTCATTTGAAACCACATTCCTTTGAAAATACTGACTGCAAAATTCTCATACATTTACTTATTAATAGGCTTAATTTAAATAGTATTATAAAAAAAATCACTTAAAATTTAGGTTTGAGAGCCAACCGTTCAACCAAAGAGGTGCAAATACAATGATAGAGTGCCTTTCTCTGATAGCACTTTTTCTCTGTCAGAGATGAGCATTGCACCTCCTGCTTACTTCCCAGGGGTCAGCATACTCAATTCAGGGTTGGGCTTGGTGATCTGAGGCTAAATGTTTTTGTTGTTTGTTTTGTTTAAAATATATCCTTGTGCCCAACCTCACAAATCATGATACCTGCTATCTTTATTTCTAGCTGTATCCTCTTCAGTTTTTCTTAGAGTCAACTTCCTTTTTCCTGACTCAAAGGCATGTATGTGGTTGATGTCATTTTGAGAACAAAAATATTCTGGTTTAATGGTTACAGTCTTTCAAATGACTACCTTCTTTTAAGCCCATGTTTGACATATTTCTTTATCAATAAATTTTAACAACTAAATAAGTTATCACTTATCAACCTAAATTGCCAAATTTTGTTTAAAATGTATAGCTATGTAATGAGCCTTAACTCTCTTTGTGCATACAACTTTATAGTATTTTTACATTTGTAATAGGTTTGATTGACTCTTTACTATGAGAAGAAATCAGTATGTCATTCAAGCCTTCAGATAGAAGCCACTGTTTACCTTTACCTAATACCTAACATGGTTATTCTTTAAGTCTAATTCTTCAGTTGTATCATTAAAATATATTATAAGCAATTATAATGTACTTAGTTTATATTTCTAGAAATGGAAGTTTCCTGGGAGAATAAAGGATCAATGGATTATTATCAGTTCACTCTTCCCTACTTATCTATATCAATTCTCTATTTTCCTCCAAGACCTAATTCCTGTGAAGTGCATCTCCTTTACCAGTTTTCTAAGGTGGGGTTTCATCAATAGAAGCCATTTGTAGATTAGAGTAAGAAAGACAAAAACATTTTGGGTGTTTTTGTTTTTCTCTGCTCATTCCTGTCTTTTCCAGAAGTTGCTATATCACCCTATATTTCTGGTGCTATGGTTGTCCCTTTTATTAACTTTTCTCCCTCCTTTTTTGTCTCTGTCTCTTCTACCTTCTCTATTTCAGTTTCATCTCCCATGGAAATTGGTGGCTTTCTGTTGTTGCTGAGCTTGGATGCTTTAGCATCCTTTACTGTCTTCCCTTACCCTGCCTACACTAAATCCTCTTTTTAGTCCAATCCCTTAATTTTCAACACCGGTGTTGAGTTTTGCTTTCGATTGTGTCTTTTCAGTTTGACACACACCATCTTCTTTCTCATACAAAAATCCACAAGGGTAAAGACTGAACCAAATGGTTCATATCTGGCACTATTGCCTGACACAATTCATTAGGAAGTCAATTTTAAGTGAAAGAATATTAAAAATGTGAGAAATTGTATCATACTCAATTTAAAAATGTAAAATACATTTTCATCAAACATTTAAGACAAACTGTGAAATGAAAACAAACAAAACTGCAAATGCCCAAATCAACTACAAAACTTCCCAAATGAATTAAAAAGTACTTCATGCACTGAGCAGAGGAATTGGTGTTGCAGCATTGATAGGGTTGTGCAGTTTCTGAGTAGGGATCGAGTGAAGGCCCAAAAGAAATGAGCAAAAAATAATCTTTTTCTTAAAATTTCTTCACTGTTCTACCTCATACCTTTCCTTCCATTTTCCACAATCAACTCTGGTCACAGATATTTGGGAAACAATAAACCAGAACAGATGATTTAGCTGCTGGAAAGATTTCCTCATTGTCATATGGATTTCTATCTTGCTGTCTTGCTCTCAAAATATTATGAGAAACTTATAAAAAGAACAGAGTATTCTAATGAGTATGTTTAAGGAAAGTCATTTGCTGTCCAGTAATTTCTATCTTCTCTAATACACTCAATGCCATGTATTTTTTCTGAGTAAGATAAGCCCTGCTTTTTTTCTTGTGATAGACTCTTACGCTCAATACACATAAGTCTCTGAGGACTCTTGAGATTTCAATTAACATAAAACTATTTCTCTGGGAAAAAAGATACTGTGATTTAGTCCTTGTTTTCTAAAGGCATCTACTTTAGTTGCAAAATACTTCTGTCCCATTTTTTTTTTGTTTCAGTGAAATTGTCACCACAGCTCTATTTTGTTTTGTGCTTCATTCTTTTTAGTCTAAACATTGAAAAATGTATTGTTGTTCTCCTTGTCTACAGCTCTTAATCTATTTCATTTTAATGCTGGGAATATTAGCTACTTTAGCAAGCATACAACAGTTCTGAGCTCCCAAGCCAGCTGCAATATGTTGGGAATAGTGCTGTACTATGATGACTTAAGCAATCTGAGATTGAATGGAAAAGTATGTAACATCAACTGCCAAAGGCTGTCAGCCCCAGGACAGAGGAGCAACAGTAAAACTGTTTGTTTTCTGCTCGTATTCAAAGTCCTAACTATGTCATAATTTCACCTTTAGTGAATAGGGGCACTGCTTTAGAGCCAGGCTTCCTGAGTTCGTCAGGTACTTGTTTTTAAAGTATGCCTCAACTCTACCTCATATTCATCATCTGAAAAATGGCAATAGTACTAGTAGTAAATGAAGAGGGCTTTTTTTCAATGTGAAATTAGTTAACGTGTAAACGTCAAACATAGTAAATACTACTTCATTGCTGTCATTATCATTTACCAAATGCTGCCAAAATGCATTGTATTACTTATCTTCATTTTTTCTGCTTGCCTTGTTGAAACTCTTAAAGATGATTTTTTCTTAATTTTTCTACTCAGCAGAAGTTTATTTGTCTACTGAGGGTCATCTTCAATACTAACTTCTGGTTCACACAGACACAGTCGAAGATCTACTCTATGTATCTCTGGAAGAGTTTATTCACATTTGTCTGTAAAGGAGCTATTATATTGTTTTTTTCTAACTTTTCCAGTACAGAGTAGAAGTTTTTCTCCTCACACTGTCTTCGGTTAGAATTATACAACTCTATTAATATCGTGCCTTTTTTCTTATTTCTTAATAGCAACAAAAATGAACAGAATTATGACCTTAATGAAAAGGTATTGTTGCCCAACTTTTGTGTCATTAACTTATGATTTTCAAGAACATGAAGACACAAAGGCAAATATAGTGTCAGAGGCATCTATGTCTTTCCTATGTCTTTCAATATTATTTTGATATTTTTAAATCATAAAAGTTATAATACAATGTATTTTGTTCCAATAACTAATTCCTACTCTTTATACTGACACAAAATATGTCAATATGGTAAGCTATTTCTCTCTTTCTCCTGTTTCTAATTGAACTGGTTATGAAGTTAATTCAAAGGGAAAAGGTAAAGCTTCACTTCATTACTAATCCATTAGGAATGAAGAGACAACTGAGACAGGTATTCCAATGAAAATACAGAAGATGCTAAATAGATAGTTGTTACGGTAGAATGTTTCATGAAACGTACACTATATCCATGAAGAAATTTCATTTTAATTTATGTATAAAACAAAGATCTGAAATTTGCAAATAGAAAGAGACAATTACAAATATTAAAAAAATGAATGGAGTGCTATGAGGCAGTTTTCAAGAAGAGGTGAGAAGTGGATTATAGTAAAGCCAGAATTAGATACTAAATTTAACAGAAAAAAATTGCATGAAGTGATATATATATGTACAGCACTTGTTATAAAATTAGTAACTAAAAATTTGAAAAGAAAAAAGTAAAGGAAAGTAGGAATTAAAAGAAGGATAATAAATAAGGTAAACACTGCTCTAGCAAAAAATGAATGTACTTGGAAAATTTTTCCAAAACAGTAAAATTGAAATCAGAAATTCCAAGTGTTTGTTTGCTATAGTTATGCGTTCTTATACAGCAATTTATTTTTAAATTTTACTTTCCTTCACTCATGAAGCCAATCAAGTGCCTAACGGTTTATCTAGATCGAAGAAACAAGCTGAGTTCAGCCACTTGGTGCTAATTTTTTTAAAGGAAAGCAGAAATCCAATATCCTTGATAATTTGCCATCAGTCAGGTATAATTCTTAGAATTTTATACACGTTGTCTCATGACATTCTCAAGAATTCTCTGAGTCCCAATGATACATATCTTTCAGTGGCTGCATAATTTTCACGTAACCAGGTAACCTTTTTATAACTGTTAAAATGTTCTACATGAGATTATATAAGCACACGTTTAGTAGCCCCTTAGTATTTATTTATTTATTTATTTATTTAAGCCTTTTGAGACATGTTTGCACTTTGTAGTTCAGGCTGGGCTTGAACCCTTTATGTAGTCCAGTTGACAATGAAAGCAGGGCAATCTTCCTAGCTCAGCGTCTCACGTGCTAGGATTACAGACATGTGCCGGTAGCTATGTAGACACTGTTAATTAAAACTGACTTGTGAGTGATATTCCATCAAGCATTATTTCCTGTTTTAGTACAGAAATGACAATAGTCTATTTAATAAAAATAAACTTAAATAATATCAAAACATGCAAGTTTTAGTAAATCACTAAAGTTAATCTACTCAAGGAAACAATACTCTTGTTAACATGTAATTTCAGGACAATGGAATGGAAATTTTTATTTTTAACTTGAAATAATTTAATGTTAAAAAGGATTTTACAATATGTGTTTCAGGGGCATTATACTCATGCAATTGTTGGGGTAAGAATGAACACTATGGTTGCCTTTTCTATATTCTCTTAGCATTTCATTTGGTGTGTGGGAAGTATTTGCAATAGCACAGCACACTGACAGATGTTGTTTTACTGAATGATGCAATTGTTATTTCTCCTTCACCAATATTACTTTTCTATTAATAGATATAGGAATGCCTGTAGCATATTTAGAAAAAAATGTGTGGTAGGTTTTTAATTGTGGAACGTGTTCTTGTGATTGAATTGTAAAATAACATGATCTCGGACTACTTATTGGAAATTAACTGAGTTTTCAAGTGACATCTATTTGTGCATTTTATTGCTCTACTAGTAATTTACATGATATAACAATAAGCAGAATTTACAAATTAATTGGTTAAAAAGTGATGCTTTAATGTACATATACACACAAACACAACTGCCTCTAATGGCTGTCTCATTATCTGTGAATTGAACCATCCATACACTAAAAACTTTTTCTTAAAAATGTTTAATATATAAACATTTAATTTAATATAAAAATGTAAATATACAATTATATATTGAATAAGTATAGAGTTTTTCTTATTATTCCACTAAAATGGTATTAAATGCTTATATAACATTTACATTATATTACATATAATAAACAATCTAGAGATGATTTAACATGTACAAGAGAATTATGTAGATTTTATACAAACACTATTTAATTCTGCATGAGAGACTTGGAAATCTGCAGATTTTGTATCTGAGAGGTTTCTGAAACCACCTATGGGAAAGGAATAACTATATTTGTATTCTGGAATATAATTGATGAAATTGAATTATGACTTCTGAATTAAAACCTGCTTCTCTTTTTTCCAAGTAATATGTTATCCTAACTTTGTCAATAAAAATGCATTTATATCATAATACTTAATGCTTTTACTATATTCTATTGACCAGGAACACTGTAATTTATTTCACCAATTCATTTCATTTATTTAAACCAAATTCATCTCAAATATTTGCTGCTATAAGAAATCTTGCAATAAACATGAATTATTTAATTATTACATCCAACTTGCATAACCTAACTTAATCAAGAGATAATACCAGATAAACTAAAACTAAAGAAGTCACTGTAAAATAACTCAATTGTATCTACAAAACAGTCAATATAAATAAAATTAAAGACAAGTGAAGGAACTAGTCCATAATGATCAACTATAATGCATAATCTTAAGATTTGGACTGGAGTGAAATAGTTTTAAAAGGCATAAGTGGAATCTGTTTTATCTGTGTTATGTGTGAATCTGTGTTATCCACAAGTTATGTAACACATAACTTCCAAAGTTTGCAGTTTAAAAAGATACAACATTTATTATCTCAGTTTCTGTTCATTAGGAATTTGAGAGCAGATTACCTAAAAAGTTTTATCTCAAGATGTCAAATAAGATTGTTGCTCTGAGGTCACTGTTTCTAGATGCTAGAAATGGAAAGTGCTGCAATATATGAATGTGTATGATTAGGTTTTTTTAGCAGTATGATATAGTGCAGATAGCTTATAAAAACAATGGAAATTTCTTATTCGTATTAGCTTTCTCATTGCTGGACAAATACTCTAGCACTATTGGTTAAAATACTATTTTAATTAAGTTTTTCACATTTTACTAGTGCATATTCATATGGCACAATAAATACATATATCATAGGAGATTGGCACATATATACTTCACATTCTGCACGTCTTTATTTTTCCTTCTCTTTTTTCTACAATTTCCATCCCTAGACCATATTCCAAGATCTGAAAAGAAATAATGATTAGTGATGTTTATATATATATATTAGGTTCCCAGGGTGCGCATAAAAAATTATCAGAAATGTGTGACTTAAAATAGCCAGATTTTTATAGTTCTGCAGCCCATGATAAAAATAAAAATTGGAATACAGCCTAGATTGTTCTCTTTTGCAGACCCTGAGAGAAATCTGTTTCATGCCACTCCCCTTGTTTTTCATGACTACATTCAATCCTTATCATTCTTTGGACTGTAGATGATGACAACAGTTCCTATCTTTACCTTCCTATTACGTCTTCCTCTGCATAAACTTCCTTTCTTCTAAGAATCATTGTCATTGGATTTAGGGCCCAACCTAATCCAAAATTACCTCATTTTTAGATTCTTTATTAGATGTGAAAAGATGTTATTAAATAATGCCATGTTCATATTTTCTGGGTGGACGTTTTTGAGGGCTCCACTATGCAAGCTGTAATGACCTATCAAAAACATTGGTGACAGAGTTAGAATTAATCTTTACAAAGTTTAAATATGCAAAATGAGAATGATATGTTTTACTTTACAGATTTTATAGACTTTTGAAATTATCATTTTGTGATTCTATTTGCTTACCTATCAAAACTATAACAAAATCATGTTATTTCAAATACTCAAGCAAATATAAAACCCAATATTTTGGTTACCATATACAAATAATTTATAACTTTTTGTCATAAGTTAAAACAATTCAGGAGCAAGCAAGCAGGCACTCACAAAGCATCTCTCCCCTGACCGGAGCAAGTGGTCCTATACCAAATGGTGGCATGACCTTCCAGTGCAAGGGTGAGACTGTGTATCAATTTCAAGATGGCTCTACATTTTGCCTCCCCTTGGTGTGGGAGAGCTGTGTTGAGGAATAACCAACTGACTTGATCCTGGAAGCAGGCAATGCCCAAGGAGAGAGGGAACAATCAGACCCCATGACTCTCAACATTAAATCCAACAGTGCACTTGAACCCCACTGCCTACATCTGGCAGGCATCAGAGGGCCAATCATGTTTCCCATCAGAAGGAGCAAGAACATGCCTTGGTTTAGCTAATTACCACATTCTGACTGCATAGGCAGAAGATCCTTTGGTTTGGGAAGGACACTTTAAAAACCCATAGGCTGTAGGCCCTAAATCTAGGCTGAGGAAATCCTGACTGAGAAAATTATTGACAAAATCCTAAAGCTACAGAACTTAAAAATAAGGCACTCATAAAAATTCTTTGATTCTATTTCCCTATTTTTTAAAATTTATATTTCTTTCTTGGAGCTTTGGAAATTTTAGGTTTTTTTTCTCCTTTTGGACCTTGTATAGTTTCTTGTCTCTCTTTTTGGGCTTTTCAAGTTTTTTGTTTCTGTTTTCTTATCTTTCCTTTATTTTCTGTATTTGTACTCTGCTAAATTTTTATCCTTTTTACTCATTCTTTCCTGCAACTGCACCTTAACATTATTAATTTCCATTTACTCATAAATAAGACCTCCTATCTTATTTTTCTCTTCTCCTCATATTCCTGAAATACTGTTTTGTTCATTCTCAGGTTCTTCACAACCTCTACTATCACTACAAAAAAAACTAAGCTTTATGAGTATCTAGGAAGCTACTTAACTTTACACTGTTGCTGTTGAATATTTTTCTACTAATAAGTGTAAAGTTATTTTATTTAGTAGTTATTTACTGCAGTTCAATAGTGAGTGAATGAATATTTGGTTTATCTTAGGGTTCATACTAAATCTTTTTTCTATGGTTAAAGGCATTACCTTATTGCTCTTTAGAGTCTGTGAACACTCCATTTGTATTTAAATTTAAAATTGTTGCTAACTTTATCTCTATATTCAAGATGACATAACAGTGGCTATTAATTGGTTTTCTTGGAATGGCAATATCTGGTTTGATGTTCTGTCATTAACAATACTATGGCCATTCACGAAGAACAACTACTGGGCCAAATATGTAGCACACTCCCATCCCAAGTAAGTAACAGAGCTGGTTGGAATTGAGGACAGAAGCAAAGGTCAGTAGTTAGCCACACCCAGAAGATACCACTGGAAATCTGACATTAATTCACTAAAGAGGTTTCCATAAAAGAAACAGTTTCCACCGTGATCAACTCAGAAGCCATAACAAAACAGAAACAAACAAACAAAAAGAAACACGAGGATACAAGCCAACCAAATAACCCCCAAATCTCCCGGTACTCTCAAAGCTGATCCATGAGGCATTGAAGAGAGGAAGCCGAAGGCACACACATCCATAGTATTCAAAGTGAAATCAGGGGAGAAAACAAAAAAATAAGACATTTGGCATAATTTCAGAAGGTACAAATAAGCAGAAATTGGGTCATATAAACAAAATAATCAGTGAGTCTAAATAAGACAGGAAGAAGAAGCTAGCAGAGCTAGAAAAAATGATGCAAAGTGTACATTACATGGTATAGACAAGAATTAAAGTCCATAAAATTACTCCAAACAGAAATTCAGGAGATTAAAAATCCTATGAAAAGTGTGGCCATAAAAATGACCACTGTAGGAAAGAATATCAGTACTAGAGTGAAGCCTGCAGTCACTAACCATTTAGAAATACTGTAAAAGCAAGCTTGAAAGCTTGAAAAAGGGATGCAGCAGTCCTAGATGACACAAAAAAAGATTATTCTAGGAATAATTTGAATTGGTAAAAAATCAAGAGAAAGCACAATGGAATGAAAATAATGTTTACTGAAATAATACCAGAAAACTTTGGAAACAAAGGAAAAAAATTAACAGATAGGTGAGTCAGAAGGCCAAATAGCCAAGATAAGAAAGAAATTTTCCACAACACTTTGTAGTAAAAATCTCAAAAGTCTAACACAATAACAGAATTAAAAAAAAAATGGTATGGCAAAGCAACAAATCATTTATAAATCTGAACCCATTAGTTTTAGACTTCTCAACACATACATTAAAGGCCAAAAGAGCTTGGAGCAAAGTGTTTCAGCCCTTAAAAGAAAACAGTGTCCAACTCAAGCTGATATAGCCTGAAATATTAATTTTCAAAATTTTTGGAGAAACAGATTTTTATAATAAAGAGCATCCCAATAAATTCATGTCCACCATATCAGCACTCCAAAGACTTTTGAAAGATATCCTAGAAAGAGACAGTGACAAAATGATATTCTAGAAAGGTAACAGTGACAAAAAGAATAAAACAGCTGTTAAAGTGATCAGGTAAGTAGAAGCCCAAGATAGGGAATCGACAAGAGGAAATGACACCAGTAAGTAATATCTGTCAGTAGTAATTGTCAATGTGATGCGTTCAGTTACCCAATTAAAAGGAACATACTGGAATAATGGGTTAAGAAACAAAATTCAATGAAGAAACACATTTATCCCAAAAAGAAAGTCATACGCCAAAAATCAGAGGACAGAAAACAATATTCCATGCAATGGTAAATATAAAAAGCAGGTTTAGCTATTGTACATTCATACAAAGTGGACTTAAGCTAATCCTGATCAAAATATGTAAGGAAGATCACTATATATTGGTTAAAAGAACAATCAAGCAGGAAGAGATAAGAATTGTTACCATATAAACACTAAACAGTAGCATACTCAATATCATGAAACAAGTATTACTGGGCATAAAAGATCAAATGTACTTAAAAACAATTATAGTGAGGAACCTCAATATCTCACCATTACAGGCAAATCAGCTGGACAAACAGTCTACAAAGAAATATCAGGATTGAATAAAGCTCCTTCACAAATCTACAGTGCTCTATCTAACAACATAGTACAAATGTTCTCAGAAGTACATGGAACTTTCTCCAGAGTAGACCACATATAAAGAATCAATCAAGTTTTAGTAAACATAAAAGAATTGAAATTATATCAGCATACCACCTTTCAATAAAATTAGAAATCAATGAAGTAAGAAAACACAGAAATTCACAGACCTTTACAAATAGACAATAAATACACAAGGAAAGGCTCAACACTGCTGGTCATTAGAGAAATGAAGGAACGAACTGCCACCATTAAGAAATCAAATAATAACAAATGCTGCCAAAGCTGCAGAGATAAAGGAAACTTTCTTACATTTTAATGGCAATGTGAATTAATACAACCACTACAGAAATTTGTACAGAGATTCCTCAAAAAAGTAAAACTGAAAATTCCATTTGACTCAGCCATTGCCCTTCTAGATATCGTTCCCAAAGAGTTAAAGACGCCATGCAACACTCACAGATGCATACCTGGGCTTATAGCAGGACAACTGGAAGTAGGTGCACCTTGGGAGCTGCCTTTATGTCCATCCACAGGTGAACGGCTAAGGAAAGCAGGGTATGTACACTTAAGGCAGCACTATTTAGACATGAAGTAAAATAAATTTGAGTCATTTGTAGAAAAATAGATCTACCTTGAGACCATAATTATAAATGGAATAAATCAGACACAATATTAACTATCACATGGTTTATAATAAATAAGGAAATCAAATTATAAATAAAAAACAAAGAAAATATTAGATAATAAAAAGTAGGGAGATAGATTTTTCTCATTTGGGAGGGAGATCGAAAAACAGAAAGAGATGAGAGGAAGGAGAGGAAAAGAAAAAAGAAATTAAGGTCTTTTATGTACTTGTACCAGCTTCACACAAGGAATGCAAACACTATGTAGTGAAACTAGGTATTTTAAAAAAGAGGATGTTAAAATGGTAAAATGATTTAATATTTTAATTATTTATGGTTTTTTGTTTTGTTTTGTTTTTGTTTGTTTGTACCGGAGATGGAACTCTGACTTGTGCTCGCCAGGCAGGCACTTACGCCACTGAGCTAAGTCCCCAGCTCCATTTTAATTATTGTAAAATAAATCCATAACATTTTGAAAAGATGACACAAACATCTGACAGGTTTTATTGTATAACAAATCTATATCTAGAAACTGTAATTATAATAGAAAAATTTAAAAAGTTCAACACGGACAAAAAATTAAATGATGTCCAAATTTTTTGCTAGTGAACAAAATAATCCAATAGACTTTGGAGAATTAAAGTTGTGTAAAGCCAAGGTAGAGGGGTTTCTGCCAGTTTTGAGAATGAAAGAAATTTTCAAAGTTCCTGTAGAAACTCACTGGAAAGTGAAGAAAAGCCTAATACAAAAACTAAAGCTGGAAAGTGACTATTGTAGGATTCAATTTGGGGAAAATAACAGGGACCACATGGCAAGATCAAAAGGCACTGATATGAGCTCCAGCCTATGAAGTTAAAATAACACTGGCAACTTATTTCATGTGGTTTCTGTCTCCACATTAAAACTGTCTTGTTTTTACCCAGCATCTCCAGGTTTTAAGCAATGTATGAGGACATCATAGGTCAATATAACTCATAATAGTCTCTATTCAAAGAGCTTTAAGCCTCATCCAGCATTAATGAAACTTATTTCTGCCATGAACACAATGTGAGCATTTAATTTAACTGTACCTGGTAGAGCCTCAAGAAAAAATGCAAGTAGTAAACTCTAGAAGTAATCACTGCAGACCATCTAGACAATCGTATATTGTTATTTTTAATTCTGTGCATTCTTGAATACCTTAGAATAGATGATTCTTTATGTTCCCATCTCATTTATACTATACTTCTAAAATAAACTTCTAATAACTTCTTAAAATCATTTTAACTTCCAACCTCTTATACTTTCTGATGTTCTTTTAAAACTCTCTGTTCTTTTCAATAAGCATTTAATTAGCAGTAAGATTCTTGTTTACAGTATGGCCATAAGACAAAGTGAAGAGTACAGTGAGCAGAGTGTGTTGGATATGTAGAAAAGAGAAGAATTATTAGTGGAAAATTTAGTACTCAAAGAGATAGGGCACATTTAGATTTACAAATGTCCCACAATTATGGTGAACTCTTGAACGGATAGCATTTGTTTTATATTCCAAATATTAGGCATAGTGCTTCACTTGTAATACAGTTACTGAATATCAACAGTAACAAAGGGCTTGTATTTAGATAAATTTGAAAAATAAGGACTTCTAATAATTGCACACCTTGTTTTATTTCTGACTTTTCTAAAGAGGCAAGAATCAAGGATAAGCTGGTGAATTTCAGAAAAGTAGACTTGTCAGAGATGCATTACTTGAAAAAAAGGAGAGAAAAGAAAACAGCGTATTTTGAGAAGTTTTGTATTGTAATTGTATTGTTTAACTTAATTTAATTTAATTTAAATTTAATTTTTGGTGCCTGGATTCAAACTCACACTTGCCAGGCAGGTGCTGTGCCACTGATTTATGTCCTATGTACAGTAGAATATTTTGAAAAGTCATGGAACAGAAAGTAGGGTGCAGTTGAAGCTGAGTAATATAAACATTACAAAAGAAAAAAAAGCATATTGCTCAATTGAAAGCAAAATTATTCTTTGACCATCTATGGTTATTTACTGTGTTCATAAAAAAATGTTATTTTAAGCTCTTAAGTCAATCTGGATTCCAAAAATAATCCATTTTGATTAATATTTTTATAATCTATTAACTAAATAGATTTTAAAAAACATTAGCAGACAAGATAAGAATGAAAATCCCCTATAATAGATTTTGATACTAACCTGAATTACTTAGTATTTCTGGGAAGACATTAGGGGACAATATTAGCAAAGTAAAGATCTTAATGGTATAATTATAAAGCTATAATGGGGAACAACTAGCAAAATGTACTATTAATTGATCACGTCTTTTCAAAAATGGAAACAATAAAGCCATTATTTTTAGATACAAAATCATGCAAAATACTGAAGAGATGCTCCTGTAATAAGACATGCTACCAGTAAATTAATGTTTAATATTTGAAGCTCAACAAATATTTTTGTTTTCAAAGTTTCATAAAATCATATATATAAAAATAGAAAGCACTATAATTTCACCATGTCCACTTTTAATTCTTTTTCATTATCATCCTCAGATACCTTTCATGTCTGTCCTTTGTAAGGGTATGATTTTCCACTTCTGTGTCCTGCTTCTTGGTAGTCTGCTTCATTCTTTTTGGGGAGCCCCATGTTCCAGTACGTTTTTCAGAATAGAACTCAAGATGTAAACTTTGAGATATCATGCCTGTGAAAACAGTTTTTTTTTTCTTTCCCTTCCTTCCTTTCTATAAAATTAAAAGAGAAAACACTATTTAAAGTTTTTCTAATTACAAAATTAGAACATATATAATTTTTTTCTCAGAAATTTTTGTGATATTTAAATTTTCTGTAGCTCCTCATATTGCTTTTGTGAAATTTATTTCCACTTGTGCCTAGCATTATATTATGTATATTTTTCTTCTCTGAGGGGTTTATTCTCTTTTTAAAGATTTTTTTCTATTATTTGTACATGTTTACAGTACCTAATCATTTTATCCGTTGTAGGGAATTGGTGTATGTATATGACATATTTTTCTTTCTCCCCTTTCTTCTCTTGTTTGGCAGCATCAGATCATAGATTTCTAAGTGCTTTATAGTTAATAATCATGCATACAGATTAAAAACCAGACTAGTAGGCCAATGAAAATGTAAGACGTAAGAAAACTGTACTAAAATAAGGCACAATTTTGATACATTAATCACACTGCATTGTAATAATTTTTTCTCTTTGTTCTATTATCTTTATACTTTATTATATATAAGACACAATGCAATGTTTAAATTTGTGTATCTAAATTATTTCACTTAACGTTATAGTCTCAAGGCTCATCCATTTTTCTAAAAATGGCTCGTATTGTTTATAGCATAGTACTCCACTGTGATATTATATTTTTATTTATCTATTCATCTGTTACTGTATATATACACCATTCCCAATAGTTAGCTATTATAAATTTTGCTGCTATAACCATGGGTATGCTTACTGTAGTATGAACTCTTTAACTCTTTTGAGAAGATTTCTAGAGAAGGAATAATTAGGTCAAAGAGAATTTCTATTTTTAGTCTTTTGAGGAATATTCACACTAAGTTCCATAGCAGTTGTATTCATTTACACTCCCGTTAACAGACTTTCTTCCCACAACCTTGCCAACATTTGTTATTGGTTTATTGCTTAATGATAATCAGTCTTTTTTTTTTTTTGTACCAGGGATCAAACACATGACCATGTGCTTGCAAATCAGGTGCTTATGCCGCTGAGCTAATCCCCAGCTCAATAATCATTCTTTCTAGAGTGGGACTGAATCTTAGTTTTATTTTAATTTTAATTTTTCAAATGGCCAGTGTTGTACATTTTTTCATGTACTTATTGGCTATCTGTATTCGTTCATCTGGGAAATGTCTATTTATTGTGGGTGGCCATTTTTAAAAATTGTGTCCTTAAATTTGTGTGGTCTAATTTTTAGAGTTCTTTGTGAAGCCACAGACTGTCTCATCATGCTGTTGGTGGTTTTCTTTGTTGTGCCGAAGCTTGTTAATATGATTGAGTCCCAGTTGTTGATCCTTTGTAATATTTCTTGTGTAACTGAGTTTCTCTTCAGAAAGTTTTTGCCTACATCTATGTCTTTAAGAGTCGTACTTAGTCTATCTTCCACTAGATCAGGTTTCTATTTTAACATTTCAATCTATTTTGATTTTATTTTAGTGCATAGTGAGAGATATGGGTGGAGATTCAATCTTCAGCATATGGAGAACCAGTTTTACCAGCACCATTTGTTACAGAGGCTATCCTCCCACTAGCAAAATCCACATGTTAGAGAGGGTTCTGCAACCAAATTGTTTTTCTTCATAGCATCTCCATTTACTTGTGCTTAAATTTTAGTGTCTTCTACAAATTTGTCTTCTGTTGTGCTTTGTATTTCTAATGTATTACATCAGGAAGCTATACTACTTTAGAATAATTTCTTTAATTTTAATAAACTTGGAAAGATTGTCATTATAGACACTTAAATTTATATGATACATATTTTAATCCTAAAGACATCAAACACAAGAGTCTCTTATATATACTTTTAAAAGGAACAAATAACTGAGGGACAGAAATTTAAAGAAAATCAAAATATTACACATAAAATGAATAAGCAGCCCTAAATCCAGTACCCTTACACTATATTCTTACTGTAATTTCTTTTGGACTATTCTATTTTTCTGGCTATTGCCAAATTTTCTTCACTTTTTGCTGTACTTTTTTTTGTAAAACATCTCTGATTTTTCCCAAATTAATGCTTTTGGATCTACATGAATGTTTCAGAAGTATACATAGCCTCCAATATTAGAGATGTAATGCATAGATGTTGCAACTGGACAAGAAAATAAAAACACTAAAATAAAACAAATATATTTTACAATAAATTTACAAGGGACATTTTTGATAAAACAAACCTCTAAATGATTGTTTGTGAATATTGATATTCTTAGAATCCCAGACATATGACTTCACACATCAGTGCCCTCAGGTAACTGGAAAGAAAATTCTAAGAAACTCTTCCAGAGGAAGAAAAATCATCCTTAGAAGAAATATTCCTTCAACTCACAAAACCTTTCACTGAAAATTACACTGTCTGAGAAGAGTCCTTTTTCAAGATATTCAGTGCTTACATAAGAGAAAAAATTAATAGCATGTTATACACAGTATTTCTTGGAATTTCTATAGCCATAAGGCAAATTCTGTTATTTCTAACAGAGTTTCAATCAGATGATCAATTAAATTGGCCAGGATGTCACGAATAAGAAGTATTACACTGTATTTTACTTCTGTGAAAAATTTGCAAATTATGTTCATAAATTTCCATTGAGCATCTCCACAAACTCGATTGTCTATAACTTAACAATTGCAACACATTTATATGTTCAACTTTTCATTTGAATCAGATGTGATTTTTTAGTTTCAATAAAGTGTCACAAAATAACAAGTCTAATATAATAGCTCTGAGCTCTATATTAAGATGTGAATTGTCACATATAATATCCAAGAGCACAATGAAAACTATCACAAGGTGAATCCAACTGCTACATTTGTAATTTGAATTTTTCTTTCTTTTGTATTTTCTTTAAATTTCCTGGCTCTTTGTTTTAAGTTTAAAAATACATATAACAAAGAAATATCAGATCTAGAACAAAAATATGAGACTGTAGAAAGAACTAAATTGTTTGAAGAGATAGTAATGAACTATTAAAATGCATAAGAATGTGTTGATTATACTAGTAACCTCTTGAATAATTCCTATTGTTGCATTGAGAATATTAATACAACAATGCCAAGAAAGACAGTATTTCTGAGAAAAGAGTTAGAGGCAGGTAATGAATAAGCAATGAACAAAAATGTGGAACTTGCCTGGGATATAGCTCAGTGACACAATGCCTGCCTGGCAAGTGTGAGGTCATGAATTTGATTCCTGACACCAACAAATAAACAAAATCAAGTGGAGCTTTATGGTGTTCTGTCTGTACTGGGATAAAAGAAGAATTAAAATGTTGGTTGACTCTGGGCATTATTCTTTGAAGACGGGCTTCCATAATATACTTTCTTCCCCCCACCCCATTTTTAGCCCGTTACTATTGACATAATTCCACATCTTCCTGACACTGCAATTTTTAAGTTTTAAATCTCTTTTTTATTATCTTGCCTTTAGGAAGTATTTGTATGTCAATAGACTCATGAAGTTTATTCCCAGTACATGACTTCTAAACTCAGGATCAGACTACCTAGTTGTTTCTTTGATATAGTCACTCAGATACCTCATAATTATCTCAAAGCTAAAATCAATTACTCACATCAAATTTTCCATACCCAGTCTTTCACAGATTAGTGAATCATATTATCATCAACTCAAGTTTCTCAGGTCAGAAAAGTTATATTCCTTTTCGGAGATAACGTCTTTCTGCCTTACTCTGAGTCTACATAATAACTTTAATTTACATAATAATTTTAATTTTCTCTATAACATTAAAATATTTCATATATATATATATATATATATATATATATTCCTTCAGTTTAATCTCATGATTCTCAAACAAACCAATCAATCTACTTTAACTGATCTTTCTACATCATTTGTGACCTCCTGTGATAAGCACACAGCGCTAAAAAATTAATTTCCATGTATTTTGCCACTCAAATTCTTAAAATTTTCAATGATTTTGAAATATTGAAAATATTCATTTCAGTGTGTCTACACTTGTTTCATTTACTTCACAGTCTATATGAGGTATTTGCTGACAATCTTTGGTATTCTCTGATTTATGCAGGGTAGCTATAGTCTCTGGCTAACTTCACATACCTTTATTCTTCTCTATTGTCTCTGTAATTGTATTTTTTCTTCTCAATAAAATACCAGTCACTGGATTAGTTCTTATCCCAGTCCAATATGATCATTTCTTAACAATCTACATCTTCAAAGACCTCATTTTCAAGCAACTTACTAAAGGAATTTCCTTGATCTGTGGTAATGACCACAAAACAGATGTTTTAATACAAATGGCATTGATTCTCTTACAGTTCTAGGAACTATAGAAAACTAGAATTCCAAGTAAGTGTTGTCAGTACATTTTTTTTTCCTGATGGCTCTGGGAAAGTTCTCTTCTACTCTTCTCTTAGCTTCTATTACTACTGGTGATCATTTATATTCCTTCAATTTTAGACCAGTCATTCTAATTTCTTCCTCTTTCATCACGTTAATCTTTTTGTCTTTCTCTTTGTATCTTTTTTTTGTTTCATAAAAGTCATCAGTTAATTGATTAGTACTCATCAATTGTGACTTCATCTTACCTTCACTGATTCTGAAATGATCTTATTTTCAAATAAATCACTTCCATAAATACTTGGGCTTGGGAATTTCCAATAATTTTTGTCCATTATGTGTGAAAAATGCATTCATTGATCCAACATGTTCAGAAATATTACCTATCAAAGCTCCAACTCTTAAATACCAAATGTTGTCTAACTGCCAACTCAAAAATTCTCAAGCTCACCATCTAAATCATGTATTTCATACATAGATAAGATTGTATAATCCATCTTAAGATAAAATTCATCTCCTTCCCCAGACTCATGCATTCAAACAACGCATCTTTCAAAATACAGTGACGGGTCAAACACAAATAGGCGTTCCATTTAGTATGTTTCAGCTGTTTTAAAATATGTCATAGCCTACATAGTTGATAATTAATAGAAATTTATTTCTCATGCTTCTCAAGGCTAAGAAGTTCAAGGCTTGTTTGTTGATGGCTAGAAAAATCATTCTCCTCATGTCTTCAGATGATGGAAAAGATACGTTCTTTGCCTCCCTAATCCCACTCTTGAGAGCTGTAGCCATAATATAATCAGTTCCTAAATCCCAGATTTCTGCTGGGAATTAGAATTTCAACATTGGAATCATTGTAGTAGATTCCCATTGCAAAAAGGGAGAAAGATGAAGAGTAGGACTATTAGTATAAGACAAATTCATGACAAAGCATGGCAATGCAACTAGGTTTTAAACCTGAGAATGATCTTCTGTGCGTCAATGTTCTGTCTTTTCTATCCCCATTATAGCGTACCATAATTCTCTGCCCTTCATTTATTGGTTCTGCTTTCAAACTCATTCTTTCCTCTTTTTGAATCTTTTTTTGTCATTCAATTTGGGTTGTTGATTTATGTTCTAGAACAAAAATTTAAAATATTTGTTGGTCAACCATGGATATTAAGGAATATATATCTATGAGGTAGAACATTTGCCATGGGACCTACCTAGATAAATCCATCTCTAATCCATGTTGTTGATGTCATGTTGATTGATGCATGTAACATAGACCTAGTTGCCTCGCTGGAAGGTTATTCAGCTACACTCTTGGACATGCACAGAACACAGTATCTGCATATGCTCAGAAATTTCCTAATCTCCAAGAAGGAGCTAATTTATTTTTCTTGGGAGTTCTTTTCTTAATTCACTTGCTTTCTTTCACATTCTTTTATAAGCAATAAAGATAAAGAAAATTGAAACTTCTGTGTCTTGTCAGGAAATCTCCTTTAGCAAAAGCATTCAAGTTCAGTTTCCTGACAGCTTTTTTACTGTCTTATTTTCATCTTATATCTCTTCAGAACACCTAACACATCCATTCTACAATCAATATTAAAGTATCTTCACATCAGCTAGAATTATAAGATTTTACTATCACGTGCCTCAAACTTCTCCAAACCAATTCCCAAACCACTTCAAAATTTCTAAGGATTTGTTAGAGCCACAGCATATTTTCAATACAATAATCTGTAATAATTTCCTGCAATGACTGTAGCAAAGATTAATTATTTTAGGCAAGAGAAAGTCATTTTCTCACAGTTGTGGAAGCTTGAAGTCCAAGTGGATTTTCAGAAGTGTTAGTTCCTCCTAGAGGTTCTGAAAAATTTCCATGCATTGCTCTTTCCATGCCTTCAAAATACAATGATGTGTCAAACACATGACAGACATTCTGCTTAGCCTGTGTGAACTATTATAATTTCAGATTTGCTTGTAATTCTTGTCATCGTGGATATATAATTTTCCATTTCGATCTGTGTTTCCATATGACATTCTTTTTTAAATGTATAAATGCACTAAACAATAATTTTGTTCTTTCTTATAAGAATACTGGTCATTGTAATAGGGTCCACTATAATCCAGTATGATCTTTTCATAACGAGCATATCTGCAAGGCTCCTATGCTCAAATAAAATCATATTCTAGAGTAGCAGCTGATCAGACTTCAACATGTCTCTTTACAAGATATAACTAAATACATGGACTAAGGCATCAGGAGTACTTTATTACTAAATGACTGAGAGATCGTCTATACATTTGATGTTTATATGTGCTCTTTTATTGGCTGGTCCAGGAGGTCAGGGATTTTTTTTTTTTTAATGCTAGGAATTGAACTCTCAACCTTGTGCTTACCAGGCAAGCACTTGAGCCACTGAGCTAAATCCCTGGCAAAAATTTCTTATAACAATCCTGGCACACAATTACAGTATATTCTCCACCATTTCTGTGATGCATAAAATGTGTTAAATAAAGATAATTCAGGCTGGAGATTTAGTTCAGTGGCATAAGCACCTGCCTGGCAAATGCAAGGTCATGAGTTTGATCCCTGATACAAAAAAAAAAATCAAGATTAAGTAGTTGTTTTCAATGAAAAACGTAAACAGCCTCTAATGATAGCAAGATGTTTTTATAAAATCTCAAATTGTGGTTATAAAACGGGAATAATTGTATCTCTCTTAAAAATGGTGCGTACAATACACAAAATTCTCTGCCTAATCGTTATTGGTTGTATTATATTCTATTTAAGTTGTATTTTGAGGCCCTAATTCGCAGTACCTTACCATGAAAATGTATTTGCAGATAAGACCTTAAAGCTGATAAATAAATCAAAACGAGATCTTCAAGATAGAGCCCAAATCCAGTCTTACTGGTGTTCTTATGAAAGACAAAACATGAAGAGAGTAATGCCATGCACACAAAGGAGGAAAGACTGAGCGAGAAAACTCGTAGAAGGCAGCCGTCTACAAACCAAAGAGAGAAGCCTCAGAATAAACCAACCCCACTAACATCTTGGTACTTTACTTTAAGACTCTAGAACCACAACAAATAATTTAAAGTGATTTAAGTCTGTGGCATTTTGTTATTGCAGCACTAAGGAATTTATATAATAATAATGATTTTTTATACATGTAAAATGAAAAAATGCAATGTAACAAAATGTGCCTAACACTAAAATCAGATCGAAGCTACATCAATCAATGCATGATGATTTAGATGAAATTTTAGACACTAAAATTATCACCATATTTTCAAAATGTAAAAATGTGATCTTAAAAAATATTATTTATGAATATTATACTTAAGAGAATACTACAAAAACAGGTTGAGAGTCTTTATTCTTAACTGTCAATTCTTAAACATGATTAAAATGATCATTTAGCCATGAACAATTTAGCATTAAAATGAAATTTTATTAAAATATATTTGTTATTAAATGGGAAAATGCTTATATATAGCCAAATTCTTGATAAACCATATTAAAAGGGATATTTTACATCTTGTTATTAAATATTTTAAAGATAAGACTCTAAGCATCACTTGAAGTATAATATATGGATTATTATTTTCTTTAATCTATAGGTAATGGAGTCTATAAAAATGGTGGGGCAGAATTAGTGGAGGCAATAGCATGGAGAGTAACTTGTGTGTTCAGATAAGACACAAAAATACTACAAAAATAAAGTAAAAATGAATATTGCCTCACATTTAAATGCAATCTGTTTTTTAATCATGTGTCTGCTTGAATAAATGTGTTGTATATATTTATATATACACATAGTACACAAACATTAATATTTGCAAATTCTAGATAACTCCTCCATTTCCAAACAAAAGTTTAAGCTAGAAAAAAAATATTGAGAAAATAGTTAATGTTGTAGAAAACCATCATAGAAGCACAAAAGTTACATGTAGTCATTCTATGACTGTTCATTTCTTTAGCTTCAGAAAGAAATGTATTATCAGAAATGTTGCAAAGCCTTAATTTGCTGTGATTACTAGAATCATATAGACAATGAACCAACATAATAAACCTTTCTAAAAGAGTATTCATGTGTGAATTTGAGAACATAAAAGCTAATTTACTGAAAAGATAATGTAATCGTTAAATGAAAGAAAGTGCATAAAAAGTGGGTGTATACTAAATAGTAGATGAACGCATTATACTGTGACTCTAAAAAGCCTTTTGTTTTCTTCTTTCAAATTTTAAAGTAAGCCAAGTTTGGTTAGACCCGCCAAGCAAATAAGTCTATTTGACTTAGATATGGAGATAGATATACAACTTTTTCTGACCAGTAGGTTTCAGCTCAGTGGTACAAGCACTGGGGTGGAATATTGGTTAAGATGTAGGCATTAGCCTGGAAGTAAAAAATAGACTACAAAACACATTAAGAACTAATGTGTCTTCCTTTTATTGTATGACGACTTTGAAAGGTGCAAGCATTTCCTTTATATTGGTTTATGCATGAGTTGCAAATGAATTGATCAGGACATTTGTTGTTTAATGCTTTGTAATGCTATGATTTATTATTCACTTCTAATATGTCTCTAGTGACTAGTATGGATTTAATCCATACCAACAAGGTATTCAGAATCAACCTCATGGCACAGATCTGAAATGTAGTACTATAATATTGTCCTATCAACAATGTCACACATGCTGAAAAACTTCTAAGAGTCACTGAAAATTGTATCCTTATATTTTCTAGTCCAAGTCTTTTCTCCATCACAAACTGATAATTTTTAGCAATTCTTCACTATGTTTATGAAGGAAATTGTAAGAAATTATACTTTAATAAATTTTATTTCAAAAAAGAAGCCTAGTTCTGGAGCCTATAACATCTTACAAATATAAAGCCTTTTTTTCAAATTACATTGACAAAATACACATGATAAAAAGTTATAATCTTAACCATGTTAATTCTATAATTTAATGTTATGAAATTTGTTATTTTATAGAAGCTGATCACTTTACATCTCTAGAAGTTTTGCATTCTGGGAAACTGAATCAGCATAAATACAGAACAACTGCTCTCCATTTTTTGTTTTCCTCTGGCTTTGAGTGTCTGCATTGTACTTTTTGTTTTCACTAATCAGACTATTCTGTATAAAATTATATAGCATTTTTCCTTTTCACTGGTTTATTATATATAGTCTAATGGCCTTAAAGTTCATCCATGTTAGAGAATTTGTTAGTATCTTCCATTTTTAGGCTGAATATAACTCTTTTGCATGTGTATTCCATATTTTGCTTATCCATTCATCCATCTATGGATTCTTAGTTTTCTTCTACCTTTAAGTTATTATGTAACTTACTTAATTAATATGAGTATACAAACACCTGTTTAAGGCTGTTTTTAATGTTTTTGAATATATAATCAGAAGTAAAAAGTTCAATTGTTGGATCATATATTAATTTTATAGTTAATTTTTTGAGGTTTCATCATAAATTTTTTGTAGTAAGGTACCGTTTTGAATTCATAGCAATAGCATTTAAGGGTTTTAATCTTTACTTCCTTGCCGGTACTTAACAATTTCAAGTTTTTTGCTTTTTAGCATGAAGCATCTTAATAGATGTGAGATGATATCTTATTGACATTTTGATTTGCATTTCTCTGATTATTATAGATATTTTGAGCAGGTTTTCATGTGATTATAACCTATTTTTATAACTTCCTTTGAGAAATGTCTATTCAATTTTTGCCTATTTTAATTTTCTCTAGTTTCATGATTTTTTCTATATAAATACACACATGTATATATGTTTTCTAGTTATTAATCCCTTATAATTTGCAAATGTTTTCTCCCACCCCATGAATTTTCTCTTAATTTGTATGCAGTACCTTTATATGTAAATTTTTTAAAATTTTCAGTGAGCCCAGCTTGTCTTTTTTTTTTTATCCTTTGTTGACTCTGCTTTTGGTGTTATATCCAATAAATCAGTTCAAAGAAATTGCCAATTCAAAGTGTGAAAGCCTCTCTCACTCTACATTTTCTTCTATGATATGAAATTTTAACTCTTAATTTTAGGACTTTGTTATATTCTGAATTAATTTTATATATGATGCAAAAGTCAAATTTATTCTTTTGCATGTGGATATCCAGTTTTTTCAACAGCATTTGTTTATTCATTTTTTTCTTTTAAAAAAAACAAAGCTACTCTTTTTATTGAATAGTTGTGCACTCTTGAAAAAAACTCATTTAACCCTAAGACAGATTTTTCAGGTAGCTTAACTACAGTTGTAGAATACAGTGGTCTATCAGATTGTATTTAGAATAATGTTTTCTTTATTTTTATACTACTTATTTTTGAAAGCTCAATAACTGAAAAATAATTTGTCTCTGGTTATAACATTTAGTTCACCAATGTATACTGTTTCTATATTAATTCTCATTTTTAATGTAGCTGCATATTATATGGTATAGGAGGAATAAGAATTTTTTTTAGTTCACTCACACTAAATTTATGCAAACTCTATGTGTTTATACATATGTGTTTATACATTTTAAAAATTCTTTATGTCCCCATAGTTTTAAGAAAACAGTGACAAAATATTGTATAACTACCAAGCCCTAACCCACTGGAGCACTGGGGTTCCTGTGGTGGCAAAATATTGTGAAAGCTTTTGGGTTCACAAAGATAAAGAAGACTAGGCTTTGATTCTTAAAGCTGGTTCACATAAAAAAAGAAAGCTAGCTCAGATAAAATTAGCATAGAACCTATGATCAAA
The DNA here is from genome assembly GCA_004027455.1 of Hydrochoerus hydrochaeris. NCBI lineage: Eukaryota > Metazoa > Chordata > Mammalia > Rodentia > Hydrochaeridae > Hydrochoerus > Hydrochoerus hydrochaeris. The sequence continues at coordinate 355,943 of PVLA01001226.1, forward strand.
TGATAAAAGGAGAGTGTATAGGAAAGAACTTTAGTTTAGAAAAAGCAAATCAAGGCAGTATTAAGGAAATGTAGACTTAGCTTTATAAAATATACTGTACTACACAAAAATAAAAACTTATTTACCATGTTATATATAAGAATGTGACATTTATCTGTTTATATCAATACACATTATTATTCATTACATACAATGTTACAGGTCTGTAAATATTTAAATAAATTTTAATGTTAAAACACTAATATTGTTTACATAAAAATAGGCAAAACATGACATCAACTATACTGAAAGTTGTCTAAGTGTCCTAAGATAATTAATGAAATAACTTAAGATGTATTTCTTAAAATCTTTTATCTGTACCTCAAAGTCACCTTTCAAAAGAGCAGTAAGTTTTAAATTCCAATTCTTCATACTACAGATTATTGCTCTCCTTATAATACAAAAAAAGCTTCTACATTTAAAAATAAATCTAGGGTTCTCATTAAAGTTAAACACTACTTTGAAATTTCATCAAAGAAGTGTTTTCAAGCAAGACTGTCCATGCAAGGCAAGGAATTCACACTGAACATTTAGCAGATTCTTCCTATTAAACCTAACATCTTTGCAAATTGTAAAAGGCAATGGTAAAAAAAATGAATAGAGTTTTACAAACTACAATTAATAAATGAACAGAAATAAGAAAGTTATTCTTTCAAGGTTTACTATATATTGTAGACATGAGCATTTTTTCTTCTAGAAAATTGGACTTATTTCACCTCAATCATAGAGATAAATCCATCTTCTGACTTCCTTCTTATCCCCTCAGTTACAAACCACACTTCTATTCAGATGCCTCTCTTAGGTCCACACTCAGTCAATCCTGTCCTTGTGACACGATGTGGACTTGGCAGGTAGGATAAACACACTGAGAAATTTCGGGTGGTACCATTCTAAAGGGGATGTAGCTATCCTGACTCATTCTGCCACATTGCATTTTGTAAACTTTTCAATTTTAGTATCAAGAAAAATTAGTTAAAATTTCCTGCCTAAAGTCTATGCATTTTATTAATATTACCAAGAATGGAAAATTACCAAGAATGGAAAGATCATAATGACACTATTCAGCTTTGTTTCATTTTACCTTAACCAACTCTTGTAAATAAATGTTATATTTCAATATTTAACAAGAAAATTTAAGGAAATAATTAAAATCAATTATTGCTTTTGTATTTCTTCAATAAAAGGATTTAAGTTTGAAGTCTATCCATGTAGTAAAACTCTTTAAAAAGATTTGCAGGCATTAATAAATTAATGCAGTCAAAATCTACTGAAAGAAGCTTACTCTTCAAAATCAATGAATTAATGCAGATGTTCAAATAGACTCAGGTACAGAATTATAGCTTATAACGATGCATGAGAAAATCAAGTAAAAAGGAAGTACTAGTTTTACTACATACAGTTGGCTAAGGTGTCGAAACTACAACTTTCATTTCTCTCCTCACTTTAACCAACTGCTTCTTTCCCCTGATTTTCCTTTCTCCATTTTTTTATTGTCTTTTCTTTTGGGAATATTATTGAAAATTATTTTTATTCTCTGTGTGATATTTAGCTAGAACACAGAAGCAGTATTTCATCAGTCTTGGAAACATAAGGGTCCTGGGACCATCAAAGTACATTCTCATCTCCCTAAAATCAAAGAAAATATATTTCCATAAATATAACAAAAGGTAATCTTCATTTTCCAATCATGAGTAATGAGACTTGAGAAAAGTTCTTTATAACTTCCTGGCTCCTGGGAATAACAATATGAGTCTTAAGTGACCTACACTGACCATATTAAAACATAGAAACCTACCTACTCCCTTTCTACCACTTGATCTATGATTGAATGCTGATTTTATTTATTATTTGCATGATTGAAAGGACAGGTAATTTTGGAGAACAGAGAAAAAACATAACATGAACAAAGCTATGTCAGTATAGTTAGATGATAAAAATAGAAATATTTTCAGTTCAAATAATCTTCATCAATATTCATATGGATATCATTATATGAAAAACTTGAGTAGGATTTTGACCTTCCCCTTCTTTGTATAATGGAAGTCAACGGTGTCAATCTATGATATTACAAAACTCAAAATGTAAGATAATGTTGAATTATTAAAACTCCCATTTTCCCAGCACTGAATGAATCAAATGCATCTAGTTTGTAAAATATTTCTATATTCTTTCTTCTTAACACACAATTAAAATATGGTCAAGCAATAGGCATCTACAATCTATCAATCTTTTTGATGCCATGTCTTTGGATGTCTCCACTTCTTTCAATCTGAGTATCTTTTACAGTTTCTCATAAAGAACATTCAATAATACAATGAATAGGAGATTTAGTAGTCCAAAAATTTATCCTATTTTGAAGGTTTCTTTATTACAGCATCTGCTCACTTACGGCTTCATGCTATAATTGCTTTGTTGCATTCATATCTTCCCCAAAAGAAGTCTAGCTATGAAGCTGCCATTCTCAAAATCATAGGATTGTATATGATTGTTTTTTAATATAGACTGGCCACTGGCTTGGTCAGCCTGTAAGTCTATTATTGATCTATCTATATAGCTAGCCATCTAGCCAGCTATCATCTATCTAGCCAGATATCTTCCTATATTTACTCTCTCTCTCTCTCTCTCTCTCTCTCTCTCTCTCTCTCTCTCTCTCTCTATATATATATATATATATATATATATATATATATATATATACCTTAGGTGTATGTGGTAGCTGTATGTTAATCAGCATAAGGACTTTTTTAAACTAAAAAATAGTCTAAGGAGAAGAAGTTCTGGGATATCACTTACTAACAGAATGCTTACTAAGCAATTACTTACAGAACGAACATCAATGAGGCAGAATCATTTTCAAGGGTATTTCTAATTTTTATTTTATTTAAAGAGAAAAAAGGACAAACAAAAAAAGGTAGCAACAATACAGAATTCTAAAATAAAAAAGTGAGAAACAACACTAAGAAATCATTAGTTGATAAATTACATATTGTCAACTTCAAGTTACAAAATTAAAGGATACATAGTAGACATTCAAATAATGAGACTGCAAACAGTTCTGCTCAATGATCCTATAATGATTCAGCAATATGTTCATCTATTTTACACACTCAAACATACATGCAGTTATATCCCTTAAAGCTCTTTCTTTTCCTCTCTTTTTTACAATAGCAATTACACATTTTGGGTTTTATTACTCTTATAGTTCTTAATACTTTTTACACTAGAGATACAATGTGATATTTATAAATATGATTCTTATTTAGTTCACTAATGAGGATAGTCTCAAGTTGTCTCCATTTACCTATGAAGGCCTCAAGATCATCCTTTTTTATAGTCAGGTAATATTCCACTGTATAAAAATACCATGTCTTTTTCATCCTCTCTGTGGTTGATGGGCATCTTGGTTGTTTCCAAGATTTAGCTATTACAAATTGTGCTGTTATGAACATGGGTGCATATATATTACTGTGATATGAACTTGTCAGTTTTTCTGGGAAAATAACCAGGAGAGGAATAGCCTGATTGAATGGAACTTCCAATCCTAGTCTTCTGAGAATTCTCCATATGGATTTCCATAGTGATTGTACCAGTCTGCACTCCCAATAGCAGTGGAGCAGTGTTCCTTTCTCCCGGTAACCTTGCCAACATTTGTTATCAGTTAATTTCTTAATGTTAGCCATTCTTTCCGGAGTGAGGTGAAATCTCAATGTTGTTTAATATGCATTTCTTGAATGACCAGTGATAGTGAACATTTCTTCATGTATTTATTTGCCATTTGTGTATCTTCCTCTGAGAACTATGTGTTCATCTCAGAAGCCCATTTTTGGAGAGGGTCTTTGAATTTGGGGGGCTTGATGTTATTCAATTCTTTATATGTTCTGGATATAAGTCCTTTGTCTGAAGGGTTGCTGGATAAAATTCTTTCCCACTCTGGGTTTTCTTTTCACTCTGTTGGTGATTTCTTTTGAAGTGCAGAAACTTATCAATAATATGAGATCACAGTTGTTGATTCTTTGAAGTGTTTCCTGTGCAGTTTGCATTTTGTTCATGAATTCTCTGCCTAACCCTATGTCTCCAAGATTTTTACCTATCTTTCTTCCAGTAGATTTAGTGTTTCTGTTTTAGTATTTAGGTCTTTGATCCACTTAGACTTTAGTTTGAACATGGTGATAGGCATGGATCTAGTTTCAGTCTTCGGCATGTGGAGAGCCAATTTTTCCAATACCATTTATTGAAGAAGCTATCCTTCTTCCAGTGGACATGTTTAGCACCTTTGTCAAATATCAGGTGGCTGAGTGTCTTTGTCGTTGTGTTTGCCTCTTCTAATCTGTTTCCTTGATCCTCAGGTCTATTTCTTTGCCAGTGCCATGCTGGATTTATAGTACTGTTTCAAGTCTGGAAATGAGATGCCTTCTGCCTTGTCTTTGTTGCCCAGAATTGCTTTTGCTATTCTATGTTTCTTCAGCTTCCAAAAGACTTTTAGGAGTGTTTGCTCTAGATCTGTGAGGTATGTCAATGGTATTTTGATTGGGATTGTGTTATATCTGTATAGCAGTTTTGGGAATATGGCAATTTTCACAATGCTGATTCTTCCTAGCCAAGAGCAAGGAATATCCTTCCATTTCCTAATATCCTCTTCAATCTCCTTTTTTAGCATAGTATAATTTTCAGCATATAGGTCTTTTACATTTTTAGTTAGGTTGATTCCTAATTATTTCATTTTTTAGATGTTATTGTAAAGGGCAATAATTCCATAATTTCTCTCTTGGTGAGTTTTTTGTTTGTGTACAGGAATGCTATTGATTTTTGAGCATTGACTTTGTATCCAGCTACACTGTTGAACTTGTTTATTACCTCTAATAGTCTTTTAATGGAGTTTTTTGGGTGTTCTCTATACAGTATCATGTCATCTGCAAATAGTCATAGTTTAACTTCTTCTTTTCCTATGTTTATTCCTTTTATTTCTTTCTCTTGTCTGATTGCCCTGGCTAGTGTTTCCAGAAATATATTGAAAAGGAGTGGTGATAGTGGACATCTTTGTCTTGTTCCTGATTTTAAAGTGAAAGCTTTCAGTTTTTGCCCGTGTAGTATAATGTTGGTTGTTGGTTTGTCAGAGATGGTCTTTATAACATTGAGGTAGACACCATGTATTCCAAGTTTCTGAAGGGTTTTTATGATGAACATGTGTTAGACTTTATCAAAAGATGTTTCTGCATCTACTGAGATGACCATGTGTTTTTTGTTTTTGGCTCTGTTGAGGTGGTGTATCACATTTATTGATTTGTGTATGTTAAACCATCCCTGCATTCCTGGAATGAAGCCCACTTGGTCGTGATGTATAATCTTCTTGATGATTTGCTGCATTCTATTTGCCAGTGTTTTATTGAGAATCTTTGCATCAATGTTCTTTAGTGAGATTGGTCTATAGTTCTCCTTTTTGGTTGGGTCTTTCTCTGGTCTTGATATCAGAGTAATACTTGCCTCCTGGAATTATTTATGGAGGATTGCTTTTTTCTCAATTTCATTAAAGAGTTTAAGGAGTACTGGCATCAAATCTTCTCTAAATTTCTTGTAGAATTAAGCTGTGAATCCATCAGGACCTGGACTTTTCTTTGTTGGAAAGTTTTTAATTAGGTTTTCAATTTCAATAGCTGATATTGGGTTGTTCAAAATTGCTATATCTTCTTGGTTGAGCTTTGGTAGTTCATATGTTCCTAGAAAGCAGTCCATTTCCTCTGTTTTTCACTCTATGTGAGTAAAGATTTTCAAAGTAGGTATTCATGATGTTTTGAATTTCCATGGGATCTGTAGTAATTTCCCCCTTTTCAATTCTTATGGTGTGAATTTGGGTTTTTTCTTTCTTTTTCTTGATAAGGTTAGCTAGGTGTTTGTCAATTTTGCTTATTCTCTCAAAAGATCCAGCTTTTTGATTCATTAATTCTTTGTATTTTTTTTAGTTTCAGTTGCATTGTTTTCTGCTCTAATATTTACAATTTCCTCTCTTCTATGAGCTTTGGGTTTAGCTTGCTTTTCTTTTTCTAGAAGCATGAGATGGAGCATTAGGTTGTTTATTGGTGCTCATTCTGTTTTCTTGCTATGACAATTTATTGCTATGTATTTTTCTCTTAAGACTGCTTTCATTGCATCCCACAGATTACAGTGTGTTTTCTTCTGTATTTTCATTGAATTTTAGGTATTGCTTTATTTCTTTAATTTCATCTGTAGCCCACTGGTTGTTCAAAAGGTTATTATTTAATTTCCATTTATTTATGCAGGTTTTGCAATTTCTTTTGTCATTAATTTCCAATTTCAGTGCGCTATGGTCAGATATGCATGGGATGATTTCAATAACTTTGCATTTACTTATGAATGTTTTATGGGATAATATATGATCTATTTTGGAGAATGTCCCATGCATAGCTGAGAAGAATGTGTATTCTGATGTTGTTGGGTGGAACACTCTGTAAACATCTACTATTGTGTGCCTGTGTGTCATAAACCCTTTTGATTTTCTCCAAGTTGGGCGAGTCCTTACTGGCACACTCCTCACCCTGCCTGATGCTTTCTGTGTGCAGGAAGGGATCACCCACATTCTTGTCAGACTCACCAAGGTCTTATAGTTAGTTGGTGGGAGCTTTACTACTGGCCCTATTTACCCACTGTACACCTCCATTTTAGGGACATACTCACCACACTGAGTAGAGCCTAATGAGACCTTCTATTTGGGTGAGGCAGTTACTGAACCTCCCTTTAGACTAGCACAGTTAATCTGCTGTAGTCCAAGCTTCTGGGGAAAAGGTGGGAGCTGAAGATCAACAGCAGTATTAGTTCCAGGGGGTAGGGAGAGTTCCCAAGGGGCCAGTAGATGTCCGGGTTCTGGGTGTCCACTGGGCACGGGCCCAGATCCACAGACAGCATGAAGCTCCTCAGTGGTGGTTGGCGTCCTGTAGAAAGCATGCAGTTGAACATATCAAGGTACGAGAGCAGCATGTGTTTCTGAGGGCTGGCACGGGCCAAGGTCCCAGGGCAGTGTAAGGTTCCTCAGTGGTGGCGGGGGTCCTATAGAAAGTGCGCAGCTGCACAGGTCAAGGTCCCAGGGCAGCACGTGTTCTCCAGGGCTGGCATGGGCTGCTCAGGGAGTGACTCTAATTTTTAAATTGTGTCTAGTTTCCTGTTCATTTTAGTAACAGACATAGCCTACTTTTGTAAACATTTTCTTGGCTAGAAAGTCTTTACTTAAGCTTTCTTTGCAGGAAAGTACAATGTAAATAAATTTGACCATTGAGATCTAAGTATAAATAATATCATTCAATTTCCCAATTACAGTCTTAAGGAGGAATGAATTCATCCTGTTATGCTTTTCCTTCCTCCTTTCAGTAGAAAGACATCCAGATGTAGTCCTTGTGAATCAGCTTCTACCACACATGGAAGAAAATGCTTCTGAGATAAGGAAAAAGTGCTAATATAGAAAGCACTGTTCCCTGGGCTTCCCTGTGGGACTCCCTGCATGTTTGGGCTACTCCTTCTTGGGATGTGATATTTAAGTGGAAAACAATTTCAAAGTACTGTAGTTTTGATGATCTGTACTACAACTAATATAGTAATAAATAAGTCAAAATTCTTTAATTTTAAATTTTGCCAATTTTTTTCTAAATCAGATTTCTAATATTTCAGAATTTGAGTTCTACTAGTTAATTTAGATAATTTATATATTGCTATATATCTTTTAAAATATTTAATTGAATTTTTGCATTCTTCACCAGAAGCTGTATACAAGATTTTTAAACATTATTGTAACTGTACTGCAATATTATTAACATTATGAGATGGGTGTTAATTTTTTCTTTTTGTATGAGGAAAATGCAAAATATGTCAACTTTTCTTTGCTTCTGTTTTTATTTGAATAGAGGCAAAAAAAGTTGAAACTAATAAATTACACAATTTTGTTTTGATTTTGAAATCTGTTCTACTCATTGACTGTATACTTTTTATCCTGTTGTAGTCAAGGGTTCTGAGGAGAACAGTTGGAATCAGGACACATAATTTATGTTATTATTTTATGATAGTCACACAAAGATAAACACACAAAGATGCAAGAAATCTGTCCACAAAACTGAAGACCCAAAATATTCAGCTAAGGGCCTGATTCCCACAGCAATGTTCTACATGAGTCCAGCTGAAGACCCAGACTCCGTGACAATGTGTTCTATGAGTCCAACTGATAATCTAGAGCCCATGAAAAGGACTCACCAATCTGTTTTATGGATCTGTCCTGGGAAGGCCCAAAACACAGTAGTGGAAGCCAGAAAGTCTATGTCAGAGGGATGAAGGAGCTGTGCCAGTAAATTGAAGATTTTACACTGGAGCTGAGCAGTCACACTCAAAATAAGGACCAGGGCTGTCCTGAAATGTAGCACAGTCATCCTCAGCAACTAGGAGGTCTCCAGCTCTTCCAACAGTAACAGTCACGTACATGCCAGAAAGCCAGCCTGACAAGCTTCTTCTGGAGACTAAACAGCACACATCTGCTCCCCCCACCCCCTGGAGCCAGGAAGTGATACTCAATGTAAGGACCAGAGCTCCCTCAAAGGGAACCACAGACACTCTCACCAACAAGGTCCCAAGTCCCTCCGACGGTAATGGCCAAATCCATATTGGGGAAGCAGTCATGACAAGCTCCTCCGGAGAACCCACAGTTCGAATAGCAACATTTAGGAGAATGCACAACACCTGTCTCCTCTCCATGTCTCTATGCTGGCATCTTTCCTCAGGTAGGCCACCTACACACAGTACTATGCTGATTTCATTCAGCTGGTGTTAAATTGACCACCAGCTTTTAATCCATAGCATATGCTTATTTCAATTTTGAAAGTGTTAAAGGTGTTCAAAGGAATTTTTCATATCTTTTTAAATGAAAAACTTAAGAGGACTATCTAAAAAGAATTACAATGCATTATTTAGGTGCACCAGCTTCTCATGATAAATGTAATCATTATGTACTGTAAACACTTACTAGTAAAAATAAAAAGATATTTTTGATTTTACTGAAAATTATAATGTGTAATTAAATTTTTAAAAGAAAAACTAATATGTAAATAATTATTTTATAGTGTTAGAACTCTAAGGATATCTATTTAATTTGAACATATTATATTGATAATAGTATAATAATTTAAAGGATATAAATAAGAAAGCTAATATGAAAGAATGAGATGATTTCAAAGGTGAGACCAAAACTAACTTCTTTAAATCTATTAAATTGTGAGAATAATTGTAACACTAGAATAATTGTAAAGTGTCTGTGAGGAAATTTATTACTGTGTCTACAGAATATTTTTTAGACATTAGTTTTTCAAATTTTACTGTTTAATATATCCTTATAATCATAGGTACACATTTAATATGAAAATAAAAACAGCTCTGTACACAATGACACCACACACAGAGATCCAGCTTCATGCATTATTCTCTTCTCTAACATAGTTGCCACCAAACCTAACATTCTCATAAAAAAATTAATGAATATGAATGAAAGTATGACCCCTTAGCCTTAATTAATATTTTAACATTTTCTTATATCTACTTTTAAAATATGAAATTTTAGAAGCATGAAATATATAATTAATTTCAGCTTGACAATAAATACAAAATAACTTGCTTTATTAAATGGTGAATTTCTTTCTTTTTTTTTATGTATGGGGGATTGAACTCATGACCTTGTGCTTGTCAAGCAGGCACTTACACCATTGAGCTAAATCCTCAGGACCCAAATGGTGAATTTCTAACAAATTTGGAGGAATAAAAGCATCCAGACTTATATCTCTATATTTATATGGGCAATTTAAAGTACTTATAAAAGGTTTATAGCAGACTGAAGTGCTCAAACTAGTTTATAGATTGTTGATAAAAACCTATCTCAATTAATTATGGCCATGTGATATTTGTATGTATGAATAAAATGCCTTTCTATCCATTCAGCATAAGAAAGATTGTTTTTCAAAGAATTTCATAATTATATATACTATTTTAGCATCGATGGTCATTAAATTTTAAAAGAGAAGAGAACCTTTTTATCAATAATGAAAACAATAGCAAAAAAGCAATAATTTTTCATTTATAAGTATGGTTGGGAAAACAGTAAAAATTATCCTTTAAGAAGAATAAAAGTTTTAGAACCTTAAACTTTTAGAGAATCCCCACACATGTATTTCAAGGACTTGTGTTTTCCTCCTATCTCAGTAGTTTAGGTATTTTAACTATGTTGTTTCTGATTTATTTCTCTTTAAGCCCAGGGAAAGATTGTCACGACACAGATCCTGGGCTGGAAGAAGAAAATATGGAGCAGTAGGTGGGGATCATACCTTAGGACAAAAGTTACTCTGACTCTTCTTCTAAGTCTGTTCTTTGCTAATCTTGGGACAAGCAGTCCTGAGACTAGAACCTAATGAGAGATCAACACACAAAAGATCATGAAAGCTAAGAAAGGTTTTTGCAGAGCTATCCTGACCATTTTTATTTAACAGTAGATTTTATGGTATGAGAATTTCATGATACCTTAGGAGGAGAGAGTTAAAATTGTCTCACTGAAAAACCATTTGATTGGAAAATATATCTAATTTACCACATAGAGTTTTGCTATCATTATGAATCTGCTCAGATCACTTAACAAAAATGTCACTCAGTAACTCCAAACAAAATGCAGACGCATTCAAAGTTTTTAGTAAATCTGATAATTTGCTTCACTAAGTCTGAGGCTATTAACCAAGACGGAGTTAAGATATAAGTGTTTCTTTGCTTTACACAAAAGCTAATATGATTTTGATTTTTGGGTATGCAAAATATTTAAAGTGACATAGTAAGTTTAATTTTTGGGTCAGTGTCTGAAATTAATTTCAATTGTTACTTCTTCAGAATCTCCCATACTGTTAAGTTTTCATTAGAAAAATTACTAACTCACTATGTTCTCTTATCTCCTTGCAAAACATAATACCCACCCACCTCTTATTTTCCTTTGTGGCCAAGATCTGCTTAGAATAATATTTGCTGATGAGTACTTTTCCCTTTAACTAGAAATCAGTTAAACTTTTGTAATATCCTCCCACAGTGCTTTTAAAATGAATTTATTAGCAAATTTATGTCATAGAACTTGAAGCTTTATGATTTAAAAAGTCTATAATATAGAGATCTTTCAAACTATTTAGATAATAATAATATTTGCCTGCATGCTTCAAATATTTTAAGAAGAAACAGCTCTATATATTCAAGAGAGATTGTTAAGTCATTATTATTACCATTAGTTTTTTTCATTTTGGAAACAAAACTCATGCCATTTTGTCTGCTGTAGGAGAGGGAAGAGATGTAAGGACTTTCACAAAAGAAGATTGTTTATGCATTCACAATTAGCCTCCTCCCAAAGAATGGATGGATATTTATTTAGACTTATAAATTGTAAAACAGTGGAAGGATTTATGTGACAAAACACATCGTCTCTATTCTACATAGATTAATCCACTAATGGCCCTAATGTAACATATTGCATCCCTCACACACTTGAAACCCTTTTATAAAAACTGCACTGAAAGGCTATCCTTGAAAGAATAATTTAAACTAATTTAAATCATTGTTTGCAGTAATTATGTTTCATTTATGAAGGAAAAATATATATACTGTAGAAATTTAAATATTAATTAATTTTATATACAAATTTCAGATTCTCAGTTTTTATTTGGATTGCTATTAATTGTGCAATGAAATTATCAAATCTCAGGAATAATTTGCCTAATTTTCAAACAAGATTTAGTAAAATTCAGAGTTATATGTTCATTGACTGGCCAGGAACAAAATGCTTCTGGTTAAGTGAAGACACTGTATAAATAAGTAGTTTATCTGAGCTAAAACAAACAGGAACACTTGAAGAAGTTTATTTAGTAATATCATTGAATTTGAGACTACATTGAGACATTCAATGATAATAAGGTAATCATTAAGAGAAAATACGTTGTTCAAAGAGCAAGTTAACATTCTATTTCTTAAATGAATTATTCTCTTATTTTTCACCAGTTGAAGAATATAAAACTCTGGTTTTATCTAAGAGGTGTATAAAATAATACACAATTATGAATAAAATATTGTAATGCTGAACATTTCTTACATTTTTATAGAACTGCAACATATGGTAGTATGTATTTATGCAATTAGTATTAACATTACCCTTCAACTCATTTGCTGTTGATGTCTAGGACACAGTTGAGCCACAGAGAGTGAGTCAATGTTTATTCATAAAGTACTTTAGTACAAGTGAGTTTACATGAATTCCCTTTTCTAGGAAATATTTCACCATCACAATTTATGATATATTATGCAAGAAACAGATTTTTACAACTCAATGAAAGAAATTTACACTTTACATAATTTCTCCATCTTACCAGTATGTCACTTTCTAATTGATTATTAAAAATATTTTAACCTTCAGGCATCATGATTATAGATAACATATCTGGTGTAGTCCTATCATAGAATTCCTGACCTATAATGTCTGCCAGTTTAGCTTTTTTCCAGTGTTATCATTTATCCTTATTTTTTGTATTATTAGTAGTAATAGTAACAGTGTAATATTAAGCTGGGCGTGGTGGCTCAGGTCTGTAATTGTAGCACTAGAGAGGCTGAGGCAGGAGGATTGTTGTGGGTTCAAGACCAGCCTAGGCAACAAAATGAGCTCAAGGTCAGCCTGAACTGCATAGAGAGACCATGTCTCAAAACAAAACAAAACAAAACAAAACAAAACAAAACAAAACAAAAAAAACCACAGTGTAATATTAGCAATATAAGCCAAAAATGGTTTGATTGAATTCTAGTTGGTTATTTTAGCCTTTGCCATGCTCACATATACCTGGGTATATAATAAATATATAAGAAATATTATCATTTTAATACATAGCTAAAATATAATCATCAATAAATGATTTTATTTTACCTTTTCCAGATTCAACATATGTTTTTTCATTACAGCTTATAGGCTTTTGATGAAGTTTCTTGAGTTTCAATATGTAGGAAAAACTAAATCCTTTCAAGGCAATCTCTTGAAGGGAGAGCTGAGAAGAGTTAGGGCCATTGAGGAAATCTACCACAAGCAATGAATGACATGATTGGAACGATACTTGGGGCTGTAACTGGTATCCTGAGGTGTACAACATAAAATACTGTCTCACTTACTGAATCAGAATCTCTAAGGATAGATTTAAGGAATATGTATTTTAAAAGAAGTTATCCAAGGATGCCTAAAGTGGAACTTTGCTTGACATATACTATCTCCAGTATATCATTCTGATGGCAAAATTAGGAGGATATATTTGAGGCAGAGCATTTTATCTTATCTAACAAAACAGTCCCTAGATCAAGCCACTCATTGGGCAAGTATTAGGGTATTTTATGTAATTTAAGGGTTATCTGATAAACTCGGCACTGGAGAACACAGAAATAAAGACATTTGTGGAGAATTCAACTTTGAAATAAATGGATATGACTTTCTATTGTACAGTCATTAAAAAGATTTTTTCTATAAGTCTTTACATTCCAAATTCGCATTGGTAGCAGTAAATAATTTTATAGGTCCCTCCTGTGTCACCTGTCTACTCCTGAACCAATCACATTAAGCAGAAACAAGCCTCCTTGAAGTCTAGTCCCATAGGTGAGAGAGGTAGTCATCTGAGGAAAAATATCTGGTTTGTACATCTTAATGTTGTTCATTGCACCAGGATTCAGAGGAAAGATTTAGGAAAATCTTTGAGGAGTTTACTAAAATAATTCACTTGTAGGATGATAAAGGATTAGATAGTGATATGGAAAAGAACAATACATTCTGGAAACCAAATATAACTTTAGTAATATAGAAAGGCATTATGGTACTGTGTAGTATAGAGTAATGACTTGGAAAGTTAGATGATTTAGATTCATAGAATTGCTTTTTTAGAATTGAAGTTTTCATCACATGTATAATACAATCATCTGTTGACTATATTATAACAATAGTGCCATCTTAAAATCTAACTCTATAAAACATACACTCCTTTTATTAAAAGGTAACTTTATAATTCAATTTTTAAATTTTTCATTGCTTATATAATAAATGAACAAAATGATATTATGAATGTAAATATAAAATGCTGCAGAAAAAGTAGAAAATTTACCGAAGTGTTACTTTAAGTAGGTATCTGAGAGAGGTAGGACGTCTCATTTTTCAGATTTAAGAAACTACTATTTCAGAAAAAAAAAAAAAAATATATATATATATATATATATATATATATATACCAGTATAATAGTATCTTTATTGGAGATAGATATTGCAGAAAAAAATTGGGAAGAAACCTCAAGAATACTGCTAACTGAATGTATTTGAAAGCACAGAAATTACAGTTTAATAGTCCCCTGTAGGTCCAAATGGAGACACTAAATTCTGAATTTCCTTGAAAAGGTTGAAAAGCTTAAGACAAGAATATTTTATTTTGACCATTCTTGTATTTGCATATTTGATGGCCATACAGGAATGGAAAAAAGAAAGCAATCACTTTTGGTATTTCAGAGCTGTCCAGAACAAAGATGTAAAGAGGTCCATAAAAAGAGAAAGGAGAACTATATTGCCTTCATGTACTGACTTTCATTTTGAAAGATCACATAGCTTTTTTACAGATTTAACAACCTGACATACAAAGATCACTTCAACCTCTGCTGAAATACTATCGGCCTAGGGGTGAAATTCACCTGTTATTAAACTGCCACTGGCAGCACTACAAAATAGTTTAGTACAGAAGATAAAAGAGAAGGTCAAACCTCATTAAAACTTCCAGGAGAAGTTAGCACAGGGCTAGTGAATCTTGAGGAAAAGCTGGCTCCAAGCAAAGCAAAACTGCAGTAGTTGATGGAAGAGGTGGTATTGGAAAGAAAAAAAGAAGGGGAAGGGAAAAAAAAAGAAAAATCATTCCATTCTCGGAGTGACAAAGACATAGGTAGCACACCAATCTTCTACAAATGTTCCTCCTGTGCACACCAGAAGTGCTAGCTCTTTGGAGGAGGGTAGGTGTTAGATAAGGCACTATTCCATCTGAAAACAAGAAATCACATAAAAATGATTATACTATTTTTCCAACAGGTATTTTAAGGGGTTAACAGTCATGAAATTTAAACACAAGTGAATAGACACTGGTCATAGATTTTAATAATGAATATTTTCAGGTTACACACCACCTTGTTGAGATGTACTCACTTGTAATACTTTCATTCAGGTCTCACTTGTCACATTGAAAAGGCCTGGAGCATTGTGGATAGAACAAATAAGCAGAATATAAATAATGGATTAAGAGAAGGTACGAATTGCATCCTTCTAATTTTTTAAGTCATATCCATCATCAAGGGATTCCTTTTCTGACATGTAACATTCAGAAATGATCTGGACTAAAATGCCCCTGAATGATTATTTTGCTCATAGAAATATTGTATATAAAACTTCTCTGAAAGAAAATCGTACTTAGGAAGTTTTAAAAGATATACCTTATTATTATAGTAATTCACCAGAAGAGCTGAAAATAGAAGCAACATGTGACTAGATCACTAATAAGTGGTCAGTTTGCTAAAGCAGAGTGCCTCACTGTAGGAAAGATTGAGTGGAACAGTCTAATGAGGAGTTCATAATGGCTGCTCGCCAAGAAATCAGTCAACTGGTTGTTCCAGAGTCTATCACTTACCTCATTAGGCAGTGAAAAATAGAGCTCAGGCTCTCAGTTTTATTCTCCTGAAGATTTCTGACCCATTAAAGGGCTAATAGTAAAGAACACTGACTCTGATTTGACAGTAATTCATTTCAGGACAGATATGACAGACTGTAGAAGAGTTCAAAGCTCTATATCTTTGCTTACATTAAAAAGCAAAGTGTGAAAAACTTAACATAAAGCTTCCTGAAAGAATTTCCTAGTTAACATGTTTTGCTTTAGTTCTGGTTATCTCTTTTGCAGCAGAATTCATCTAGAAATACCCTGATGGACTTACAAGTAGTTTTTCCTCAATGTTCTGGCTGAATGTGATTCCTTCCTTTCAGTTTTTCATCCCTCCTTCTCCTGTCCTCCCTGAGCACTTCTATTTGTCTTACACTCAGATATTCTTCTGACTTCTGTATTGTGTTTTAGATAAATTTTATTGAATTATGTTTTACTGAGTTTAATGGATATACAGAAAAGTATACAAGTTGCAAATGTGTAAGCATCACATAATAAAAGCATCTATATAAATTCTGTATGGATAAAGAAAAAAATACAATTTCTGGAAAAATCATGTCTTTTATTTCTTTCAAGGCCCAGTTACATTCTGCATGAAAGCAATGAAATCCCATTTTCTAACACTGTAGATTAATTTTGCCTGTTTGAAATGTGACACAGAATCCTATGCTATCAATATGTTGTTCTTGACTTCTTTTATTCAACAATATATTTTTTATATTTTTTGAATCCATACTTTTAATAGTTCTAGCTTATTCTATATTTTACATAGCTACAATTATTAAATAGCTATTTCTTTTATTTTGTAAAATTAAAAACTTTAGATTGCTAGAATTTCAGAGTACTACAGAAATGCTCCCATAAATTTTGATCCATATCCTGTAAGTGTTTCTGTAATCTTCCACACTTAGGAAAAAATTTTGAGGAAATAAGAAATATTTATATTCAATATTAGTAGAAACTAATGCAATGTCTTACAAAGTGATTGCTCTACTTTAAACTACCCATATTATCTAAGAGACCAATTTGTTCTATATTCTAGATAATTAACATAAAACATTTTGATTTTTTATGACTGTTAAAAAGAAAGCAGTGACTGAAACTGAAATTGTAACAATAGCATTATAATGAAGGAAAAGTACAATTGCCCATAGTTTAAATACTTGATGTATAAACTTTGTTCTCAGTTTGGTAGTGGCTACTCAATTGCTTCACTGAGTTATGATTTATCATATACATACCAAACCAGGCAACTTACACTGAGACTTATCCATTGATATATATAGAGATATAGATAAATAAATATAGATATATAGACATAGACACAGATAAATAGATAGATATAGATATTTATTACTATTTTTTGTACAGAGAATCAAACTCAGAACTTCATACTTGTCAGGCAGGCATCATACATTGAACTATGTCCCTAGCCCTTGCCATTGGTTTATAACTACAATATATTATGCATGAATTTCTAAAGTTGCTTAATTTTGAGAATTAATTAGATGTTAGTGTTTTGGAAAAACCAACTTGTAACACTAATATTGATAACTACATGAATTTCTTTAGCCATTTCAAATGACATGCTGGAATTATTTTTTATGTTACCACTATAGATCATGCCAATCATTTTCCAATTATACAAAATGAGCACATTAGACTTCCATATGTCCTCTATATTCTATTTAATCAATTGTGTCACTTAGGATCCATAGTTGTTCCTGCCATTTTCATTTTGTTATTGTTTTATATTTATTATTTATAGCATTGTAAAGTCATCATCCCTCATATATAAATTGATTCAACCTATGCATCTTTTCAGTGATCATTGAAGTGGAGTACTTTTTGGTATTTCTATCTCTGTACAAAAATATCTGGATCTGGTATGATTCAAATTGAAGGCTACACTAGTCATAATTTGAATAAGTTTTCCTTTATTTTACCACTTTCCTTCACCATACTCTCAAGCTTTTCTAAAACATTAACTGTCACATTTATATTTGAAACTTACATAAAGTTTCCTTTTTGAATGTCTTTTGTTTCCATTTTTAATCTCCACTGATTACATCATAAGCCTAACCAAAATGTTACCTTGGAAAGGGATTTTGCTTCTTAACTAGGTAGCAAGTCCATGAATAAATTTGGATATTTTCTGTATGCCACTTTTATCTTTATTTTACTTGTTTTTATTTTTGCTAGCATATATTCAGAAAGTTCATTGTAGAGCAGTAATATTTTGTAGTTTAGATATATGAACACATCTGTCTGGTTCTCATGATAAATTTATTTGAGTTTTTTACAATGTTGTGTGTCCTGTGATCACGTTTCATCTTTGCTTCTTACTATTTATTACTAATATATGGTAAATCTGATTGCTATCTGACTCTTGTTGGTAGCCTATCTGTTCTTTTTTGCTTTGGGAAAGATTTTAAATTACTTTAAAGTTTTGACATTTTATTAGAATATGTCTCCATGCATTTCACCAAATGGAAATTCAATAAAACTTTTTCTTGTGAAAATTTTTCTTGTGGCGTATCTCTGTTAATTTTTTCATTTCATTTTCTTCTTTTTATGTCTTTTCTTGTCTGTAAGTCTCCTTAGTATTTTTCTTTATGGATTGTTCTTTTTTATCACAATTTCATATCTTTGTGTTTTGTTCAATTTTCTGGAAAATGTCTAACTTCTTACTGTAAACTAATTTCCTTTTGTCAATTATATAAACACATGTAAATATATGTGTGTATATATAAAAGAGGTTCTCATTACCCCTTGTGATTCCCTGTAGTATCCATTCTTATTTCACAGATGTAATATACTAGTATATTTTTATGATGTTGATTATGGTATTTACATATTTACCTTAGTGCCCAACATTATTTTGATTCTCAGATTTCCATGCATGTTATTTTTATGTTTAGAGTAAGCATGTAGAGCCATTGTTAGAAAGTGGCGAGGTTATGGGAGAGCCATTTCCAGAAAAATTTTAAACAGAATTGCTAAATTATTTGTGGATATTTGCAAAGATAATTATTACTGACAAATGTAGTGGAATAATGGAAAACATTATCAATAAATATAAAATACATGAATCAAATTAGACTAATATTTCCATAATGATAACAAATATAGTTAAAGTCAAGCCTTGTAATCGAAATACAGTGCTTTGGTTTACTTCCCAATATAACATAAATATGTTTTATCTTGTGATATTTCCTCTCTCAGCTTCCTTAAAATAAAGAGTTGATACTTGAAAACAAAGTATCTTTCCTATCACTTGAATCTAAACTCAAGAGTTAGACTTTTAGGCAGCCGGTTTGGCAGTTTGCACCCAAAATCTAACACTGCTATTTTACTTACCCCAAATCTAACACTGATATTTTCTTTCATGTTCCTTTCTTTCTTTTTTTTCACTTCCTTTCTTACTAAAGTACTGAAAGACAAATGATGCAAACAACAAAGCTTGCTTATTTTGTTGAATTTTTATTTTTAAATGCTTTGTAGGGCCCAAATTTTTCAACCCATTCATTTGAAAGGTATGACGTCTTCCACTCAGGGTTTTAGAGATTGTAGCTTCCCTAAGAGCCATCACTTACTTTCTCTTCATAAAATTACAATGAATTTCCTTTGAAACAGTCTATTTTTGTAAAATAGGCAGCAAAATAATGTTAAAATAAAGCCTACTATCTTAGAAATTACACTTACCTATCAGATTTCCAATATGTTTAGCATTGTCAGGTAAGTTTATAATGCTAAATTCACTTCAAAAACGATATAATTTCAGATTTGTTCACCACAATTGTTTCTAGTTCTAAGATTTTATGATTCTATTTAGTAGACAAGCTGCTTTACATTGTTTTCTGAACTTAGGGAATATATTTACAATGATAATATAGAGACTTTTTGCATTTGAATTTTATGATATAACCATGAATTTCAATTCCAACAAAATAAAGTTTGGCAACAGAAAACAATTGCAATAAATATGAATAGTGGAAAATCTGACCCAATATCTCCCAGTTTTGAATGGAAACAGGAATTACCTCCCAGATAATTATCAAATGAGACATTACTGTCAAGACCATGAGATTTTATTAGTTTAAAAATGTGAATTTTCATCTAAGCATAATCAGTAAGGGACTTCACATAATCTGAAGATGATTTTTTATTTTGGCAAGCAGGGCCATCAGATAAGAGTCCTGTGAGTCTTACCAAGTTAATGTCAATGTAAATGACACAGTGGAAACCTGTTTCATTCTATGTGGTAGAACCCATTAAATTCAAGTGGGCAATAAAAGCCTACTTTCAAAGTCATCTATGCCTGCGAATAATGACTTTAAAGGACTGTCTCCTTTCTGTGAAGACAAATGAGTTGAAAGACAGTAGTGCATGATATTACAAATAATATGAGTTTTTAAATAAAGAAGTGCATGAACAGGACATTGTGGTATACGCCTACAGAGTCTGATATTAGGGAGACTGAGGCAGGAGGATATAGCAAGATTGAGGTCAGCCTAGGTAACTTAGCAAGACTTCTTTTAAAAACTTAAGCAAGAGATACAGCTCATTGGTACAGTGATTATCTATCAAGCACAAAGCACTGGGTTTGATCTCCTACGTGAAACAACAAAAACAAGAAGTAGATCAGTTCTATAGATGTCCTAATATTTAAATACTTTAACATCAAGAAAAAGACGTTCCAAATATATGCTAGCTCTTATCTTAATATCATAACCTGTGCCATGTTTGTAGACAGCAATTCCATAAGTAATGTATTTATTTTTAAAATTTCCTTTTTTGTTTTATTCTTACTTTTCTTTTTGCTTTGAATAGAGACAACAAAGGTGTTCATTGAGGGCTAAAGTACTTTTAGAAAATACACAGAAAGAAATAAAGAAAATTTTAAGTAATGTCCCAGATGAAGTTTATGATTATATTGCTTCAAAGAGAGTAAATTTGGAGACACAAACACCACGCATGCACATTTTGTTTTTGTTGCCTTTCTGCTTGTGTAAGATGCAGAATGTGTCTACTCCCTTGCCCTTTCATCTATGACACTCTGCCTGCCCTCCTTTCCAGCTGCCACGAACCAAGCACATGTGCTCTGCCATGCGCTGCCACTGTGAAGCTTCTGCCCAGTAATCAGCCAAGTATGGACTGACTTCTTTGCAACCATAAGCCAAATTAAGTCTGTCTCCTTTAAGTTGTGGAAGGCCATTACTACCGGCTAACATACCATGGGCGTGTAATCTCTGTTCAGGGATGATCACTTTTTAAGAATATATAGAGATAATCCTTGCACAAATTTTAATGTACGAAATGACACCAACATATTCACTTTAAAATGGTAAATTTCGTATGAAATTTGTTTCTCAAAAATGAAAAATAAAACGTTAGAAACAAACATGAATAAGAAAAGTGCACAATATCAGCCAGTGTCCTGGCACTGGTGTCCTCGTGTATCACCTCTGTTGGCAAAGATGAACTCTCATCCCTTGTGCTCCCTTATGGTGCATTTGGTGCTTTCTTATTTATCCAGTGGCAATCTTCCTATCATTATTCCTTTATTCTCCCGACCATAACTTTTTCCTATTCAATTATTTCCTTTATAATAAGAAGGCTAGCATTTCTCCCATTCAGAAATTTACAATAAAGAATAAAGACAAGCCAAAAAAAGTTTTGCCTCACATTTTCCACCAGCTCATACTCTTCTTTTTTATTCTCATCACAACAAAAGTCCCTCTACAAAAAAATAGTAAACAAACAAAACAGACTCATATATGCACTGTTTAATAGTGGAGCCTTAGATTCCTGTTGAACATCCAATCACCAGCTTTATGCCTCATCACTTCAATGCAATCACAGTTAATGTTTCCTTTCACAGTTCTGTTTCCATCTCATGTAGCACTCCAGTGTTTGATAGTGTCGCTAATCTCTCCACTTTCTTCACTTGATTTTCTAAAGTGTTCGGTTTTAGTTCTATGCCTCGACATGTTTTTAATCATAAAGTCTCCCTGTGGTCATTCCCTGTACATCTCTGCCCTACCCATGCTACTTCTTGGGAAAATTCTATTAGTATTATTCATATTTAAGACTTCCACATTTTACTCTGCCATTGTAAACTCCTTTCTCATCTATTAATTGTGTGTGTGTGTGTGTGTGCGTGTGCATGTTTGTGTGGGTTCCCTATTATTTTTCATCTTTTTAAAAGGACTCTGGATGAATCTTCTGGTCGTTTTTTACCTGATCATTCTCTACATCCTATTTTTAATGTTAAAATTTAGAACACCCATATCTTCGAAATGTTATCAATTATTCCCAGTGATAGTTCTTCTCCTTTGGCATAAATGAGCATAATTTCTCACCTGTGTTATTTTTTTGGTCTCCATTCCTGTTCTTGATCCTGTCTTATCTCACAACAATACTTTAAATATAACCTATTATTTGTTTGTTCTACCACAGTCAAACTGACCTTCCCTTCTTTACATCATATGTTTTTCCTTCTGTTTCCACATTTGTATGCAATTTATTCTAACATTTCAGAACTGTTTTCAGATGTAAGCTTCTCGGTTATACTGTCTCTGTTTCTCATAGTTAAATCTCACCCTTCCTCTTCAGTCTCCAGTTCTCTGTGCTTTAGCTTTCTGTTGCATTTTATAACCTAATATGCAATTTCTTCTTTTTCTTTTTTTCTCTCTCATTCTCTCATTCTTTCTTATTTTCTTTTGGTAACTTGCAGAGATTTACCTGCTTATGCACAATTTCTACTTGTTCTCTGGTATATTCCAAATCTAGAAGAGAATTTAACATATTTTGAGTGCTAGAATATACAATGTTTGCTGAAAGAATGATGGGTGATTTTGAGAAAATATTTAATTTGCAGTGTAAAGAAATATAGTGTGACATGCATCTTGTAAAATTTTACATGTAAGACAATGAAAAGAAAATTAATTTAAGTTAAAAGACAGTAAATAAAAGGAAAATTATCATGTTGGTCAGTGAAAATTGTTTTTTTTTCCAAGATACTGTAATTATTGCCTTTTTTTCATGCTTACAGTTCTTTACATAACAGATGACAAACATTAATAAATGATTCTGTATTTATCTACTAAATAATTGATAGACACCTATATTAAGTGAATCATTGAAAGTAATAAGGCATAAAAATATCATTTTTGTCATTCACTTATTATTTGTTCATTTGTAATTATCTAGAGACAAGTAATGAGCTGGAAGTATAGTGAATCTATATAGCACTTGCCTGGCATTACCAAAACCCTGAGTTCAATCCCCAGCACTGGAGGTAGAGATAGCGGTATTTGCCAGAGTAAAGCATTTGAATGTATTTTAGATTCAGAAGAAGACTACTAGCAAAAATAAATATAATCAATGTGATGTTGAAGCAATTATGATATTGAAAAATATTAACCAATCAAAATTAAGTTATGGTGTTGTGTGATTATAGTGGCAAAACATTAAATTAAATTTTCTGTGAAGTATGTCCCATACTTACTGTTTTGTACAAAAAATGACATTTAACTGAATAGTAAATAATCACATTATAGTGGCAGTTGGATAAGAGATTACTTCCTTTGGAGAATGAAAATAGTCAACTAAACAGTTTTGCTTTAAATCTACCTACATGAGCGAGGCGTGGTAGTGCAGTTCTGTAATCCCAGCACTCGTGAGGCTGAGGCTGGAGGTTGCATGTGTTAAAGGCTGGCCTGGGATACCTAGTGAGCTCAAAGCCAGTTTAAATTATACAGTGAAATCTTGTCTCAAACAAAACAAAATAAAGCAAAGCAAAGAACAAAAACAAAACCAAACCAATCTATCTAAATGATATTGTTCTTCTTCTTAAAAATTTTACTGGGTTCTTGTTGTCTAGGCATTATACTAGGCAAAAGAGGTAAAAAAAACAACAACAACAACAAAAAAAAACCTTTAAAACTTTATTTTTGCTCTAAGGAACTTTCAAGCATGGGGAAAATTAGTAAAAAAATGCATAATGAAAAGCATTGTTCTAGCCACTGTAATAGAAGTATTTGCTAGTTTAGACTACGTGAGTTTTCACAGAACATATTCGTGAGCTAGTTAGTTAATATGGGAAACTGAAGTCTGGTACTTGGACCCAAAAGCACTATATGTTAACTAACTGACCTTTGGTAACCTCATGTTACCATCTGAATAATCAGTATGCATTATACTGGGTCAGGAGGTGTGAAAAGTCAGGCTATTTACCAGCTCCTGGGGATTCCCTAAAAGTTTATTTTCTGCAACAATTTACTGTTAACTTTTTATCTTTTATTTGAGATTTTTAAAGCTAACTGAAACATAAAAAATTCCAGGTAACTAAATTTTGTAGTTAATTTTATTATTGAGTAATATGAAATAGAAACACTTATGATATTCTAATTTGAAAATACTGATTTGTATAATGCATCAAGAATAATTTTTGGTCCTCAAAAGCTTTTAGGTTTTTTTCCCCTAAAGCATTTTGTTTTGAAAATGTTTTAACATTCTGTATTACAGTACTTTAAAATACATTTAATGTTTCCAAAAGGCAGTCAAACATGCTCATTAGAATTTTTATGTATTTATGTATTCCATAATCAAGTATTTTCAAGTGAGAAGCAAATTTATCCCTTTGATAATTCTATGGTGTATATTAATCTAGAAATATAAAATCATCGATTTCAATTTCAAGTTTTTTTAAATACAAATTTTTATAAAACTATCAGTTCATGCATTACATTGTGATACATATGATTATATGTGGTTTTTCATTTTTAGGTATACCCCTAGTCCTGACAAACGAAGACAGCATCATTTTTTGATGCTTAAATCTTGCAATCTGAACAACTACTTCTAAGATAACAATATGCAATATATTAACTATCGTTGATTGTCTACTATTTATTTTTGAAATTCTGTATCATTTTTTTCATTTTTTTGGTTTGTTTTTAAAATAAAAATATGCAAATAAAATTTTAGGTTACTTCTTCACAGATATAAGCTCTATGCTTCTACACAGATGTAGAAGCAGTTGGCTCAGAAAAACAAATTGGATTCTATGCCATTGCCATGAGCATGGACTTGCCAGAGCATGCCAAAAATGTCTGTAAAAGAGACTGTAAGATCAAATTATGTAGAGTCTAACTATGAGTTAGAAATGGTCATCATGGATTTGCTACTGATACATGCTTCCTTCTTTAGAATTAGGCAAACTTTGGTAGTTAAGTGTTAGAGAGATCAATGGTTGGGAGAAGACAAGTTTAAAGAATACTAGTTATTGAAACTTTTGGAAATTCAGGAACAGAAAGGTAATACTTCACTTAAAAATACATTTCAAAATAAGTTTTACATTCTTTAAAAGTATGAATTACCTACTTTAAATATATTCCCTAAATGTTTGTCTGTATCCATGATTACCTCTTATTTGAATTTAACTCTATGCTGAATGTAATACTCTGAACTGGGCAAGATGACTAGAAAATCAAAAAGAATGGATGCATATAGCACCCTCAGAGACTTAAAATTTGGGAGAGAAAAAAAAATAATTATGCAAAGTAGCACTGTAAATGCTTATTATAGTTTGAATCTTGAACCCAAAGGCATAGCTATTGAGGCTTGCTCCATGTCACTATTTGGAGGTACTGGAAACTTGTATGTGGATCATAGTAGAAGTTAGCTTATTGTATGTGTGACCTTGAGGGGAATAGTGGGACCCTGGTTTCATTCCCGTCTTCCTTTGTCTCCTTGTATCATGAGTCTTCTGCCACCCACTTCCAGACCCAATGCAATAGTACCAAATGACCATGGCCTGACGTATTCAAAGCTATAAGACATAATAAAAATGTCCTCTTTTTTTAAAATGTAACATTACTGTTTTTCCTTATAAGAGGAATGTTTCAACAGATTTTTAAGTGTGTCAACCAACCTTCTTTGAAACTGGTTATGCATCAAATTTAGCATCATAGGAGTTTTATTGTGCAGTGAAACTTCTAAACTATCAAAACAAATGCCAGGATACTATACAAAACATAACAAAGGCGTGTCTTTCAACTTGTTTTTGAATAGTTCTCAAACATTTCCTACATAATCCAAGATACAACAGAGAGATGGTACATGTTTTTCTTGGAATTTGCATGCAATGGAAAAACATGTATATATACATTTATATGAAGTTTAACAGACACTAGAAGATTGACAGGTCAGTAAGTCTGTGGTAAAAAATGTAATAAAAATAATCAGAATTTATTCAACATCTGCCATTTCCGATGCCAACTGTTTTAATAAAACCCAATTCCAATTAGGCTTCTGCAATATACTTTTTTTTTTTCAATTTGTTGTACTGTTGCTCACTGTGTTCTTTACAACTAAAACTAGAAAACTGCCAAAAAGTAAGGGCAAGCACTCACAAAAACAGAAACAAGCAAACAAATAAACAAACAAAAAAACCCCACTTCAACTTATTTTAAGCAAGGCATGAGTGATGAAACTTCTTCCCAAGTGATGACTGAAACTATCAAGAAATCATAAGAACTGAATTTGCTACTATTTTGACTGCACCTCCAACTGAGGAGGTGAAATTCAACAGTGTTTAATTTAGGGGTGCATTGGGAAATTCATCCACTATATAAAATTTACTGTCTTGATTAAATAAAATGCCCACCAAAATAGGTTCACTAATTTCATTTTAAAAATCATAAAGCAGCTTATAAAACAGCATTATATTCTGCACACAGCCCTGAACAGATGTCAGGACATGTGGACTATTGTTTACTTTCCTCCCTGTCCCATCCCCATCCCCCAAATTTCTTCTTTTATAGTTAATTAATGCAGATATGTTCTGAGGTAATGCAAAGTTGACCAATGCAAATGAAAGTAAAGAAAGCTGGTAGCCAGTTTTAGTTGAATTACCATGTAAGATTTAAAATCTTTCATAATGTTGCATGAGATTCAGGTTAAAAATAATTTCTGTATTCCCCAGGTGTATTTTGTCTTACAGGTAGTTTATTTAATTTTGCTAATATGCTATTTATGGTCTTCATGCTTGCGAATTAGCACAGAAGTAAAATTCAAATCATTAAATGTTGAGAAGCTTCTCTCATGCAAAATGATTTATCACATTAGCACTTTTCAACATCTACATTCTCCTTCTAGGAGTCATTCTCATGAAAGACCTACCCTGTTCCCAAGCCCATATTTACATAATATTGCTGGATCTAATTATTATTTTTGCAGTACACAACATTAACACTATGTCTTCTGGGAGACTTATTCCCACTCCTCAAGACTGGATTAAATTACCACCATGCTCATAAAATTTATACTATATAATATTTAACCATATAATATTCAACATGTTTTCCCCTAGTGGCTCATTTATTTGTCTGAAATATCACTAGATAGTGAATTCTTCTAGGCAGACATTGTTTTCTGTTCACCAAAGAAATTTTAGTGCATGGCACAGTTCCTGACACATAAGTGTGCAACAAACAATTGTTGAATTAAAGTACTTTTTCCAGTTATTCACACACATATGTGTTCTATGGTCACAAACAAATGAATAGTCAAATATTTGAGTACAGTATGTATGCAAATTTTTTATAAAAGGAGAACACTTCTTTTCGGATACTGAAAATTTAAACTAAAAAATATGTTTATGATTTCCAATATAATAAATGTAGGGCATTTTGAGATTACTTAGAACCATTTATTCTTTTAAAAAGCTTAGTAAGTAAAACTGTACTGACAACATTTTAGTGCTATGGTTTTAATAAAATAAAAAATTATTTTTTAGAATGACACCAGACTTTTCTGTAGATTTTTATGCATATGTTTTTCATTAGAACAATTTAAGGTACATCGGAAAATCAGAAATGTGGCAGCAAATGAGAAAAAACCCACAATTATGGATTCACTACATGTGGAAAGCAGACGGTTTGAGTTTTTCAGGGCAAATAGTAAGGGCATTCAGGAAAGACACAAGCATAACACAAACAAAAGAAATGATGTTTATAAATATATAACTAATGTCTTAAAACTCTCCCTAATAAGAATTTTCCAATAAATAGTAAAGATTTTTACTGGAAAGGATCTTAAAATAAGAAAGATATTGAATTATTAATGAGTTAACCTGTTCTCTTCATTTTTTTTCTAATCCAAAAAATCTTCAGGATAGCTATTTGAAGGGCAGTTTTCCATCTTCTGCATTAGACATTCATAAATACACTTGAAAACACTATCTCAGATAATATTAAAATGATCAAGGTCACTTAGGAAACTAAATTAAACTTCTAATATACATTCACTATTGTCATTTCAGCACGTTTGATGAAGCTATGGAAATGCTGGCTGTGAATGTCATTTCTACCTGCTCTCTAATGGCTTGTCTGCCTACTTATCACACCTTAGATTTCAGAGCTTTACAGAGGAAATGAAGCCATCTTCCTCAATGAGATTTCCTTTCACATTATTTTAGTTTTCTAAGATTAATGAATCCAAAATTATTTTATACCATAATATAATTACTTCTTGGATTACATAATCAGACTAATACCAACCTCAAATGTTCCATTTACTGAAGAGAACACTGGCAGGGAATTCACTAAAACACAGCTTGTTGGGGGTATATGCATATTATGAAGAAGTAGTTTGGTTTAAATGCCTGTAAAAGCAGAAATCAGCATCCAAGGTGGCTGATTGTTAGGTAGCATGATAGAGAGCCTCTCAGAAAAACAAATCAGATGCTAGAATCTAACACCATGGAGAAGACCAGATGAAAGGAGAGGAATTGTCATGACCCAGGAAGAAACTGAGGAAAAAGAAAAAGAAAAAAAGAAGAAGCATGGATGGAGGATGGAGCTGGCCATGCTCTGATCACGGCACTGGATGTGTCTTAGAATCGGATGACTCACAGTCAAGCTGAGGTCACATCCTGGCCAAGAGTGGGGATTGGTGAGCTCCTGACCCATTGCGGAAGGAGGCACTGCAACAGGGAGTGGAAATGGCGAACCATGCTGCATGGACTTTGGTGAGTGCTGGGAACTGGATTCCCCAGAGCAGGGTGAATGGCTAGGCAACATATTGGATTTGGGCAGGACAGGTTTGAATCAACAAATGAGGTGGCATCAGTTGGCAGCTTCTGGCCCAAAGCAGATTGGTGGGATCTGCTTGGGCTGGGCCATGTTCCTGGTCAGGACCCAATAGCCAGGGACAAGGCTGTCCCTGTGATATCCACAGGGCACGTACAAATGTGCTGAAGACACTCACTGGTTGACTATCTTAGAGGGTAGATGCCTGCCCACATTTCCCCTGCATGCACCTCACAGATTAAGAGCAAACTGGAGAGGGCAGCACTTCCCTAGCCAGTATGCCTCAGAAAAACTGGTCCTGAGAACTCCACCATTCACCTGTCTGAAAGAAGTCAGAAACATGACAAGATAGACAAACAACAAAAAGCCTCCAACCACCAATCCAGGGAAAATAAGTCCAGAAGAGGTAAATACAAAAGAGATCAAGGGCAGCAAATATGCAATATCAGACACGGCTTCAACGGAAACAAAGAAATACTTCCGTGACCTCATTGATGACTTTAAATCTGAAACTGAAACTCAGGTGAAGCAAGATATAAGAAGATTAATAAAAGAAATGCTGGGTACTCCTCAAGAAGACACAAATGGGAGAATGGAGGAACCCAGAGAAAGAAGAGAAGCCTTTGATGAAGATTGTAAACAAAATCTAGAATACATGAAACAGATCCAAAGAGAATATTGGGAAATTAAAAACTCCTTGAAAGCTGGAAAAACTTCTTAACAGAAACTAAAGGCAGACTTTCAAAACTTGAAGATAGAGTTACAATGTATGATTATGAAAGGAAGGATCTCTTAAAAATAACAAGGAACCAGGAAGAAACAATGCAAAGTCTAGAAGACGACAAGAGGATTTATAACTTAAGAATAAAAAATGTGAATGAAGGAGCAGGGAAAAATACAAATGAAATAAAAAGGCTATTCACAGAAATAATTAAGGAAAACTTCCCAAGCATAAGAAACGGAAGTGATGTTCAGATACATGAGGCATACAGAACTCAAACCAGCTACAACCAAAACAGATCTACATCCAGACATATAATAATCAGGACCCCAGAAATCCATCACAAGAACAGAATATTAAAAGCAGTCAGAGAAAAGAAACAGATTACGTATAAAGGAAAACTCATCAAAATCACAGCAGACTTCTCCATGCAAACTATCAAATCAAGAAGAGCTTGGAGTGAAATATTCCAAGCCATGAAAGAAAATAACCTCCAACTCAGATTGATGTACTCTGCAAAACTACCTCTCAAAATTAATGGAGAGACAAGATATTTCCATGACAAAGAGGAACTGGGGGAGTTTGTGACCACAAATCCAACCCTGCAAAGAATACTGAAGGACATTCTAGAGAGAGAAAAGAAAATCACCAGGATTTCAGGAACAATGGCAGAAAGGCATCAATGAAAGGGACAGACAGTGGAATGAAGTAGAAAAGTAAACAACAATGACAGAAAAATAGCATAGCAGAGATGAGGCAGAGAACATTGGCTATATCGCTGTTTTGTCTTGACTGATTTTATTTGAATGTAGTATGCTTGAGAGTATCAAGTCTGAAAGTAGAAGCAACTA